>SJXQ01000302.1:155759-213648 GCA_006408695.1 Aepyceros melampus | reverse complement strand
GGCAGGTACAGTGAGGGAGGGGGAGGGAGGGGGAGGGAGAGGGCTTCATCCTTTGCTGGGGAACTTGTATCTTTCCTCCAACATTTCCTGGGTGAGAAACGGGAGCCAGCCCACTAGGAGCCTCCCAGGGCATCTGCCCAAACATAGGTATGCTGGCCCTGACACCCCAGAGAGTGTGCCATCAACTCAGGCTCCTGCTCCTTGGACCCTGGGGAGCCCTGGGGGATGGGTGCCTCCCCGCCCCCGCAGACCCAGAGGCGAGATGCCCCAGGAATTTCCACTCTATAAAAACGGCTAGCTGCGTGCAGATTTAAATAGTACACAGATCAACGTTTTTTTAAAAATGTAAATGGCTATTTATCTCTTTGTAGTTTAGGAAAAAAATAGCACACCCAAGCAACTTCGCGTCTCTGGTTCTGTGTCATCGTGTAAAACCAGGAACGAGTTTCAAACAAGAGAATAAAACAGGGACAGAGGGTTTTCTGATGGCTGGAAGGGTAGAAAGGCCTTCGTCAGGGTTTGCATCCTTGATGTAGCTTTTGTTAGCTCAGTGTGACCTAAGGCAAGTTTCTAACCCTCTCTGGGCCTCAGTCTTGTCATCTCTGAAATGGGTGCTATTTGCCTTCTTTTTGAATATATTTTTATTTGCTTATTTAGTTATTTTTGGCTGTGCTGGGTCTTCCTTGCTGTGTGGGCTTTTCTTTAGTTGCAGCGCTTGGGCCTCTCACTGCAGTGGCTTCTCTTGTTGCAGAGCACAGGCTCTAGGGTGCTTGGACTTCAGTAGTTGCAGCTTGTGGGCTCTAGAGCACAGGCTCAGTAGTTGTAGCACACGGGCCTAGTTGCTCTGTAGCCTGTCGGATCCTCCCGGACCAGGGATCAAACCCTTGTCTCCTGCATTGGTGGGTGGATTCTTCACCACTGAGCCACCCAGGGAAGCCCTATGTTGCCTTTTTGTAGGATTGCTGGGCAGGTGAAATGAGATGATGTTTACATCTTGTAAGCCCTTGATCAGTGGAAGCAGAATGGGGTTGGCCAAAAAGTTCATTTGGGTTTTTCTATAACATCTTACGGAAAAACCTGAGCAAACTTTTTGGCCAAACTCATATTATGGTGGTTGTTTTTAATACTTCAGGAATCAGGGATCTTTCTCTGGGGCCTTGCCAGATGGAGCTAATTGGAGTAGACCGATGGTTAAGCCCTGCAATGACAATTAAGTATGAGTGAATGTTCTAGAAAGTAGAAAGTGGGCTAGAAAGAACAGGAGGGGACAGTTGACTCTTCAGGGACAAGAATTCTGGACTGGAGTTCTACTTAGGAAATCCTTTTATTGTTATTATTTTTTAAAACTTAATTGTTTTAAGTTTGAAAATTAGATTTATTCTAAGCCAGATCATACAGAAAATCCCTCTTTTAAAATGGACAAACCCCTGGGGTAATCACTGGTGTGCAAAATCTACTAAGGATAACTCAATTAGGACAGGTTAGACCATCTTTAGACAGCTTCCAAAACCAAAATTAAACCCCCAAACTGTATTTCCAATCACATAGTGTCTATGTGACATGTAAGTGATTTCTTGAACTGGCTATATAGGTCAATATATATAGTCAATTGCATATATTTTAAAATAATCTATATTTTACCTGTATATGTATGTGTATATATATACACACACACATACATACATACATACTTTTGTTAAAATGCATGTATATTTCAATGAAAAGTCCTACTAAATGTGAAAAAAGAAAAGAAGGAAGGAAGAAATCAGGGAGGGCTTCCTGGAGGAAGTGCCAGTGAGGGACACCCTGAGCAATGAGTAGGAGTTAACTAGGCGGAGGATCTGGTGAGGGCATTCCAGGCATTAAGAGAACAGGATGTTCAGAAGCCTGCAGGCTTCAGAGTTCAGGATGTCTTCCCTCAAATTGGCAAGATTTCCTTTTGGCTGGAGGGGTGTGTGTGTGTGTGTGTGTGTTGGAGTGGGGGATATGGGGCTGGATCAGCAGGCCTGGGAGCCCAAGGAAGGATTTAATCTCTAAGTTCCCACAGTAGTGGTAGGGAGGCTGGGGGAGAGGAGGTGGTGATTCCCCTTCAGAAAGATGACACAAGATGAAAGAGCCCAGATGGACTTGAAGCAGCGAAGACGCCTGAGCAGATCACCTGGCTGAGCAACTACGGTGGCCTCCACCAGGGCAGTGGAAAGGCAGGGACAGACGTGGATAACACTGAGAGCTGTACAGGTTTGATGGTCACAGGGCTTTTGGACAGAAGGGACAGGGACATCGCCATCTGCTGCCTCCAGCTCTGGTGGCCAATGAGATGAGGACGAGGATGTGGGTGGCAGGGCTTCTTTGGAGGTGGTAGGTGCTCACCGGGCACACCCAGGGCTCCCCAGACGCATGGTCTCTCCATCACCATGCTAGCTGCCCAACTGCCTGCTGCCCACGGTCCCTATTCCAATATATACAGAGCCCTGGAAGGCTCTAGGGCTAAGCCCGAGTCTCAGTTCTCTTCATTTACTCTAGGCTCTTCGCAACACCGAGGCAAATTCCCTGCTTGGACCCCAGTGTGCTCTTCTACAGAATAAGGAGTGGACTTCCCTGGTGGTCCAGTGGTTAAGAGTCTGCCTGCCAAAGCAGGGGACACAGGTTCCATTCCTGGTCCAGGGAAGATTCCACCTGCTGTGGGGAAACTAAGGCTGTGAGCCACAACTACTGAAGCCGGAGCACTCTAGGGCTCGTGTTCTTCAACAGGGAAGCAATGAGAAGTCTGTGCATCACAACTCGAGGGCAGCCCCCAATTGCCACAACTAGAGAAAGCCCACACGCAGCAATGAAAATTTAGCACCACCTTGATCAATCAATAAATAAAATTTAAAAAACAGCACAGGCAGGTACACAGAATTCCCTGTATATGGTTTGACTATAATGAAGCCTCTTTCCTTAGTGTGGTGAGTGGTCCAAAATGCCACCCGGATTCCCCCTTCGGTGAGCATGTGTTGCCCCAGATGCTGAGGGGTGGATGGCTATCAGCAGATGGCTGTCAGCTGTCAGCCTCCTCCCAGGAAGCATATCCCTTCCTGGGCAGTCCACAGGCCATGACTTATTGGTGTGGGGATGCAACGGCTTGGTCATCTCAGCCTAATTTGGGATGACTCTGCAGGGATGTTCTAGCTCAGAGCTCCTCATGGGAGCTTTTCCTTCCTTCTTCGTGGATCCATCTACCCACCCATGCACCCATTTAGCCACCCTTCCCTCCTCCCTCTCTTCCTTTCCTCCCTCGATTATTTCTTCTATCCATCCATCCATCTCTTCTGTCAGTCCTTCCATCCATCCATCCACCCATCTATCCATCTGTCCATCCATCCATCTCTTCTGTCAAAATGTCCTTCCATCCATCCATCCATCATCCATGTCTTCTGTCAATCCTTCCTTCCTTTCCTCCTTCCAGCCACCATCCCTCTACTCTACTCATCTCATGCTTCCTCTTCTTGTTCCATAAAGGATTCATTCCCTCACCTGTGGAATGGCATAATAACTACTCTGCTATGTTTTAATAATTCCCTGAAATATTGCACACAAAGTGCCTGGTAAAATGCAGGTGCTAAACAAAGTGTACTTGCTCCGCTGGAGTCATTAACTCCTGCCCATCTTGGCAGTCGGACACCTGCCTGCTCATCCTCCATGGTGGAGAAGTCTGGGTCCTCAGGCCTCCAGGGTCCACCGCTGCTCTTGGTGGCTGAATCTGCAGCTCCAGAGTCAAAGGGCTGGACACATGGCTTGGGCTCAGAGCCTGTGGGAAAGGAGGGACAAGGTGTTAGAGCTGAGCTGTGAGGCCTGAAGAGTTGGGCCCCAAATTCTGCATCTGGGCCTCAGTTTTCTCATCTTTAAAATAGGGTGGCAGGGGAGGATGGTACTGACGATCTGTAAGCCAACATATACGCCACCACTCCCCACCATTCATCCTGAGCCTGGGGCAGACATTTCTGTTCAGGCACAGGGCTCTTTCCTCCTGAGCCATGGCCCCCTCAGAATTCTTCCCAATGCATTATTTAAAAAATTATTTATTTATTATTATTTTTGGTTGCACTAGTCTTTGTTGCCACATGTAGGCTTTCTCTAGTTGCAGCGAGCAGGGGCTTCTCATCGCAGTAGCTTCTCTCGTTGTAGGCAACAGGCTCTCAGCACATGGTCTTCAGTGGTTGAAGCTTGAGGGCTCACTAGTTGCGGCGTGAGGCTCTAGGCCATGTGGGCTTCAGTAGTTGCAGGACACAAGCTCAGCAGTTGTGGCTCGAGGGCCTTACAGCTCGGGCTTTAGTAGTTGTGGCACATGGGCTTAGTCACCCCACAGCACGTGGGATCTTCCCAAACCAGGGACTGAACCCACGGCCCCTGCATTGGCAGATAGATTCTTAACCACTGGCCCACCAGGGAAGTTCTGGACTGAGCCTTTCACTGAGGGAGACCCAGGTGTTCCATCTCTCTCCCTCTGCCCCCTGCACGGCTTCTAGAGCATATCATGCCTCCCTATTAGAATCCCCGTGGACGCCCCACCGCCTGGAGGAAGAAGGCCGGATGTCTTAGCTCAGCCACTGATGTCCACCAGGATCCTCCTCTGTGCCTTGTCCCTGTCCCTTAGGCAGGACGCACTGCCTAAGAGCACCCTGTTCCTGTTCTAGGGCCACCTGCCTGAAGACCTCATCCTACTCACTCCAGAAATGTCCATCCACCCTCCTCCCACGGTGCCTCTGTCCTGGGCATTGCCCTGCACTTCATTGCATTGGGTTATCTTGACCGCTGGACTCCTTTCACTCCTCCACGCCCCCTGCCATGACATCCCAGGTCCTGGTGAAACTGGGGAGCTGAAAGAAGTGTGCGTGGAGGTGACAGTGGAGGAGATGGGTGAAGGTGGAGGCAAGGAGAGACCAGTGGAGGTGGTACTCGGAGAGACGGACCAGCACGTTTGCGATAAAAGCCAGTAAGAGCTCCAAGGGGCTGGGCTGGGGGTGGGGAGTGGGATGGCGGGGCCCTTGGGCAGTGCCAGGTAGGGCCTCCTTCACGCCTTAGCTCAGGTCCTCTGTGGCTGGGTGACCCCATCTCCTGGCTTGCTGGGACAGTCCTGGTTTATGCTGCTGAGTCAAGTAATGATGAACAGTATGGGACTTCCCTGGTAGTCCAGCGGCTAAGACTCCATGCTCTCAGTGCAGGAAACCTGGGTTTGATCCCTGGTCGGGAACTAAATCCCACATGCCACAATTAAAAGATTCTGTGTGCCACAACTAAGACCCAGTACAGCCAAAGAAACAAACAAACAAATAAATAAAATAAAACCTCCCACAGTACCATGGTTTCACCCTCCAAAGGGTACCAGTGGGGTGTCTACTTTGTGGCCACTCCACCTATGACCACTGTGCCCAGCAGATGGGAAGAGATGATGCTGTCTTTTTCTGTCCCAAAGTAGGATGAGCTGTCTGTACCCACTTACCTTCCTTCTCCTCCCAGCTGTGTATGTACAAACACTGCCCCACATTTTGGGGGGCATGACACTTGTATAATTTGGAGGGCTTTTTTTTTTAAGAAAAAGAGTATGAAATTATGAATGCAAAATTACTGGGAAGTAGCAAGAACAGCAGAAAACAGCCAAGACAGGAATAAACGCATTCCATAAATAGATGAATGAAAAGCTATTACACGGGTGTGAAAAGCTTGAGTTTGGAAAACATTTCGGCAGTTCTTCAAAAACTTAAGCATAGTATGTCTCAGGAAGCTCAAACATGGGCTCTGTATCAACCTAGAGGGGTGGGATGGGGAGGGAGATGGGAGGGAGGTTCAAAAGGGAGGGGATATATGTATAACTGTGGCTGACTCATGTTGAGGTTTGACAGAAAACAGCAAAATTCTGTAAAGCAATTATCCTTCAATAAAAGGTAAATTAATAAAAAAAAAAAGCATAGGACCTCCCAGGTGGTCCAGTGGTTAAGAATCTGCCTGCCAATGCGGGGGACACGGGCTTGATCCCTGGTCTGGGAAGATCCCACACGCCGCAGGGCAACTAAGCCCATGAGATGCAGACCTACTGAAGCCCTCACACCCTACAGCCTGTGATCCGCAGCAAGAGAAGCCGCTGCAATGAGATCCCGTGCACCACAGCTAGAGAGTGGCCCCCACTTGCTGCAGCTGGAGAAAGCCTTGGAGCAGCAGCAAAAATCCAGGGCGACCAAAAAAAAATTGGTGGAAACAATCCAAATGTTCATAAACAGATGAATGGATACACGAAATGTGGTCCATCCATACAATGGAATGTTTTTCAGTCGTAATAAAGAATGGGGGCAGTTCTGGGAATTCCCTGGAGGTCCAGTGGTTAGAACTCAGTGCTTTAACTGCCAAGGAACTGGGTTCAGTCCCTAGTCAGGGAACTGCTGCTGCTGCTAAGTCGCTTCAGTTGTGTCCGACTCTGTGCGACCCCATAGACAGCAGCCCACCAGACTCCTCTGTCCCTGGGATTCTCCAGGCAAGAATACTGGAGTGGGTTGCCAGTGGTCAGGGAACTAAGATCCCACAAACAAACAAATAAATAAAAGAAGAATTAAAAAGGGAATGGAGTTTTGAAACCTATTATACCATGAATGAACCTTGTGACGTCGCAGAAGTCAGTTCACAAAATATCCCGTTAGTGGATTTCACTTATATGAAATGTCCAGAACAGATGAATCTATAGGGGCAGAAAGTAGATTCGTGGTTGTCTAAGGCTGGGGAGAGGCTTCCCAGGTGGTACTAGTGGTAAAGAACACACCTGCCAAGGCAGGAGATACGGGTTTGATCCCTGGGTCAGGAAGATGCCCTGGAGAAGGGGATGGCAACCCACTCCAGTATTCTTGCCTGGGAAATCCCATGGACAGAGGAGCCTGGCGGGCTACACTCCATGGGATTGCAGAGTCAGACACGACTGAAGCGACTTAGCATGCAAGGCTGGGGAGAAATGGAGAACTTTGGGCTGATGAATAAAGGATTCAGATTTCTTTTGGGGGTGATGGAAACCTTCTAAAATTGATTGTGGTAATCGTTCACAACACTCCCTTTTTTTTTTTTTTACCATGCCACATGGCTTGTGGGATTGTGATTCCCCAAGCAGGGAATGAACCTGGCCCCCAGCAGTGAAGTGAAATCATGGAGTCCTAACCACTGGGCCGCTGGGGATTCCTATCATGGTATATTCTAGAAACCATTGCTGTTCTCCCAGCTACTCTCTCACGCTGGGTGAGGGCCTCTGTTCTGCTGCCCTCATTCAGCCCTGCATCTCCCACAAGGCAGCTTCTATGACTCAGGGAGATGTTGGAACAAAACAAGCAGGCTGTGAAGGATGAGAAAAGCCAGATGTGGGGGTGAGTCCTGGAGGCTGATGGCAGCTTGGAAAAGGAGGGGGAGACTCCCCAAGAGGCAGTTCCATCCCTCGGCCAAGATCCCAGGGGGCCTCAGGACAGGCTGCTGGGTGTGCCTGCTTTCCTAGACGGGGGCTTCACGGAGGTTTGAACCTCATCGTTGCATCTGCGACCCTGCAGGTCTGGGACCCAAAGGCTGAAGGTAAAAGTTGATTCTTTGGATGGATGCTTCTGACTCTGGTGGGGTGTGGCTTCCCTGGTGGCTCAGATGGTAAAGAATCTGCCTGCCGGTGCAGAAGACTTAAGAGATGTGGGTTCCATCTCTGGAGGAAGGCATGGCAACCCACTTCAGTAACTATTCTTGCCTGGACACAATAGTTACTGGACAGAGGAGCCTGGCGGGCTATAGTTCATGGGGTCACAAAGAATTGGACACGACTGAAGCAACTGTCACTTCATGTCATTTCTGATCCAGGAACAGGCCAAGCCTGACCCTGATGACAGAGTCCATTCTGATCTCTGCATCACATGCTGAGCCTCAATCTTGGAGTCACAGACTGAATCCCTGTCCCAGCGTCATCGACTGAACCTTGGTCCTGGCGTTATACACCAAGCCGTGACTGTGCTGCCATAGGCTGAGTCCCAGTACTGGAGCCATGGGCTGAGTTCCCATCCTAGAGCTTCAGGCTGTACCCCAATCCTCATCACACTGGCCCCAGGCACACTGAGCCCGGACTCTGAAGTCACACTCTGAGCCTTGGTTCTGGTGACAGATTCTCTCAAGCTCCAGACTTTGTCTTAGGGGCCTCTGGTCACCACTGCCTGATATTTCCACCTGCACTCCAACCTCAAGCTGTCAAGACCAAACTCCTTGTCTTCCTTTCTCCTTCAGGGTCTATGTATCAGTGTGACTGTAGTGTCTCCCCAGTGACCCCCACCAGCAACCCAAACTCGAGCCTTGCCTCCTCCCAACCTCTCAGGACACCAAGCCCTGTCAATTTCACCCCCCAACAATGTTTCTCCACTCAGTCCTCTTTTTTAAAAAAATTTCCATTTATTTAGCTTTATTCATTTACTTGGCTGTGCCAGGTCTTAGTTGTGGCATGCAAACTCTCAGGTGCAGCAAGTAGGATCTAGTTTCCTGACTAGGGATCAAACCCAGAGCCCCTTCACTGGGAGCACAGTCTTAACCTCTAGACCACCAGGGCAGTCCCTCCGTCCTTCTTTTGTTTTGCCTCTGATATGTTCTTAATATCAGCTTCCACTATGCTCTATCTGGGTTTCCCAGATGGCTCAGCATTAAAGAATCTGCCTGCCAATTCAGGAGACCTGGGTTCAATCCCTGGGTCAGGAAGATCCCCTGGAGGAAGGCATAGCAACCCACTCCAGTATTCTTGCCTGGAGAATTCCATGGACAGAGGAGCTTGGTGGCTACAGTCCACAGGGTCACAAAGAGTCACATACAACTTAACGACTAAACACAACAACAGTGCTGTCTCTACACAACCACAAGCTTTTTTCTTTTTGGTCATGCTATCCAGGCATGCAGGATCCTAGTTCCCCAAGCAGGGATCAAACTCATGCCCTTGGCATTGAGAGTATGGAGTCCTTAACCATTGGACCATCAGGGAAGGCCCTACAATTGCAACCCTCGTTGAGATTTTCCAGTACAAACCATTGCCAACGACAATTGGCTTCTTCCATCCCAGTAGAAGAAGACGTATCTTCTTGGCATGACATTTCACAGTCACCCTCCTTCATCTGGTCCCCACCTCATAGACTCCAGTCCCTTTACAGGGACATTTGAGCACTTTTCTGTCTACCGCTCAACTCCCCACAAATGCCTGAGCTCCTAACTTTCACCATTCTCCTGCACACCTCTGTGCAGTTCCCACCACCCTTTCCCACTCTTCCTGTCTGGCAACCAAGGGGTCCCTCTGATCCTCTGCAGACGGTCTTGGCCAGAGGACTTTGGATTGATTTGCTAGTGGCTAAGAACCCCTGGGCCAATGCACAAGACATAGGAGACTTGGATTCGATCCCTGGGTCGGGAAGCTCCCCTGGAGGAGGGCATGGCAACCCACTCCAGGGTTCTAGCCTGGAGAATCCCATGGACAGAGGAGCCTGGTGGGCTACAGTTCATGAAGTTGCAAAGAGTCAGACACCACTGAACGACTGAGCACGCACGCATGCACCCCTTTTCTACTTCTGGATGTACTTTAACTGGACCACTTGTTCACTTCTAGACCAGGAGTTTCACAGGCCAATTCTGGCTCAACACCGATTTTGTAAATAAGATTTTAGTAGCACACAGCCACACCCGTTCGTGTACCTTGCTGTCTATGGCTGCCATCGTGCCACAATGACAGTGTCCAGCAGGTGCATCAGAGACCATGTGACCCGCAAAGCTGAAGGCATTTACTCCCTGGCCCTTTACATAAAAGGTTTTCTAACTCCCACTCCGAGGTCCATGGGGGCAAGTTCTGTATCCAACCCACTTTTACATCCCCCAAGTCTCTTGATCAGTTCCAATATGTCTTGCTTCACGCTGAGCCTGTCATGTTCTTTCCATTCTTCTATCTTAACAACAACCCTCTGAGTCCCCACATTACGGAAGGAGAAACTGAGGTTCAGAGAGGTGTACTGACATGTCCAAGGTCATACTAGGCTGTCAAGAGGCAGAGTTGAGATGGGAAGCCAGGTATTTCTTACTCCAAAGCAAGGGCTCCTAGTTAGTTGTTCAGTCGTGCCCAGCTCTTTGCGACCCCATGGACTGCAGCTCACCAGGCTCCTCCGTCCATGGGATTTTCCAGGCAAGAATGCTGGAGTGGGTTGCCATTTCCTCTCCAGGGGATCTTCCCAACCCAGGGATTGAACTCAGGTCTCCTGCACTGCAGGTAGATTCTTTACTGACTGAGCTACAAGAGAAGGTGTGGTGAGCAGATGAATGGACAGATGGGTGGATAAATGATTGGATGGAAGGGTGGATGAATGAATTGGATGAATTGTTGGATAGATGGTTGTTGGCAAGTTGGTTGGCTGTCTGGCTGAAGGGAAATTTGTCTGGCTATATGGTTGGATGAATGGATGTTTAGATGGGTGGATGGTTACCCACATGGATGAATGGGTGGTTAGAGGAAGGGAGGAATGTGTAGACGCATGGGTGGATGGTGACTGGCTGGCTGGTGGGATGGACAAATGAGTAGATGTTTAGATGGATAACTAGTTGGATGGTTCTTTGGATGGATAGGTGGATGGATGCATAGATCCAAGGATGCACGGATAGACAGTTGGCTGTCTCTCTGGCTGAGTAGATGAATGGGTAGATGGTTAGATGGGTGGATGGATGAAAACATGGATACATGGAGGCATGAATGGATAGTTGGCTACCTGACTGGTTGGACGGATAACAAAGTGGATGGTTAGATGGATGCATGGATGGATGAATGGATGGATAGTTGGGATAAGTCGTGTGGCAGTGTCCAGTGGCAGTGATTGCTCTGCATTCTGGAGATGGTATTCCTAGGGGACGAGAGGGGAGAGCTCTAGATGGAAGGAGGCAGGACTGTGGCAGAGAAGCCAGGCAAGAAGGAAACCAAGTTGAGACACAAAATGTGCGCATGATAAACATGCTTATCATATACTAGGGAAAGAGTGGAAAAAGTGTGGCCAAAATGAGTTACTGAGCAACTGAGCGAAAGGGCCAGTGGGGCTCTGCCCTGCTGCAAATCCCAACCCCACTTCCCTGGCTTTGTCTGGCTCCCCACATCTACTCCATTGTTTTCCCAGGAGGCCCCATCTGGTGCCCAGACAGCCAGTTACAGAGCGTAAGAGGAGGGTGCAGAAAGGATAGAGACAGGAAGGACCAGTTAGGGAGCCCCTCTCTACGCCGCACCCCCAAGCTTCTCTTTAAGGAGCCGCCTAGCAGCTTGGATTCAGGTTCTAGGCAGCCTCTTACACCAGCAACCCCTGCAGCCCTGGCCATAAAAGGGTTTAAGAGTTGCCACTGGTTCCCACAGCTCACTCCCCCACCTGCCAGCCTATAAGTCATAGCTTCAACCTGCCCGGGGTGGGGAGACAGGGTGGGCTGGGCAGCCAGGAGTGGCTAGACCTTCATAAGGATATGGGCATCTTTGTGATCTGTGGCTGATACCCTAATTCTCTAGCATAGCCATCCACTGGTGGATTTTAAAACTCTCTCCAAGCCCCCCACACACTCACACTGGTACTTCCTTCACTGCCCAGAACACACCCCAGAGGTGGCCTTGAAACAGAACGGGTTTCAAAGCGTGGCTCTTTCAGCATATACTTGCTGTGTGACCTTGAGTTCATCACGCCTTCTTTCTGAGTCCGGCTTCACAAGGGCTCAACAACCGGCAGCAATTTCTACCACTATGACTGTTCTTCTATTGCATCTCAGTCCCCAGGCCACCCTCTCCCTCCCCAGCCCCAGCCTCCAGGTCCCCTGCTAGCCCTATATCCTCCAGCAGAGTGCCTGGCACACTACAGGTCCTCAACCAGAGTGTATGTCATGAAGAAGCGAACAGGTCTTCTCCATGGCTCGTCTCCTGCACGGAAACTCACTCACCAACAAGTACCCAGCTTAGGCAAGGGGTAGGGGAACTCCTATCACACAATCCCCCTGTGCCCTGTGGCCTCGGACACTATCTGGCTATCTTCCAGGACTAAACTCCTGCTGAGATTTAAGAAGTGCCTTTTTGCAAAAGCAATTCACCCAGACCTTGGGGGGATATGATACGAGAGTCTCTCCAGCTCCCAGAGGTAAGCTGAGGTACTGGGACCCAGTGGAGGGGGGGGGCTACCAGCCAATGTGCACGTGTGTGTGTATTCCAGGGCGTGTCTACCCGAATCTCTGGATGTCTCAGACTTCTTGCTGCCTCCCTGAGCCTCTGTCCTGCACCCACCCGGGGAACAAGTAGCATCAGGAACCCCCAGGAAGCCACCAGGCTGCCCCAGGTCTAGAGTGAATTGTCCGTCCACAAATTTACCTTCCGAGACAACCTCCTGGCAGAGCCTGGGGAGACGTCTCCTCTGAGAGAAGAGGGACCCACAAGTCTGTGATGTTCCATGGGGGCCCTGGGGAAGCAGAGATCACCTGGGGCTGACTCAGGCAGTGTCTGAACCCTCGGCTGAGAAAAGGCTTGGAGTGGGATGGTGGGCAGCAGGCTGTCCAGCGAGCCTGCGTGGCCAGTGCCCACTACTCACTGCATGTCCCCTTACCTCTCTTAAAGGCCCACCGCTTCAGCCAGAACTTGGAGAGAGCCGGCCAGGAGTGGTTGAGCGCCGAGCTGGCCATGGGGGCCGTGCGTGCGAGCGTTTGAGTGAACGGCAGGATGAAGAAGGCGCTCGGCTGGGAAGCCCTGCCAGGACAGGGCTGCCAGCGAGAGGGGCGGAGACTGTCTGCAGGGGCTGCCAGACACATCAGCTGATGGCAGCTTGGGGCTGGGGCGGGGGACGAGGGAGGCAGGACTGCAGCCTTGGGGGAGGCCGAGTACTTAGCACTACCCCACATCTCCCTTGCCCTCTAGGCCTCTCACCCTGGCTGTATTAATACAAGACATTCCCAGGAGGAGCAGAAGAGAGCAGCGAGAGAGTTCTCAGGACACAAGTATATCCTGGTTCCTGAAGGGGGGTGGGCTCGGGTATGCGTGGATGTCTGAGTGTTTGTGTATGAGTGTTTGTCATTGTCTCTGCTTTTGAGGGCTTCCCTGGTGGCTCAGATGTTAAAGAATCTGCCTGCCATGCAGGAGACCTGGGTTTGATCCCTGGGTCAGGAGGACCCCCTGGAGAATGGGATACCACTCCAGTGTTCTTGCCTGGAGAATTCCATAGACAGAGGAGCCTGGTGGGCTACAGTCCAGGGTGTCACAAAGAGCTGGACGTGACTGATTGACTTGGCAGGCACACACTGTGCTTTTGACAGTGCATTTGAGTGTCAGCTTCCCAGGCGACACAATGGTAAAGAATCTGTCTGCAATGCAGGAGGCGCAGAGATCTGGGTTTGATCCCTGGGTCCAGAAGATCCCTTGGAGGAGGAAATAGCAACCCAATCTGGTATTCCTGCCTGGGAAATCCCATGGACAGAGGAGCCTAGTGTGCTGCCGTCCGTGGGATTACCAAGAGTTGGACACGAGTGAGTGAGTGTGAACATAAAGTCCTTTAGTGTGTCAGCACATAGTGTGTTTTTAAATCTTGAGTGTCAACTGGTCTATGGGGGTGTGTGTATATAGGGGAGTTTATATAAACGTTTCCCCCTAGTTTCATTGAGGTGTAATTGACTGACATCACTGCATAAGTTTAAGGTTTACATCATAATGACTTAATATATTGTGAAATGATTAGTGCAGTAAATTTAGTTAGCATCCACCAACCCATAAAAAGTGAAGTCGCTCAGAAGTGTCATGCTGCTGCTGCTGCTAAGTCGCTTCAGTCGTGTCCGACTCTGTGCGACCCCATAGACGGCAGCCCACCAGGCTCCCCCATCCCTGGGATTCTCCAGGCAAGAACACTGGAGTAGGTTGCCATTTCCTTCTCCAACGCATGAAAATGAAAAGTGAAAGGGAAGTCGCTCAGTCGTGTCCGACTCTTAGCCACCCCATGGACTGCAGCCCATGAGGCTCCTCCGTCCATGGGATTTTCCAGGCAAGAGTACTGGAATGGGGTGCCATCACCATATATAAATACCAAGAGAAGTCATCAACCCATATAGACACCAAGAAAAGAAAAAGTATGGTTTTTGTTGTTGTTGTTGCTGTTCTGATGAGAATTTGTAGGATTTACTCTCCTGGTTGGTGGTTGGTTTAGTTGCTAAGTCGTGTCCATCGCTTGGAACCCCGTGGACTGTAGCACACTAGGCACCTCTGTCCATGGGATTTCCCAGGCAAGAATGCTGGAGTGGATAGCCATTTCCTTTCCAGGGGATCTTACCAACCCAGGGATCAAAGCCACATCTCTTGTATCTCCTGCATTGCAGGTGGATTCTTAACTGACTGAGCTACCAGGGAAGCAAATATACCATATAGCAGTGTTAACTGTAGCCATCACGTTACATGGTACATCAAAGATTTACTTATCGTACAACTGGAAGTTGGAACCTTTTGACCAACTTCATCCAATTTCCCCACCCCACCCCCTGTCTCTGGTAACCACAAATCTGATCTCTTTTTCTATGAGTTTGGTTGTCACCGTTTTTTTTTTTTTTAAGTTCCACATATAAATGAGATCACATAGCATTTGCATTGAGAACTTATTTATTTCATTAGCATAATTCTTTAAAGTCTATCCATAATGTTGTAACAGGCAAAACATCTTTCTTTTTTAAAATGGCTGAATAATATTATCTATGTGGTTTTTAAAATCTCTGTGATCCTCTGTATGCGTTTGTGTGGGATGGGTTCTACGTGACTCACCTGGAACTTGGGGAGATCTGCTTCCAGTATTTGGGGGAGAGCTTGGTATTGGCCTGGGGTTTCCTTGTGTCTACAAGTCTGTGGCTTTATCTGTATGTGCATCTCTGTGGATGACAGCCAGCTCCTGTTCATACAAGTGCTGCCCCCTGGTGGTGGAATCTTCCTCACTTCAGTTCAGTCGCTCAGTCGTGTCCGACTCTTTGCGACCCCATGAATCACAGCACGCCAGGCCTCCCTGTCCATCATCGACTCCAGGAGTTCACTCAGACTCATGTCCATTGAGTCGGTGGTGCCATCCAGCCATCTCATCCTCTGTCGTCCCCTTCTCCTGCCCCCAACCCCTCCCAGCATCAGGGTATTTTCCAATGAGTCAACTCTTCGCATGAGGTGGTCAAAGTAGTGGAGTTTCAGCCTTAGCATCAGTCCTTCCAAAAAACACCCAGGACTGATCTCCTTTAGGATGGACCGGTTGGATCTCCTTGCAGTCTAAGGGACTCTCAAAAGTCTCCAACACCACAGTTCAAAGCATCAATTCTTTGGCCCTCAGCTTTCTTCACAGTCCAACTCTTGCATCCATACCTGACCGCTGGAAAAACCATAGCCTTGACTAGACGGACCTTTGATGGCAAAGTCTCTGCTTTTCAATATGCTATCTAGGTTGGTCATAACTTTTCTTCCAAGGAGTAAGCGTCTTTTAATTTCATGGCTGCAATCACCATCTGCAGTGATTTTGGAGCCCCCCAAAATAAAGTCTGACACTGTTTCCACTGTTTCCCCATTTCCCATGAAGTGATGGGACCAGATGCCATGATCTTCGTTTTCTGAATGTTGAGCTTTAAGCCAACTTTTTCACTCTCCACTTTCACTTTCATCAAGAGGCTTTTTAGTTCCTCTTCACTTTCTGCCATAAGGGTGGTGTCATCTGCATATCTGAGGTTATTGGTATTTCTCCCGCAATCTTGATTCCAGCTTGTGCTTTTTCTAGCCCAGCATTTCTCATGATGTACTCTGCATAGAAGTTAAATAAGCAGGGTGACAATATACAGCCTTGACGTACTCCTTTTCCTATTTGGATCCAGTCTGTTGTTCCATGTCCAGTTCTAACTGTTGCTTCCTGACCTGCATATAGGTTTCTCAAGAGGCAGGTCAGGTGGTCTGGTATTCCTATCTCTTTCAGAATTTCCCACAGCTTATTGTGATCCACACAGTCAAAGGCTTTGGCATAGTCAATAAAACAGAAACAGATGTTTTTCTGGAACTCTCTTGCTTTTTCAATGAGCCAGTGGATGTTGGAAATTTGATCTCTGGTTGTTCTGCCTTTTTTAAAACCAGGTTGAACACTTGGAGATTCACGGTTCATGTATTGCTGAAGCCTGGCTTGGAGAATTTTGAGCATTCCTTTCCTAGCATGTGAGATGAGTGCAATTGTGCGGTAGTTTGAGCATTCTTTGGCATTGCCTTTCTTTGCGATTGGGATAAAAACTGACCTTTTCCAGTCCTGTGGCCACTGCTGAGTTTTCCAAATTTGCTGGCATATTGAGTGCAGACTTTCACAGCATCATCTTTCAGGATTTGAAATAGCTCAGCTGGAATTCCATCACCTCCACTAGCTTTGTTCGTAGTGATGCTTTCTAAGGCCCACTTGACTTCACATTCCAGGATGTCTGGCTCTGGGTGAGTGATCACACCATCGTGATTCTCTGGGTCATGAAGATCTTTTTTGTACAGTTCTTCTGCGTATTCTTGCCACCTCTTCTGAAAAATTCCTGGCTGTCCCTTCTCTCTTCAGTGACCTCTCAGCCTCCACCCTCCCTTCTCAAAGGGTCATCCACACTTCTGTCTTTGCCGACACACGCCTACTTGACTCCACCACCCCCTGAAGTCTTGTTTCCATCTCGTTCAGTCTTCCAGCTCTCTCTGGGGCTAACTCTATAACAGGCACTTTTCAGTCTCACATTCACGGGACAGGTCTGACCACTGTCTTCCTGAAATCCATCCCTCACAGGCCTCTTGTTTCTCTGTCTGTTCCTTCTCACTCTCCCTTCTTGACTTGGCTCCTCTTCCTTTTTCTGCCTGACCTTTGAACTCTGTATACGCAGGGGTCTGTCCTTGGCCACTTCTTGCTCTCCCCGCTGGCCTTGGTGACCCTTATCTGCACCTCCCTCATCACTTCCACTATCCTACTGGGTAGGTAGCACCTCAATTTTCAGCCACAAAAATACATAAACATACACTCTACAGACGTAACACACAGGCAGTCCAGTGGTTAAGACTTTGCCTTCCAAAAAAAAAACAAAAACTTTGCCTTCCAGTGTAGGGGGTGAGGGTTTGATTCTTGGCTGGGAAACTAAGATCCCACATGCCTTATGGCTAAAAAAAACAAAACATAAAGCAGGCAGTATCGTATTAACAGCAAATTCAATAAAGACTTTATAAATCCACATCAAAAAAAAATGTGAAAGTTACCCCACCATACTCGATATACCAACACTTCCCAACACACTCTCCAGCGCTTGCAGACAATGGCAAACACACACACACAAGCAGTCAGACATATGTTAACAGATGCTCAGTGGTAAAGNCATATCTGAGGTTATTGGTATTTCTCCCGCAATCTTGATTCCAGCTTGTGCTTTTTCTAGCCCAGCATTTCTCATGATGTACTCTGCATAGAAGTTAAATAAGCAGGGTGACAATATACAGCCTTGACGTACTCCTTTTCCTATTTGGATCCAGTCTGTTGTTCCATGTCCAGTTCTAACTGTTGCTTCCTGACCTGCATATAGGTTTCTCAAGAGGCAGGTCAGGTGGTCTGGTATTCCTATCTCTTTCAGAATTTCCCACAGCTTATTGTGATCCACACAGTCAAAGGCTTTGGCATAGTCAATAAAACAGAAACAGATGTTTTTCTGGAACTCTCTTGCTTTTTCAATGAGCCAGTGGATGTTGGAAATTTGATCTCTGGTTGTTCTGCCTTTTTTAAAACCAGGTTGAACACTTGGAGATTCACGGTTCATGTATTGCTGAAGCCTGGCTTGGAGAATTTTGAGCATTCCTTTCCTAGCATGTGAGATGAGTGCAATTGTGCGGTAGTTTGAGCATTCTTTGGCATTGCCTTTCTTTGCGATTGGGATAAAAACTGACCTTTTCCAGTCCTGTGGCCACTGCTGAGTTTTCCAAATTTGCTGGCATATTGAGTGCAGCACTTTCACAGCATCATCTTTCAGGATTTGAAATAGCTCAGCTGGAATTCCATCACCTCCACTAGCTTTGTTCGTAGTGATGCTTTCTAAGGCCCACTTGACTTCACATTCCAGGATGTCTGGCTCTGGGTGAGTGATCACACCATCGTGATTCTCTGGGTCATGAAGATCTTTTTTGTACAGTTCTTCTGCGTATTCTTGCCACCTCTTCTGAAAAATTCCTGGCTGTCCCTTCTCTCTTCAGTGACCTCTCAGCCTCCACCCTCCCTTCTCAAAGGGTCATCCACACTTCTGTCTTTGCCGACACACGCCTACTTGACTCCACCACCCCCTGAAGTCTTGTTTCCATCTCGTTCAGTCTTCCAGCTCTCTCTGGGGCTAACTCTATAACAGGCACTTTTCAGTCTCACATTCACGGGACAGGTCTGACCACTGTCTTCCTGAAATCCATCCCTCACAGGCCTCTTGTTTCTCTGTCTGTTCCTTCTCACTCTCCCTTCTTGACTTGGCTCCTCTTCCTTTTTCTGCCTGACCTTTGAACTCTGTATACGCAGGGGTCTGTCCTTGGCCACTTCTTGCTCTCCCCGCTGGCCTTGGTGACCCTTATCTGCACCTCCCTCATCACTTCCACTATCCTACTGGGTAGGTAGCACCTCAATTTTCAGCCACAAAAATACATAAACATACACTCTACAGACGTAACACACAGGCAGTCCAGTGGTTAAGACTTTGCCTTCCAAAAAAAAAACAAAAACTTTGCCTTCCAGTGTAGGGGGTGAGGGTTTGATTCTTGGCTGGGAAACTAAGATCCCACATGCCTTATGGCTAAAAAAAACAAAACATAAAGCAGGCAGTATCGTATTAACAGCAAATTCAATAAAGACTTTATAAATCCACATCAAAAAAAAATGTGAAAGTTACCCCACCATACTCGATATACCAACACTTCCCAACACACTCTCCAGCGCTTGCAGACAATGGCAAACACACACACACAAGCAGTCAGACATATGTTAACAGATGGCTCAGTGGTAAAGAATCCACCTGCTATTGTGGGAGGTGCAAGAGACACGAGTTTGATCCCGGGGTCGGGAAGATCATCCCCCGGAGCAGGAAATGGCAGCCCACTCCAGTATTCTTCCCTGGAGAATCGCATGGACAGAGAAGCCTGGCAGGCTATGTCCCTGAGGTCGCAAAGAGTCAGACACAACTGAGAGACTGAGAACAGTTATACACAAACATCGAGATGCACACACAGAAATCCAGAGGGAAGCCCAAGGAGACTTTCAAAATTACCTCCTCTGCTGTGCTCCAGGATTTAATTCCTCATCTCCCATCACTTTCCCTGGACAGACTGCAGATGCCTCTTGGATCTTTCAGACCTTTGGGTAGAGAGCAGATATGAGAACTTCAGGGAAATCAAAGGCAGTAAGAAGGTAGGAGGGGCCTTCATCAAACTGGTGGCAAGAAAGGCAGGAGCCCAGAAACCGGGAAACATGGTGAGTCGAGCAGAACTAGAAATGGAGGATTGATAAAAATCTTATGTCAAAAACACAACAGAAAGGACTTCCTTGCTGGGTTAGTGGTTAAGAATCCACCTGCCAATGCAAGAGACACAGGTTCGATCCCTGGTCTACAAAGAGCCCACCTGTCATGGAGCAACTAAGCCTGTGAACCACAGCTACTGAACCTGTGCTCTGGAGCCCAGGAGCCACAACCACTGAAGCCTGCATGCTCTGCAGTGAGAGAAGCTGCTGCAATGAGAAGCCCGTGTACCACAACAAAGAGTAGCCCCCGCTAGCTGCAACTAGAGAAAAGCTTGCACGCAGCAGCAAAGAGCCAGCACAGCCAAAACCAAATGAATAAATAATTTAAAATACTTAGAAAGAATACAACAGGGATAACTATTTCTAGTGATGGCAGGCTACCTTATTGCAGATTTACCCTTCCACCAGAAACAGCTTTAAAAAAAAAAAAGCTGAATAAAGTCAGGAGAAAAACACCCTCAGTTTGAAGGTGTTGTCAAACCAGGATTTGAGAGGTCAGAATCCTAGAAAGGTGGGTAGACATGATGCAGTGTTGGTTTTTTCTCCCCTCGCAAGCAAGTTGTTGATTTGAATGCAATTCTCCAGTGCAAAGCAGACCAGAGAGAGGCTGAGAAGCTGAATGTAGCTTCTGGCAATCTCCTGGGGCTGGAGAAATGAACCTGGAAGTCCAGGATCACAAAGATGAAGTCACCAAAAACTTCATTCTAGGAGCAGGGAGCGACGAGAAACAGATCAACCTCCACCCAGACTAAAATCCAGCTTCAACTCAGCTTAATTTCTGATTAGACTGAAGTCACCTGCCTTTGGGGGCTTCCCGGGTGGTGTAGTGGGAAAGAATCCACCTGCCGGTGAAGGAGACGCAAGAGACACAGGGTTCGATCCCTGAGTCGGGAAGATCCCCTGGAGGAGGAGATGGCAACCCACTCCAGTATTCTTACCTGGGAAATCCCACGGACAGAGGAGCCTGGCGGGCTGCAGTCCACTGGGTTGCAAAGAGTCAGATACGACTGAGCGACTGAACATGCACGCAACACCTGCCTTTACTTTCACTATCTGCCAGAAGCAAAAGCAAAACCTCTCTGGAAGGAAATAGCACCACGAAGAACCACCAGCAATATCTACAGCTTTTCATAAACGGTATCTGGCATTCAATCAAAAGTTGAGGCGCATCAGAGAAGAGGATCTTGTGAACTAAAAGTAGAAGAAAAAGACAATAGCAACAAACCCACAGAAGATACAGATACCGCAAAGGAAAGCAAGGTGGAATGTGGCACAGGGATGGCGTAAAATGTCACAGGGAAGGGGTATTTTCAGCAGTCCCCTCCACAGGCAGGATCAGGTAGGTATGCCTACTTAGTAGAAAGCTATGATGTACGGCCATCCCTCTATCTCTGCATGGGGTTGGTTCCAAGACAAAGCCATGAACACCAAAATCCTCCAATGTTCAAGCCCCACAGTTGGCTCTCTGCGTCTGTGGATTAAACCAACCCCAGCTCATAAATATAGCAGTCCACAGTTAAATATCAGCTGTTGGGCTGATTGTGAGGCTGTCAGGGAGAAGGAAAGCTGGGTTGATTTGCGTGGTGGGGGCTAGTCATTGCAGGCAGAGGGCCAATGACCTTGAATGTCTCAAGTTAAAGTGGTCAATAACCCTTCGGCCTGCCAAAGGGTGGTCTTTGGTTCCAGGTGTTAAAAGATAATAGCAAGATCTGGAGGAGAGTCTGGATGGGGGTGAAGGGTATGGAGTGTATTCCATCTTGATGGACGTAGCCGCCATCTTGGTGGGGATAGCCTCCATGTTGGTGAGGGCATCTACTGTCTTGGTGAGGATCTCTGCCATCTCAGTGAGGTCTTTTACCATCTTAATGGTGACTGCCATCTTGTTGATGATACCCTCTCTTGACACAATGGTGCCCTGACTCCCAGAAAGGGCTGGTTCTAGAGATACCTCCATGGCAGTGTATCCCATGAATCCATTAGTGAGCCTAGCAGAGACTGGCTGAAGCTGGAAGAACCAGCCAGCTGGTGTATGGTTAGGTAAGCTGATGAGCATTGAGAGGGAGTGCCAACTAGAAGGCCATGTGTGTGGGTCATGCCAGCCCAAAGGCCAGGGGTGAAGTAATAGCAACACAAGCTAACATAGACCCTGATGCTGGGAGGGACTGGGGGCAGGAGGAGAACGGGACGACCGAGGCTGAGATGGCTGGATGGCATCACGACTCGATGGGCGTGAGTCTGAGTGAACTCCGGGAGATGGTGATGGACAGGGAGGCCTGGCGTGCTGCGATTCATGGGGTCACAAAGAGTCAGACACGACTGAGCGACTGAACTGAACTGAACTATGTCATGCCAGCCACCACTCCAAAGGTTTTACATCAGTAATCCTTTTACTCTTCACAATCATCCTACGGTGGCACGACGCTATTGATGCTTCCAGCATTCCCGCTGTTCAGATGAGGAAGCTAAGATGCAAAGAGGGTAAGTAACAAACATCTTAAACACAGCTTCTTCCCAAGTCATATCCATCCCCTCATTAAAGCTGAAGTCAGCATGTTGTCCTGGATTCCCCAGGGGCTTGAGCCACGTCTAGAGTCACCAAATGGTCCCCAAGTCCTGTCTCCAGTCCTCTTCCATATGCATATGAGGCGATATACTCTTGAGCCTCCCTCCATCCCCTCATCCCACCCCTCTAGGTCATCCAGAGCACTGAGCTGAGCTCCCTGAGCTATACAGCAGCTTTCCACTAGCTAGCCACTTTACACCTGGTTCTATATATTTGCTGGGCTTCCCTGGTGGCTCAGTTGTAAAGAATCTGCCTGCCAATGTTGATTCCTGGGTCGGGAAGATCCCGTGGAGAAGGAAATTGCAACCCACTCCAATATTCTTGCCTGGGAAATCCCATGGACAGAGGAGCCTTGGAGGCTACAGTCCATGGAGTCACAAAAGAGTTGGACACAGCAACTTAACAACAACTGTGTGTATGTCAATGCCACTCTCTAAATTTGTCCCAACTTCTCCTTCTCCCCCTGTGTCCACAAGTCTGTTGCCTATGTCTGTGTCTCTATTACTGTCCTGCAAATGGGTTCATCAGTACCATTTTCTAGAATCCATACATGCATTAATATGTTGCTGTTCAGTCAATAAGTCGTGTCCACTCTCTGAGACCCCATAGACTGCAGCACACCAAGTTCCCTGTCCTTCACCAACTCCCGGAGCTTACTCAAACCCATGCCCATTGAGCCGGTGATGCCATCCAACCATCTCATCCTCTGTCACCCCCTTCTCCTTCTGCCCTCAATCTTTCCCAGCATTAGAGTCTTTTCCAATGAGTCGGCTCTTCGCATCAAGTGGCTAAAGTATTGGAGCTTTAGCTTCACAATCAGTCCTTCCAGTGAATATTCAGGGTTGATTTCCTTTAGGATTGACTGGTTTGATTGCCTTAATTGGCTGCCTTAATATGTGATATGTGTTTTCTTCTTTCTGACTTACTTCGCTCTGTATAACAGACTACTCCCCGCACACTTGATGGAGATTGACACCCATGACTCGTCCCTCTTTCTAGATGTGACTCACAGAGTTTCTACAGATGCACATGTGTGGCATGGGTGGAGGGTGCTCAGGATGGCCAGGCTGTGGGACAGGGACAAAGTACGAGAGAGTGGGCAAGGTGGACAGTGTTTCAGAGTGCGCACTGTGTGCTGGGCACTGAGCCACGCTCTCAAGGCAAGATCCACAGCAACCCTTCTCTGGAGGAGCACAGACAAAGCCAGAGCGGCGAGGACATTTGCCTACAGCCACGCAGACACAGGGGAGTGGGGCTCTGATCTCACAACTGGCCGACACAGCCATCCTTCCAACCACAGCAGTACTGAGGGCTGGCAGGTGTCTGGCCCTGTGTCGGGGCTTGGGAGGTGGGGTGCGGGCAGTGTCCCAGACCAGACATACTGATGGGTTTGTGGTTGATATTCCTCTGGTGCTTCAAGGTCCAGTGAAAAGCCTACCTCTGCCAGGAAGTCCTCCCAGATGGACTCACTCACACCAGTGGCCAGGGAGCTCAAGGTGCTTGGCAGTGGGGGAAGCACTTCCTTGGCTGCCAGTGGTTGCCAAGCTTTTCCTTAGAACCGCCGGTGACCTGGCCAGTGGAACTTTCCGAGGAGCCTCCGCTCTCTGAGTGCGGCATTCGAGGCCTTTTCCGAGGTACCCCTAGCCTAAGCTCTCCCTGGCTCCAGCCTTCCACTCTAAACCCACCCCACTCCTGGCTGCTTCTGGGCCACCCTCCCGGGCCCTGATGGCCGTGTTGGCACTGGGGCCGGGAGGAAGCAGCAGGCCTGGGTGCGCCCTTTCAGAAACCACATCCTTTCTGCCCAGCCTCACCCCACCCCGGGCAGCTGGGCGTGAAGCCTCCTGGCGGAG
The DNA here is from genome assembly GCA_006408695.1 of Aepyceros melampus. Taxonomy (NCBI): domain Eukaryota; kingdom Metazoa; phylum Chordata; class Mammalia; order Artiodactyla; family Bovidae; genus Aepyceros; species Aepyceros melampus. Next base: position 189,679 of record SJXQ01000302.1, on the reverse strand, counting down.
GGCAAGGTGGGACCCGGGGTGCCTCCTCAAGTGGAGGGCTCTAACCAGGAGGACTGCCCAGATGCTGGGACCTCCTTTGATGACCTTGGAAGACTAGGATAAGGATGTCCTCAGCACTAGTGCTCGGACATCAGTCATCAGTGGGAGTTTGTTTTGAAAGTCAGACACCCCCAACGCCACTCTCTGGATTACGTTTCAGGGAGGTCCGAGACCTCTCTGGGGCTTCCAGGCTGGCTCAGTGGGAAAACAATCCATCTGTCAATGCGGGAGATGTGGATTTGATCCCTGGGTCAGGAAGATCTTCTGGAGGAGGAAATGGCAACCCGCTCCGTATTCTTGACTGGAGAATTCTATGGACAGAGGAGCCTGGCGGGCTGCAGTCCGTGGGGTTGCAAAGAGTCAAACATGACTGAGAGACTAAGCACAGCACACACATAAGCTCTCTTCTCACCCCACATCCCTAGTTTAAGAACAAAAGCATCTTTGACTGACTTTGCCTCAGGGAGCCTAATCCCATCTTCCAATTTATCCTCTGTTCCTTGTCCCCTGAGCAGACTTTGGCTACAAGGGGGCCATCCTTCTGTCTTGCTCTATTACTGACCGTGGACCCCAGCCCATTGAGTTAACTTCTTAAAACCACAGACATTTGCAGAGCAAGGACTCAAGTCAAACAGCCTCCCCAACCCACTCAGGAAGCGGGCTGACTAGAAGGTGGAGAGAAATTGTAGATGGGCTGGCTGTCTGCTGCCCCTGAGGCCCCCCTCCCACCGCTGGCCACATGGCTGCTCTGTCCCTGTTCATCCATCTGCCCCGCACTCCCCAGGGATGATCACTCACCAGATGGAGCCTTGTCCTTGCTGCTGTGGGTGCCCCAGCTCAGCGTACTAGCTCCCGCAGCCCCCACGACCCTTGGCGACGGCTATGAGCTGACCCCGGGGAAGCATCTGCAGGCCAGAGCCCAGTGTAAGCCACAGGGTGACCCAACTTTGCCCTAACTTCCTCTTCCTCAATCGCCTGCCTGCCTGCTTGGCGCCTCCACCTCCCCCTGTTGTGGGCTGAGGCACTGATGTGAGTGCAGCACGGGACAGGGTTTTAGAAGAGGGAGCTCTCCCCCCTCCACTCAGCAACACCCCGCCCCATGCATGCAGGCATCTTGAGGTGGGGTAGTAGACTGGGGATGTGGAGGGGAGCCTCAGCACTCTCCCCACCCCTCACTTCCTGTGGAACCCGCCACCAAAGAGGTATAGAGGGCTGGGGCCTCACCCCAGCATGTGGGACACGCCAGTCATGTATATCCATGGTGACACAGGCACTCACGCACACGCAGGGCAACACGAGCATACACACGGTTAATGGGGCATATGGAGGCGCCTGCGTCCCCAGGGTGCACTGGTAAAGGGTTAGCAACCACCTCTTTTGACCACACACACACACAGACACACACACTCAAAGCTGTGATGCATAGCATTTGTTGATTTTGTAGGGGCTTCCCTGGTGGCTCAGTGGTAAAGAATCCGCCTGCCAACGCAGGAGACAAGGATTCGATCCCTGGGTTGTAAAGATACTCCGGAGGAGGGCATGACAACCCACTCCAGTATTCTTGCTTGGGAAATCCCATGGACAGAGGAGCCTAGCGGGCTACAGTCCATGGGATCGCAAAGAGTCAGACACAACTGAGCGAATGGGCATGCATGCGTGCGTGTGGTGTAAATACTCCCATCATGACTGATTTCAACTGCCAACCTGATGTCATTCCACATGGGGTGAGGAAGAGATGCTCAGGCTTGCCTCCAGCATGCCATTAGAGGGGATACCCGGGCATTTGGATTCTTACAGAGAGACACGTGCCCCCAGGTTTGCAAGTGTGTAGGTATCTGTGGGTCCCCAAGATGTGGGAGTGTGTGGACAGAGCAGTCTGCCCACAGACACACCTGGGTGCATGCAAGGTACACGTGGGCTCCCAGCACTCAGAGACAGGTGGTATGTAGACACAGACAATATACTCATGGAGACTCAGGAAAACTTAAGCGTGGGACAGGCACCTGGAGGCCAAGGTTAGAAGGAGCCCATAGCAGCACAGACAGGCAGAGCCAGCTGCCCTGGATCACGGAAGCCCATTCTTTTTAAAACACATTAAAAGTCATCATTTATTTATTTATATTTGGTTATACTGGGTCTTTGCTATGTCGCTTGGACTTTCTCTAGCTGAGGCTTGGGCTTCTCATTGTGGGGCTTCTCTTACTGTGGAGCACAGGCTCTAGGGCGTGCAGGCTTCAGTAGTTGCAACACACGGGCTCAGTGGTTGTGGCACGCAGACTTAGTTGCCCTGTGGCATGTGGGATATTCCCAGACCAGGGATAGAACATGTGTCCCCGCATTGGCAGGCAGATTCTTAACCACGGGACCACCAGAGGAGCCCCATATTCTAAAATGTGTAGGAATTTTGTGAGCTGGTTGTTAAATGCAGCTATCATAAAAATTTGATGATATGAATTGACAAAAGTAATAACCACTTAAATCTGTCATCATGTACTTAATGCTCTTCAACTGCATGCTTAAAAATGGTTTAAATGGTACACTTTGTGTCACGATGTTTTACCGTAATAAAATAGAAAAGAAACTCATCACTTCCTAGTTATTTTGCTTCATTTTTCTCTTACTCATGCTTTTGAGGTTATTTATAGCTACTGAAACTGCTCGATGGAAACAGTATATAAAGGCATTATATACTAGTCCATATCTATATATCTGCATGGAGCTATCTCTCTATTAAGGTATACATTTATATACTGGGGTACATCTTTGTCATTCTGTGTTAGGTGACATCACGTTGGTACTTTGAAATTGAAGGTATTTATACCATGCGAATGGGCAAATCAACACTTTCCCCCCAAAAGCTGGCTGTTAACTATTTGCCAGCACACCACTGCACAGAGTGTGCGCATCTGCATGTGTGACATTGCATACATGGACGCAGGAGCCTGGGGGCACACACAGCACAGCAGACACACACACAAGCATAACGGGCTCCTGGACACCTGGAAACAGGAGCCTGCAGAGACTCACTCAGAGAGGGGCATGCAAGGAGGCACTAATACAGACCCCTGCGTTCATGCACACAGGGCCACACTTGAGCAAGTGCCACCACGATGGGACATGACGGACACACACACAGTGAACACCCCAGACGTACAGGGGGCCATGCTGTGCTTATTTGCTCAGTGGTGTCTGATTCTCTGTGACCCCATGGATTATAGCCCTCCAGGCTCCTCTGTCCATGGGGATTCTCCAGGCAGGAATACTGGAGAGGGTTGCCATGCCCTCCTCCAGGGGCTCTTCCGAACCCAGGGATTGAACCCAGGTTTCCCGCATTACAGGCAGATTCTTTACCATCTGGCCACCAGGGAAGCCCAAGAATACTGGAGTGGGTAGCCTATCCCTTCTCCATGGGGATCTTCCCGACCCAGGAATTGAACTGGGGTCTCCTGCTTTGCAGGCCGACTCTTTACCAGCTGAGCTAAAGGAGGTTGCGCAATCACACACACATGCATGCACGCACACAAGAGGTAGGCACTGGGCACCCACGAGAACACACATGGAGACCCAGACACTCTGCTTATCCTGTGGCATCTTCCCCAGAGCCACAAACACGCAGGCCCAGGGGCCCTTCAACACAAACCCTCACTGACCCAGAACTTCACACGTCCTCAGGGACACACGTGGGGCTGTCCACAGAAGACTGCAACCACAAGAAGCACCCGGGACACGAGCAGACAGGAAAGCACACAGATCCACGTGCACCACCCATTCATTCTGTAACCAGTCGACTATTTGTTTAATGCAACACACATTGATTGAGCGCCTACTGTATGCCGAGCACTTGTGTGGGTGTGGGGTTACCATAAGCAATATAGATGCCATTCCCTGTTGGGGTGGGGGAGGTTCACGGTTCAGTGGGGAAGGCAAACTGTGAATCAGGAAACAGACCCGCGAGGTAACTTCAGATGGTGTTCACTGCTGCGACAGGAAGTAAACCTTGTTATGTGACAGAGACTGGGTGGGGTGATGGCCACTTCAGCGAGGGCGGGATGGGGGAGGGGAGGTCAGAGAAGGCTCTTGGAGCTGAGACCTGATTGCCCAGTGCCCAGGCATGGAAATGAAGAGCTGAGGGGTAAGGGCATTCGCTGTGGTGGGAACCGCAGGGACAAAGGCTCAGAGGCAGGTCTGAGCGTTGGCACATTTGAGCAGTAGGAGGAGGCCCGCGTGACTGGGGGGAGGCTGGCAGTGACAGAGGCTGTGAGGCTGCTGGAGTTTGGGGGAGCCTTGGGGGCCAGGTTGTAGGTGTGATTGCTGGGCACCACTAGGGGGGTTCAAGCAAGGGACTAATTGGAAGGGGTGGGGACAAGGTGACTCAGGATGGGGAGCCCAGAGAGTCCCAGAGACAGTCACAGGGCGGAGCTGGGAGGGAAAGTGGGTTCAGGATCCTACAGCAGGGAGGGAGCATTGCTCTCTGCCTCTGTCCGTCTTTCTCTCATTTCATCTTTATCACAGTCTTTCCTCCTCTCTTTCTCTCCATGCCTCTCTGTTCTTGGGCTTCCCAGGTGGCGCTAGTGGTAAAGAACCTGCCTGCCAATGCAGGAGATGTAAGAGATACAGGTTCGATCCCTGGGTCGGGAAGATCCCCTGGAGGAGGGCAGGGCAACCCACTCCAGTGTTCTTGCCTGGAGAATCCAATGGACAGAGAAGCCTGGCAGGCTACGGTCCATGGGGTCACAAAGAATCAGACCAAAGCAACTTAGCACAGCACACATTCTCTCTTTTTAGTCTTCCCTTCCCGGGCTCCCCCTCCCCCAGAATTTAAAGCCTCTCAAGCTTCTCTGCTGACTCCACTGTCCCCTTTCTGCAACCCCCCTAATCCCCCACCACCGGGTCCTGCTTTCCCCTCTTATGGCCAAAATGTGTGAGAGTGCTATTGAGACTCTTAATCTGGGCTTCCTCACCAGATGCACCCTGGTCTCCACCCCCACAGACCCATCGCCTCCCTGCCGAGGTCCCCACCTACTCCTGGAGGCTCAGCCAGGTGCGCCTGGCTCGCCTCTCCCCACCCAAAATGCTGGCTCACCTCCACAAAGCTCCCCCGAGCCCCTGCCTGCACTACCCTTTCCCACTTTCCTTGGTGAAATATACATGATGTAAAATTCACCATTCTAACCATTTTTAAGCGCACAGCTCAGTGGTATCAAGTTCCTTCCCACTGTTGCTCAATCATCCCCACCATCCATCATCAGAACTTTGTCATCTCCCCAAACTGAAACTCTGTCCCCAGGAAACACTGACTCCCCATGCCCTCCCCCTGCCCCTGGCCCCACCGTCTACTTCCTGTCTCTGTGGATCTGACTCCTCCAGGGACCTCCTGAGGGTGGGATCACACAGGATTTTGGGCTTATACTTTTGTGTCGTGTTTATTTCGCTGAGCCTCATGTCCTCAAGTTTCATCTTGTAGCACATGCTGGAATTTCCTTCCTTTTAAGACTGAATAATATTCCACCACGTGGATGGATCACGTTTTGTTTGTCCATTTATCTGCCGATGGACACTTGAATTGTTTCTACCTTCTGGTTGTTGTAATGACGCTTCTGTGAACACAGGTGTACAAATATCAGTTTGACTTCTAATCTTCAATCTTTTATCTTCTGCTGGTGAGTTTTAAACCCAGACATGGGAAGGGATCCTGCTTTTAGCTCTGCTGTTTTTGTTTAGTTGCAAAGTCATGTCCTACTCCTTTGCGACCCCTGGACTGTAGCTCATCAGGCTCCTTCAGTCCATGGGATTTCCCCAGGCAAGAATATGGGAGTGGGTTTCCATTTCCTTCTCCAGGGGAATCTTCCCGACCCAGGGATCGAACCTGCATCTCCTGCATTGGTAGGCATGTTCTTTACCTGGGAAGCTTTTATTAATAGCTTTCTGTTCAGTTCGGTTGCTCAGTCATGTCCCGCTCTTTGTGACCCCGTGGACTGCAGCACGCCAGGCCCCTCTGTCCATCACCAACTTCTGGAACCTGCTCAAACTCATGTCCATTGAGTTGATGATGCCGTCCAACTGTCTCATCCTCTGTCGTCCCCTTCTCCTCCCTCCTTCAATCTTTTCCAGCATCAGGGTCTTTTCCAATGAGTCAGCTCTTTGCATCAGGTGGCCAAAGTACTGGAGTTTCAGCTTCAGCAGCAGTCCTTCCAGTGAACACCCAGGACTGATCTCCTTTAGGATGGACTGGTTGGATCTCCTTGCAGTCCAAGGGACTCTCAAGAGTCTTCTCCAACATCACAGTTTAAAATCATCCGTTCTTCAGCACTCAGCTTTCTTTATGGTCCAACTCTCACATCCATACATGACTACTGGAAAAACCATAGCCTTGACTAGACAGACCGTTGTTGGTAATGTCTCTGCTTTTTAATACATTATCTAGTTGGTCATAGCTTTTCTTCCAAGGAGTGTCTTTGAATTTCACGGTTGCAGTCACCATCTGCAGTGATTTTGGAGCCAGAAAAATAAAGTCAGCCACTGTTTCCACTGTTTCCCCATCTATTTGCCATGAAGTGATGGGACCAGATGCCATGATCTTATTTTTATGAATTATGAGTTTTAAGCAAACTTTTTCACGTTCCTCTTTCACCTTCATCAAGAGGCTCTTTAGTTCTTCTTCACTTTCTGCCATAAGGGTGGTGTCATCTGTGTATCTGAGGTTATTGATATTTCTCCCAGCAGTCTTGATCCCAGTTTGTGCTTCATCTAGCCAGGCATTTCGCATGATACATTCTGCATATAAGTTAAATAAGCAGGGTGACAATATACAGCCTTGATGTCCTTTTCTCGATTTGGAACCAGTCTGTTGTTCCATGTCCAGTTTTAACTGTTGCTTCTTGACCTGCATTCAGATTTCTCAGGAGGCAGGTAAGGTGGTCTGGTCTGGTATTCCCATCTCTGTAAGAATTTTCCACAGTTTGTTATGATCCACACTGTCAAAGGCTTTGAGGTGGCCGAAGCAGTATTTTTCTAGAACTCTCTTGATTTTATGATGATCCAATAGATGTTGGCAATTTGATCTCTGGTTGTTCTGCCTTTTCTAAACCCAGCTTGAACATCTGGAAGTTCATGGTTCACATACTGTTGAAGCCTGGCTTGGAGAATTTTGAGCATTACTTTACTAGCTTGTGAGATGAGTGCAGTTGTGTAGTTTGAACATTCTTCAGCATTGCCCTTCTTTGGGATTGGAATGAAAACTGACATTTTCCAGTCCTGTGGCCACTGTTGAGTTTTCCAAATTTGTAGGCATATTGAGTGCAGCACTTTGACAGCATCATCTTTTAGGAGTTGAAATAGCTCAGCTGGAATTCCATCACCTCCACTAGCTTTGTTTGTAGTGATGCTTCTTCCTAAGGCCCACTTGACTTCACATTCCAGGATGTCTGGCTCTAGTTGAGCTCCTTGCTGCCATCGTGGTTATCTGGGTCATGGAGATCTTTTTTGTATAGTTCTTCTGTCTATTCTTGCTACCACTAGGACAGAAATGGTATGGACCAAACAGAAGCAGAAGATATTAAGAAGAGGTAGCAAGAATACACACAACTATACAAAAAAGATCTGGCATATCGAGTGCAGCACTTTCACAGCATTATCTTTTAGGATTTGAAATAGCTCAGCTGGAATTCCATCACCTCCACTAGCTTTGTTCGTAGTGATGCACATCAGATGTGGCTTTTCCAGGATGTGGCCTCACTTGAGACAGAATGGGAGAGCTCAGCAGTCCTCCAAAGAGTCAGAAGCTCTTGTTCCTAACCCTGACGTGGGGCAGACACAGAGGAGCCAAGCCTTAGCACCTTCTTGTTCAGAAGATGCCCTTATGAGCCCCATCAAATACCCCAGTCCCAGGTCATCCTGAGAGGAGCCTGCTAGCCCCTTGCTCCCTGATGCCTGTCCCCAGATCCCTGGCACTCCCTCCACGTGGGCCCACTGGCTATCCCTGATCATACCCTCTCCATGTGGGGGGTGGGTCCTCAGCCATCAGCACCCAGCCCAGATGCCTGCCTCTTCTTCCCAAAGCTGTTCTGGCCCCTACCCCGACCCGGACTTACCAGGTCAGCTGAGCTGGCACCCATGATTGAGACCCCGGCTCTGCCTCCTGGGGCCTGGGGCCCTGGGCGGGCCTGTGGGTCAGGCACTGGCGGGAGTGCATGCACACACATACTCATCCTCATGGAGCTGAGCATGGTGCAGGCACAGCTGTCTGCTGGGGTGGATGCTGCCCCAAACCAAGGGATGGGGTCCTTGTGCGGAGCCCTCTGTTTCCCTGGGCAGGTCCCCATTCCCACCTGTGTCCTCACTCACAGGTCAAACAGGCAAAGCAGCTGGACTCAGTGATTCCAGCAACCCTTTGCCGCTGCAGAGCACAGTCCAAGCTGCTTCCAGGTGCCAGAGGCTGTAGTGGGAACAAGGTGAGGCGGCAGCTGGGATCTGTGTGCCCAGGGTGGAAGGCAAGTGCCTTTCCTGGCCACTGGGGAAAGGAGAGGGATCTGGCAGGTATGGGCTGTGAGGCTGGCTTGCTCCCAGCAAAGAGGTTGCCAGGGCACAGGACACAAGGAGCCAGCAAACAGCGTTATCTCCAGGCTGTAGGTGCTATTACTGAATTCGCCACTAGAGGGCAGTGCTTTCCTGGGGCTTCTCTGGCTAAATTAAGACCACAGTGAGATTTAGAAAAAAGGGAAAGCCAGGTCGGGGATAGGACTTCCAAGGCGGAAGAGTTAAGGCCATGGCTTGAGTAGAGAGGAAGGTAGGTATGGAGGGGCTTCCCAGGTGGCGCTGGTGGTAAAGAAATCCCCGCCAGGGCAGGAGACAACAAAAAGACGAGTTTGATCCTTGGGTCGGGAAGATGCTCTGGTGGAGGGCATGGCAACCCACTCCAGTATTCTTGCCTGGAGAATCCCATGGACAGAGGAGCCTGGCAGGCTACAGTCCATAGGGTCGCAAAGAGTCGGACACGACTGAAGTGACTTAGCACGTACGGGTATGGAACACAGGTGGACATTATCTTTACCTTTCTTTCTCCCACTATTCATAGAGATGTGATGGGGCGAAATATTTCTGTGTTACAGGAAAAAAAAAAAAAATCCAGAAGAGTGAAAGATAAAATGTAAAAACAAAACAAGAGCTCCCACCTCCAACTCAACATATGTGGTAGAATGAATTTCAAGGCTACTTTTACAACTTAGGCTTAAAAACCTGTTTTTGTTGTTGCCACTGTTTTGGTTTTTAAAACTAAGACAGTAAACTTGGAAGGCATAAATGAAAGAAATATAAGATTATATATAAACCTACAAAATCTTAGGGAAATAATATTATAAATAAAAGCAACAAGTAAAAAATCAATTAGTAGGTACTTCCCTGGTGTTCCCATGGTTAACAATCCTCCCAACAATGGTTTGATCCCTGGTGGTGGTCTGGGGAAGTTCCCACATGCCTTGGGACAATCAAACCTGTGAGCCACAACTACTGAAGCCTGAGTACCTTAAAGCCTGTGCTCTGCAACAAGAGCAGCCCCCGCCTGCCACAACTAGAGAAAGTTGGTGCATAGCAAGGGAAACCCTTGTGGCCAAAAATAAATAAATTAAAAAATCAATTAGTCTGAGAAGAGTTAGTACCTTCATACATAAAGAGTTTCTACACATTGATAAGAAAAAGACAAAGAACATAAACAGGAAATTTAGAAAGGATATGAGCAGACACTTCTCAGACCCTAAAACCAAAGAACATGTTAAAATACAGCCCCCAGGAGTCCAGAGAGGCAGATTTCAGTAATAACGAGCTATCACTTCACACCCAAGCAAGTGGCAAAAACAACAGTCAAAAAGAGAGAAAGCATGTATTTAACGTTCCCCTGGAGAAGGGAAAGGCTACCCACTCCAGCATTCTGGCCTGGAGAATTCCATGGACTATATAGTCCATGGGGTGGAAAAGAGTTGGACACGACCGAGTGACTTTCACTTTCACTTATTGTAGCTAAATTGTAGCAGAAATCATAAAGTTTGTGAAATCCTACATGTTTAACTTGTCCATCACATTGGAAATCTGGTATTTTCTAAAACTGAGCAAAGATCTTTCAAGCAATTATCATAAAGTTAAAATTTTATTTTGAAATGGAGGGCAATTGCTTTACAATGTTGTTCTGGCTTCTGCACAACAATGTGAATTAACCGTTAAGTATACACATATCCCCTCCCTCTTGAGTCTGCCTCTCACCCCTCTGTATCCCACCACTCTAGGTCATCACAGAGCACTGAGCTGAGATAGAATATTTTAAAAAGTGAGGAAAAAACATTAAAAATTGGCAACACCTGGTGCTGACAGAGATGAAGAGAAAGGGGCACTGGCATATCTTATCATATATCAATATTTAGTTATTCTTCCTCTAACATGTGTAGACCAGAAACAGTCACAGGTGAGGCTATCTGTGTGAAAATTAATAACCAGAAGGCTCATTAAAAATGAAGTAAGATAGGGAACAGACATATGGTTGCCAAGGGGATGGTTGCCAAGGTGGAAGGTGTGGGGGAGGAATGGATTGGGAGTTTGGTAGGCATCTTTTTTCTCTATCCCTGAAAATCACTGATATCTTCTCTGTCTTTGTGGTATTGTCTTTTCCAGAATATTATATAAATGGAATTATTCAGCTTTTTTTTTAAAGGCAAAACAAAACCCACTTATTGATTTAATTTGTTTCTTTGGCTGTGCCAGGGTCGTAGTTGCAGCATGCAGGATCTTTAGTGGCAATGTGTGGGACCTAGTTCCCTGACCAGGGATTGAACCTGGCCCCCTGCACTGAGAGCACAGAGTCTCAGCCCCTGGACCACCAGGGAAGTATCAGAATCATTCAGTGTTTTAGCCTCGAGTCTGACCTTTTCTGCTTGTGCATTCAAGATTTATCTCTGTTGCTATGTGTGTTGATGATTCCTTTCTGTCTCTCGGTAGTACTCCATTGTATGATATACACGCTGCTTGCTTACCCATTCACCCACTGAAGGTCATTTATCTCGGGACTTTCCTAGTGGTCCAGTGGTTAAGAATCTGCCTGCCAAGGCAGGGGACACTAGTTTGATCCCTGGTCTGTGAAGATTCCACGTGCCATGGGGCAGCTAAGCCCATGCACTGTGACTGCTGAGGCCTGCACACCTAGAGCCCATGATACGCAATGAAAGAACGCACTGCAGTGAGCCCCACGCTGCAGCTGGAGAGTGGTCCCTGCTCGCCGTGTGCAGCAATGAAGACTCAGCACAGTCGATAATAAATACATAAATATTTTAAACAACTGTATCTAGTGGTTGGTGATTATGAATAATGCCACTATAAACATTTGTGCTGAAGGTTCTGTGTGACACAAACTTTCATTTCTCTTGGGACAGTATCTAGGGATGGCATTGCTGGGTCATATCTGTAAATGTGTATTTACCTTGATAAGAAAAATGTAAACTGTTTTGCAAAGTAGTGTTGCTGCTGCTAAGTCGCTTCAGTCGTGTCCGACTCTGTGCGACCCCATAGACGGCAGCCCACCAGGCTCCCCCGTCCCTGGGATTCTCCAGGCAAGAACACTGGAGTGGGTTGCCATTTCCTTCTCCAGTGCACGAAAGTGAAAAGTGAAAGTGAAGTCGCTCAGTCGTGTCCGACTCTTCGCCACCCCATGGACTGCAGCCTACCAGGCTCCTCCGTCCTTGGGATTTTCCAGGCAAGAGTACTGGAGTGGGGTGCCATCACCTTCTCCAAACATCCCCGTCAGCAACATTTGAGAGTTCTAGTTGCTCCAAACCCTTGGCAACACTTAGTGTTATTGTTTATAATTTTAGCCATTCCAAAGAGTGTGTCATGGTCTCTCATTGTGTCCCTTTATAACATCAGAAAAATTTTTTAAAATAGTTACATTACTGCCAAAGCTGATTTCCTTCTTTTTAAATTGAAGTATAGTTGATTCACAGTATTATATTAGTTTCAGGTGTACAGCATAATGATTCACTATTTTTGTAAATTATACTCCACTTAAAGTTACTATAAAATATTGGCTGTATTTCCTGTGCTGTACAATATACCCTTGTAGATTACTTATTTATTTTTAATTTTATTTTATCTATTAAAATTCTATTTTAAATTTAAAAATATTTAATCTATTAACTTAAAATTTTTCTTGTTTAAAGACTTTTTAAAAAGTCTTTATTAAATTTGTTATAATCCTCTTTCTATGTTTTGGGTTTTTGGCCCAGAGGAATGTGTGATCTTAGCTTCCTGACCAAGAACGGAGCTCACATCCCCTGCACTGGAAGGCGAAGTCTTAACCACTGGATCACCAGAGAAGTCCCGATTATTTATTTTATACACAGTAGCCTGGCAACCCACTCCAGTGCTCTTGCCTGGAGAATCCCAGGGACGGGGGAACCTCATGGGCTGCCGCCTATGGGGTCGCACAGAGTCGGACACGACTGAAGCGACTTAGCAGCAGCAGCAGCAACAGCTTTGTGCCTCTTAATCCCTTACCCCTCTCTTACCCCTCCTCTCATTCCTTCCCTCCCTCTGACTAGTAACCACTAGTTTGTTCTCTCTATATTTGTAACATCAGACAATTTGAATGATTACTCTTGGGTCTTTTAATATCCCTGGATGGAGAGTGAAGGTAACAGAGTCTGCAGGGGCTAAGAGTGTGGAACCTGGGTTCAACTTCCGATCCTGCCAGTGACTTGCTGAGTGGGCAAGTGCCTATATCTGTCTGTCCCACAGTACCCTCCACCCCATAACAGAGGTTTTGATGAGGTGACACAGGTAAAGTGCTCAGAACAGGATATGGTTCTCTGTAGGTATCAGGTAGGTTCCTCTCTATTGCTGCTAACAGCCTTCTAACCTCAGGGTCTCTGCACCTGCAGATCCCTCTGTTGGACAAGTCCTCCTCTGGTGCCCTTTCAACTGCATAATTCTGTGTGTGTGTGTGTGTGTGTGTGTGTGCCCGCGCACAAGCACGTGCAGGCACATGCGCACACAGGCAAATAACTAAGATGGTTTCATCAACATCTTTCATCCATTTGTATTTTTAAAACAAGGCAGCACCTGCCCTCATTGTAAAAACAGACCTACCTATATGCAGGACGTATTATTTATTCATACAGGAGAGGGTCCTTTGCACAACTGTAGACTCAGGGCTTCCTTGGTGGCTCAGATGGTAAAGAATCCCCCTGAAATGCAGAAGACATGGGTTCAGTCTCTGGGTTGGGAAGATCCTCTGGAGAAGGGAGTGGCTACCCACTCCAGTATTCTGGCCTGGGAAATCCCACGGACAGAGGAGCCTGGCGGGCTAGAGTCCATGGGGACGCAAAGAGTTGGACATGACTGAGTGACTAACATTTTCACTTTGCACTTTTAGACTCAGGCTTGCTAGATGAAATAGAAGTTGCTAGATTCTGTCTCTTTCTTTCTCCACGTATATGCTAAGTTGCTTCAGTCGTGTCTGACTCTTTATGACCCTATGGACTGTAGCCTGCCAGGCTCCTATGTCCATGCGATTTTCCAGGCAAGAATACTGTAGTAGGTTGCTGTGCCCTCCTCCAGGGGAGCTTCCCGACACTGGGATTGAACCTGCATGTTTTACATCTCCTGCATTGGCAAGCAGGTTCTTTACCACTACTGCCACCTGTGTTTATATATATATAAACATATATATATATATACAGCCTATATATATATAGGCCGTATCACATGGCATGTGGGATCTTAGTTCCCCAACGAGGGATCAAACCTGCTCCCCCTACATTGGAAGCATGGAGTCTTTTTTTTTTTTTTAACATTTCCCTGACTTTATTTACATTTTCTATTAAATACAATTCATTTTTTCTAGATCTTCAGAACTGTTGTATCAGTGATTACAGGCACCTCCAGTAATCACCCTAGCTTGTTTGGAGAAGCAAGGAGTCTTAACCATTGGAACACCAGGGAAGTCCCCAGACATCTTATAGCTTTATATGGCAGCCCTACTCTGGGAACATTTTAAGGTGACTCCCCACCCCCCGGGGGGCTGGATTCCAAGTTTAGACAGCAACACAAGGTGGGAGGCTGGCTGGGCCCCTTCTTGTGCCTGCTCCTTACCGAGAACCCATTCCTTCCCTTGTTGTTGAACCCCCAGAGAAACCACAAAGGATGTGAGAGGCTCCAACAGGAAAACCACATCTTAATATAACCCAAGAACCCAATGTTCTCACAATAAGATGCCCACAGAAGCGCAGCATGGTTTCTTTACATACTTCCAGTTGTAATATGAGCCCTGAAGTAGCTGGCCCTGCCTGTCTCCGCTAGTAACCTGGACTCAAGAGTCCTGCCACTTCTTTCAGCCCACGCTCCCTCTCGAGGCATGTCTATCGTCACGACAGGGGCCAGGGTCCTCCTCCACTGCTGGGTGGGGCACACAGAGGCTGGAGAAAGATGGTTCCAAAACCTGCCTTCACACAACCAAGGTGGTCCATGGTGAAAAGCAGTGAGCCCCCCAACCCCAGGGCTAATCAAGGTCATCCATGGTGAGAGGCAGTGAGCACCCCCACACCAGGGTTAATCAAGTCCCTTTCTAGGCAAAGTTAGGCTTTGAACTTTCAGATGCTGATTCTTCCCTTAAAACTTCCTTTAAGAACGTTTTTCTTTTTTGGCTCATCTTGGCTAAGAGAGCAGAGCAAGGGATCACCCACGTCCACCCTCCACGTGAACCATGAAGAACAACTTGTAAGTGCCTGCTAACCACCTAGCCCCATCAATCATGGAACAGTGGTTAGAACAGCAGCAGACTGTCCCCTGCCAGGCACAGTCAGCTTGAAACCCACCTCCCTGTATGGTATATCTTGTGTTATCTATTAAGCACCTATTTTGAAGCAGACACCTGCCAGCTGTGGGAGACCCCTGCAGAACTTGAGTCTGCTAAGGACACAGAGATATAGGTAAGAACAGAGCAATATGGACTGAGCGCTAGCGGGAGCCAGGTGACCTTGGACTTGGGAGTTCAGGAAGGTGTCTTCAAGGAGCCATGCTCAGCAAACTCGTAAAGAATGGGGGAGACTGGGGACTGCTGGGACAAGCTGCAGAGGAATCCAAAGTGAATTCACCTGTCTGCCGCCAGCAGAACCACGAGGGGGAGAGACCGTGATGAAGGATGCTAGAGACAGAGGCCACAGTGGGCTAGGCTGGAGGAGGTAGGGTTTTAAAAGTTTAGATTTGGCACTAAGGGCAATGGGGAGCCATGGAAGGCTTTATCCAGGGGGCAGGGGGCAAGGTCTGGGGCTTGTTTTAGGTAAAAATCCCTCTAGCTGGGTGGGGGCAGAATGGATAGAGGTTGCCACCAGCCAAGTGGAAAACAGGTTGGGAGATGGCTATTATCCAGGGGAGAGTGTTTACTTAGCGGGGATGCAGGAAGGAGAGAAGTGGGTGGTTCTGAGGGGCATTCAGGTGGCAGAATGAGCTGGTTTTGGTGTAGGTATGGAGCCGGGTAGGGAAAGAGGGTGCCTCCTGGCTCTCAGCCTGGTTCCCTAGCAGACAGGCCCTCGGGAAGGCTCTGGCGGGGAGAGGGGTCGGGAGTCGGAGTCCACTACCTCCGCGCTTGGGATGAGGGCTTCAGTTCCCGCCAGTCTACGGGTATAACGTCCCTGCCTGCTTCCCGCCATCTGCCCGTTTGTATTTCCCGTGCTTGGAATTTTCCAGCAACCCCTCCGGTCACCCTGGAAGGGAGGGGGCTGGGAAGACGGTCCCCCACCCCAGCGGCTGGCCCACTCCACAAGGCAGAGGCTGCCCTGGGCTGACGTTCTTCCTTTTCCTTCCGGGGGGAGCCCGTGGCAGGGTGTCTGGGAACCCTGGAGGAAGGGCAGGGCGTCTCAGCCATGGGGCCCTGTCTTCCCATGCACTCATGGACCAGGGGTCAAGGGAGCCGGGTCTGCGTGGGGGGCTGGGCAGCTGGTCATCTGGCCATGTGCGCATATTGCCCTGGGGGAGGGGTTCTTACCTGCCCATCACAGCTGGAACTGCAGTAGAGCACCAACCTGAGTTTTCTTTTTTTGGTGAGAAATTTAGCTTTATTTTGTCTTATATGAAACGTGTTTTTTTTTTAAACAATGAAGATAGCAGATATTTGGCCTTAAAATCTAAGATTTGTCATTATTGTGAAAGTAGCACATGGACATTTTTTTTTCCCAAAGTTTTGCAATGTTCTGTTGGTTTCTGCCATACAACAAGTGAATCAACCATAATTATACATATATCTCCTCCCCTTTGAGGCTCTCTTCCCTCCTCCATTCCACCCCTCTAGGTCATCATGGATTGCCAGACTGGGCTCTGTGTGTTATACGGCAGTTTCTCACCAGCTATCCATTTTACACATGACAGTGTATATGTTGATGCTACTTTCTCCATTAGTCCCACTTTCTCCCTCCTCCCCTGTGTCCACAAGTCTTCTCCACATTTGTATCTCGATTCCCTTCCTGCAAATAGGCTCATCCAAACCATTTTTCTAGATTCCATATGTATGCATTAATATGTGATATTTGTTTTCTTCTTTCTGACTTACTTCACTCTGTAACAGGCTCCAGGTTCATTCACCTCACTAGAACTGACTCAAATACGTTATTGTTATGGCTGAGTAATATTCCACTGTATATATGTACCATGTCTTCTTAATCCATTCTTATATCGATGGCCATCTAGGTTGCTTCCATGTCCTGGCTATTGTACATTGTACCAGCCTGACTTATAGATGGATTCCCAGCTTTCAGCTACTCGGTCTCTGCCCTGCTCCCTCTCCAAACTCTCTTCCTGTTTTATTTTCTCTGCTGTCTGCATTTTCTTGCCACTGTCTGAAATAATTTATTTCTCTCTTTACATCTGATTTACATTTATTTTTTTAATTTTAAAATTAAAAATTTTAAATTGGATTATAGTGATTTACAATGTTGTGTTAGTTTCAGTACAGCAAAGTGAATCAGTTATCAGTTCAGTTCAGTCACTCAGTCATGTCTGACTCTTTGCGATCCCATGAATCGCAGCACACCAGGCTTCCCTGTTCATCACCAACTCCCAGAGTTCACTCAGACTCGCGTCCATCGAGTCAGTGATGCCATCCAGCCATCTCACCCTCTGTCCTCCCCTTCTTCTCCTGCCCCCAATCCCTCCCAGCATCAGTCTTTTCCAATGAGTCAACTCTTCGCAACAGGTGGTCAAAGTATTGGAGTTTTAGCCTCAGCATCAGTCCTTCCAAAGAACACCCAGGGTTGATCTCCTTCAGAATGGACTGGCACTTATACACATATCCATTCTTTTTTTTTTTTTTTTAAAGATTCTTTTCTCGTACAGCTCATTACAGAGTATTGCACAAAAGTCCCTGTGCTATACAGCAGGTTCTTATTAGTTATCCATTTTATATATATAAATACATAAATTTAAAATGTTTTATTAGAGTGCAGTTGGTTTACAGTGTTTTGTTAGTTTCTGCTGTATCTGAAATCATTCCTTGCTCTGCACACGTTAACCTGCCTTCTGCACTTATGTACAAGTTTTTTGGGGGAGCAAGGGCTTTATGCCTATTTCCTTTGCCTGCTAGGCATGCCGGGGAAGGCAATGGCACCCCACTCCAGTACTCTTGCCTGGAAAATCCCATGGATGGAGGAGCCTGGTGGGCTGCAGTCCATGGGGTCGCGAAGAGTCAGACAGGACTGAGCGACTTCACTTTCACTTTTCACTTTCGTGCATTGGAGAAGGAAATGGCAACCCACTCCAGTGTTCTTGCCTGGAGAATCCCAGGGACGGGGGAGCCTGGTGGGCTGCCGTCTATGGGGTCGCACAGAGTCAGACACGACTGAAGCGACTTAGCAGCCGCAGCAGCAGCAGCTAGGCATGCACTAGGTGCTCAATAAACACTTGGTAAAAGAAAGGAGGACTTCCCTGGTGGTCCAGTGGTTAACACGCTGCCTGCCAGTGCAGAGGATGAGGATTTGAGCCCTGGTCAGTGAAAATCCCACATGCCTTGGGGCAATTAAGGTCGCTCACCACAACTACTGAAGCCCATGTGCCCTACAGCCCCTGCTCTGCAATGAGAGATGCCACCACAACGAGAAGCTCAAGCACCAGAGAAAGACCCGGAGCAGCAACTAAGACCCAGTGCAGAAAAAAATAAAAGAAAAAGATAAATAAAAAGAAAGGAGAAACCCTTTGTCCCCAAGGGAGTGAGAGATAGGTAATAGACAGGTTAACAACAGAAATAATATTGTCTAATATTTGCTCAGCTTGAACAACAACAAAAGATAATTATGGAACATCTACTGTATGCTGGCACCATTTAGAACTGAGACACCACACCATCAGAGCACGAAGCCCACAGATATTCTTGTCTGGAATGACCTTTCAGGTAGTAGGGGACCGAGAACAGAAATGAAAACTGAAGGAAGTTAAAGGAGTGAGTCAAAATATCTGAGAGAAGAGCGGTCTGGACAGAGGGCGTAGCCTGTGCAAAGGTCCCGGGCAAGGACCTGGCCTGCCGTGCTGGCAGAACAGCTAGGAGCCCCATGCAGCTGGAGCAGAATAAGCAAGGGGAGAGAGGGAGGAGGGAAGGGTGGGAGGGGATTGACCAGGTTGTGCAGGGCTTTGTGGGCTGCGGGAGCATTTTGGTTTTTGCTCTCCGTTAGGTTAGATGCGAGCCCTGGAGGGCTGTGGGCAGAGGAGGAGGAGGCAGAGCCTGACTCAGGTGCTCACGGGCGCCCTCCGGTGGTTGCTTCAGGGAGGACAGACTGTGAGAGCTAAGGTGGGAGCCGGGGATCAGTACTGCGAAGAGGACTGCATTGGTCCAGGTGAGCGATGCTGGGGCCTGACCAGGTGAAGGAGCGTGGGAAAAGGAAGTGGTTGGATTCTGGATATATTTTGAAGCCTGAGCATGTGTTAAGATTTGAAATCGGATACAATTCAAGATTGAGGACAGACTGTTGGGGGGTGGGTGTGCAAAAGTTTTTCCTGTCTGTGTTGGCAGGTGGCTGGCTGAGTCTGAGCTTTGGGTTCGTCTCTGGTCTCTACACTCCTGCAGGGCAAGGCCCCCTTGTTTTTTGTTTTTTCTTTCTTTTTTTTTAATTGAAGTATATATAGTTAATTTACAGTATTGTGTTAGTTTCAGATGCATAACAAAGTGATTCATATATATGGCAACCCATTCCAGTATTCTTGCCAGGGTAAGACCGTGGACAGAGGAGACTCTACAGTTTGCATGGGTGTTCAGTTCAGTTCAGTTCAGTCGCGCAGTCGTGTCCGACTCTTTGCGACCCCATGAATCACAGCACGCCAGGCCTCCCTGTCCATCACCAACTCCCGGAGTTCACTCAGACTCACGTCCATTGAGTCTGTGATGCCATCCAGCCATCTCATCCTCGGTCGTCCCTTTCTCCTCCTGCCCCCAATCCCTCCCAGCATCAGGGTCTTTTCCAATGAGTCAACTCTTCGCATAAGGTGCCCAAAGTACTGGAGCTTCAGTTTTAGCATCATTCCTTCCAAAGAAATCCCAGGGTTGATCTCCTTCAGAATGGACTGGTTGGATCTCCTTGCAGTCCAAGGGACTCTCAAGAGTCTTCTCCAACACCACAGTTCAAAAGCATCAATTCTTCAGCGCTCAGCCTTCTTCACAGTCCAACTCTCACATCCATACATGACCACAGGAAAAACCATAGCCTTGACTAGACGGACCTTAGTCGGCAAAGTAATGTCTCTGCTTTTGAATATACTATCTAGGTTGGTCATAACTTTTCTTCCAAGGAGTAAGCGCCTTTTAATTTCATGGCTGCAGTCACCATCTGCAGTGATTTTGGAGCCCAGAAAAATAAAGTCTGACACTGTTTCTACTGTTTCCCCATCTATTTCCCATGAAGTGATGGGGCCAGATGCCATGATCTTCGTTTTCTGAATATTGAGCTTTAAGCCAACTTTTCCACTCTCCTCTTTCACTTTCAACAAGAGGCTTTTTAGCTCCGCTCACTTTCTGCCATAAGGGTGGTGTCATCTGCATATCTGAGATTATTGATATTTCTCCCAGCAATCTTGATTCCAGCTTGTGTTTCTTCCAGTCCAGCATTTTTCATGATGTACTCTGCGTATAAGTTAAATAAGCAGGGTGACTACATACAGCCTTGACGTACTCCTTTTCCTATTTGGAACCAGTCTGTTGTTCCATGTCCAGTTTTAACTGTTGCTTCCTGACCTGCATGGGTGTATTGGAGTGTATTCTTAAAAAAAAAAAAAAACTTATTTATTTACTTTTCCCTGTGCCGGGTCTTCTTTGCTTTGCTCAGAGTTTCTCTAGTTGCAGCAAGCAGGATATAGACTCTTCATTGCGGTTCTTGGGCTTCTCAGTGAGATGACTTCTCTTGTTTCGGAGCGTGGGCTCTAGAGCAAGGGCGCAGTCGTGTGGCGCATGCGCTTAGTGGTCCCTCAGCGTGTGGGATCTCCTCGGACCAGGGATCGAACCCAAGTCTCCTCTACTGGCAGGCGGATTCTTGTTTACTGTGCCACCAGGGAAGTCCCTGGACCATCTTCTTGCCTGTGTGCTTATTAACACACAGGTGTGTCATTGAGCATGTCTGCGCATGTGCCCACGTGAACACACGTGTGACCCCAGCATATCTGCTTGTGTACCCAGGTCTAAGGCTGTCCATGTGTGATGCCCATGAGCCTTCAAAGGTGGCCTGTCCTGAGCCAAGGGATCTCCTGAACCCCCCACCAACCCAGTACTGACCCATTTCAGACCCAGAGAAGAGCTTGACTTCCTCTCTCCCCCAGCCTTGACCCTGAGACACTCTGGCCATCCCCCAAGACAAATTCGCCTTCAGAGAACCAGGACGCATAAGAAGAAATTCCTCCAGCAGCTGCCGGGCCTCCCAGTGGTTCCCACGGAGGGATCCAGAGCTGTCCGGAGAGGGAACCATCTTCCTGGATGGGGCCCCTGGCTCCCTGGGGGCAGGAGCTGGGACCACTTGTGGAACATTCTGGGATGTTCCGATCTGATTTCCCTGGCAGGATCCAGTTCCATGCATGCTCGGCTGAGTTCACATGTGGAACTGGATGATAGTCAACAAGATAGAGGTGACGTGTTGTACCTGGATGCTGCACCTGGGGGGTTGTGGTGCCAAATCCTCAGCATGCCCCAAGAGGCGTCATCAGTGTGTCCAAAGTTCAGAGCTAGGGAGACCCAGAGGGACTGAAGCCAAGCTTGGGCCACTCTGGGGCTTTTCAGGTGGTTCAGAGGTAAAGAATCCACCCGCCAATGCCGGAGATGCAAGAACTCTTCCTTCTCTCCTTCCTCCCCTCCTTTCTTCTTCTCCTTCCTCTCCCTCCTCCTCCCCTTCCCATATCTCCTCTTCGTCTTTCCCTTCCTCCTCTTCTCCTTATTCCTCCGACTCTTTCTCTCCTCCCACCTCCTCTTCCTCTTTCTCCATTTTCTTCTCTTCAGTTATTTTCCTGAATTTTGTTGTTGTGTAGTTGCTAAGTCATGTCCGACTCTTCGTGACCCCGTGGAGTGCAGCACCCCAGGCTTCCCTGTGCTTCACTATCTTCCTGAATTTGCTCAAACTCATGTCCATTGAGTTGATGATGGCATCCAGCCATCTCATCCTCTGTCATCCCCTTCTCCTCCTGCCCTCAACCTTTCCCAGCATCAGAGTTTTTTCCAATGAGTCGGTTGTTCAGTGGCCTAACTATCGGAGCTTCAGCTTCAGCATTAGTACTTCCAATGAATATTCAGGACTGATTTCCTTTACAATTGACTGGTTTGATTCCCTTGCTGTCCAAGGGACTCTTAAAGAGTTCTCCAACACCACAATTCAAAAGCATCGATTCTTCAGCACTCAGCCTTCTTATGGTCCAGCTCTCACATCCGTACATGACTACTGGGAAAACCATAGCTTTGACGAGACGGACCTTTGTCAGCAAAGAGCTGTCTCTTCTTTTTAACATGTTGTCTAGGTTTGTCGTAGCTTTTCTTCCAAGGAGCAAACATCTTTTAATTTCCTGGCTGCAGTCAAGTCCACAGTGATTTTGGAGCCCAAGAAAATAAAGTCTGTCACTGTTTCCATTTTTTCCCCATCTATTTGCCATGAAGTGATGGGACCAGATGCCGTGATCTGCGTTTTGCTATTATGTAAAAAAAAAAAAAAAAAAAGTCACCGACCTCTGACAGAAGTGTCTTGGGCGAGTGGGAAGGTGGTGCTGACTCCAACCCTGTTCCCGGCAGGAGGGTGTGGGCAGTGTTTGAGGACTTGAGGAAGGATGGGTGATGCACCAGCCGGTCAGCCCTTCCCAGACAGAGTCTTCCTGAGCCAGATCCTGGAGAGGTTCCCACGGCCCACTCCTACACCTTGGCCACACCTAAAGGCCGGGAACTTCCTGATGTTCAGCCCCTGGGGGCAGCAAATGCAGCTCTCAGCCTTTTGAAGCAGTTATAACAATCGTTGTATTTACCGAGTGAGGGCTGTGTGCCAGGCCCAGGGCTGGGATCTTATGTGTTCAGTCACTCTGTAGTGTCCGACTCTTTGTGACCCGTGGACGGTAGCCTGCCCGGCTCCCCTGTCCATGGAATTTTCCAGGCAAGAATACTGGAGTGGGTTGCCATTACCTCGGGGATCTTCCCGACCGAGGGATCGAACTCGTGTCTCTTTCATCTTCTGCCTTGCAGGCAGATTCGGCTGCGAAGCCATCAGGAAAGCCCTGAGATGCTATAAACTCTGTTTTATATTTTCTTCCCAACAAATTGGACTCCTCTCCTGCTCATAGTCCTCCAGCCACACCGGCTGCCTTTTTGCCCTTCAGACAGACCTCTCTCCAGCCTCAGAGCCTTTGCAATTACTGTTGTCTTTTTTTTTTTTTTTCCCCTCCTTGGTATCCTTTTCCTTCCCAGAACTTCAAGGCTGGTCTCTTCTCATTCTCTGGGTCTTAGGTCAAGTGTTACACGCCCCCCCCCCGCCGCCACTTCCTAAGTGGAAACACTCCTATTCCATCACTCAGTTATCACATCACTTGACTTTATTTCCTTTATTACATTTATGAACTTTGATATTGTTTATTGTTTCTGATCTTATTTTTTTTCTCTCTGCAGTTAGAATGAAAGCTTGGCGTGATCAGGGTCCTGCCTGGTCTATTTCCAACTGAGCCTCAAACTCCATTACTTATCATCCATGTGGGTAATCACTTTAACATCTCTGTGCCCTCCTTTTTCTGGTCTGTAAAATGCCTATGATAGTATTTCTTTTTTTAAAACAATTTTTTTTTAGTGTTTAGCCCTGCTGTGTGTGGCATGCAGGATCTTAATTCTCCTATCAGAGGTGGAACCTTCACCCCTGCAGTGGAATCTCAGACTCTTCACCACTGGACCACCAAGGAAGTCCCTTGATAATATTTCTTAATTCAGAGTAAACCCATGGGAAATGCTTAGAATATGGTGTCTTGGTGCATATGAACTCAAAAGTTATCCATTATTTTATCAAGTCTTCAAAAAAAAAAACACCTTACTAGAAGGAAGGAAGGAACGTTCCCTGGTTATATAGCTCCATTAAGGCAAAGATTCATTCATTCAACAAATGTTACTTGCAAACCTGCTATGAGTCAACTGCAAAAGAGGCATGGACCAGTAAGTTCACACCATAGAGGCTAAAGTTAAAACCAATAGTAATCATGATACTGGGGTTCCCGGTGGCTCAGACGGTAGAGAATCTGCCTACAATGCAGGAGACCTGGCTTCGATCCCTGGTTTGGGAAGATCCTCTGGAGAAGGGAATGGCTAGCCACTCCAGTATTCTTGCCTGGAGAATTCCATGGACAGAGGAGCCTGCCGGGCTACAGTCCATGGGGTTGCCAAGAATTAGATACGACTGAGCAACTTTCACTTTGCAATCACGATACCAGTGAGAATTTGTTGGGCATGTACTATATGCCAGTCTCGTTCAGTTTTCATTCCCTCCTTGGGAGGTATGTTCATTTTCCCAGTGAGGCCACCAAGTCTCAGAGAAGGTAGTTATCTCTCCCCATCTTACATCTGTTTAGTCGCTAAGTTGTGTCCAACTCTTTTGCAACCCATGGACTGTACCCTGCCAGGCTTCTCTGTCCATGGGATTTCCCAGGCAAGAATACTGGAGTGGGTTGCCATTCCTTTCTCCAGGGGATCTTCCGGACCCAGGGATGGAACCCTTGTCTCCCACACTGGCAGGCATATTCTTTGCCACTGAGCCAGCGGGGAAGCCCTCACTCCCACATGTTTTGCAGCACTATTCACAATAGCCAAGATACGGAAACAACTTAAACGCCCATCAGTGGACGAGTGGATAAAAGAGATGTGACATACATAACCTCATTGGACTTTTCTGGCTTCTTAGCACAAAAAGATAGCCTAGACTCACCTGTTTGTTTCTATGACTTTTCAAGTCATAGACCAGACTATTGATATTTTAAAGAGAAATATGTATGTAGTCTACTATTTCATCTTTAATATTTCATATTGCATTTGAATATTCTTTACACTTGATAAAGTATACTTCTTTTTTCTTGAAATAGTTGATTTACAGTGTTGTGCTAGTTTCAAGCATATAGCAAAGTGATTCAATTATATACACGTGAGTGAAATGAAAGTCACTCAGTCGTGTCCAACTATGTGACTCCACGGACTATGGAATTCTCCAGGCCAGAATACTGGAGTGAGTAACCTTCCCCTTCTCCAGGGGATCTTCCCAACCCAGGGATCGAACCCAAGTCTCCTCCCTTTGCAAGCGAATTCTTTACCAGCTGAGCCACCAGGGAAGCCCTTATACACACATATGCATGTATTAATGAATCTTGGTTCTTAACAACAAAAAAGATGTGACATAAAAACACATTATTTATCCATGAGAAAAAAAAGCCATCTTATCATTTACCACAGCACGGATGGACCTTGAACACATTATGCTAAGGGAGATAAATCAGGGAAAGCCAAGTACTCTATGATATCGCTTATATGAGGAATATAAAAAAGGCAAACCTGTAAAAACAGGGAGTAAAATGTCAGTTGCCAGGTGAGGGGAATGGAGTGGGAACAGAGGACACTGTTGTTAAAGGGTAAAACATGCAACAAGCAATAAGCAAAAGTCCTAGGAAGCATGGGGCTTTCTTCCCAGGTGGCTCAGTGGTAAAGAATCTGCCTGCCAATGCAGGAGATGTGTGTTTGATCCCTGGGTTGGGAAGAGCCCCTGGAGAAGGAAATGGCAACTCACTGCAGTATTCTTGCTTGGGAAATACCATGGACAGAGGAGCATGGCGGGCTACAGTCCATGAGTTTGCAAAGAGTTGGAAACATCTGAGTAGCTGAACAATGACAAGAACAACCTAGGAACCTAATGCATGGTGTAGTGAATATAGACAGCCCTATTATAGCCTTGCAGGAAAGAGCCAGCTCTGACTCCCTGTTTAGATCTGTTTCTTTCACTTTAATCTTTGCTTCTCGTTGCTTTTGTTTACTGAAAGGATATTGTTTATGCATAATGGCCTGCCTCGGGGAACCCTGCCCCCTCTCTAAATATTAAACCAAAATGCCTTTGTGCAGGACCCTCTCCACCTGTGGATGGCTACAGGAAGGAAGCTACATATCCTCTCTCTGAGACTTCCCATTCTAAGAGATGTTTGCAAGATTAATGGGTTTTTTTACTTCTCTTCCCCACCCCCAACTCTCTTCTATAAAAGAACCTGGCATTCAGACCATGATAAGACGGTTACTCTGAGACAAGTCTGACATCTCCATAAGCCGCCAAATAAAGTCGTGTTCCTTGCTTCCACACCTCTCTCCTGGATTTATTGACCTGTTGTGCGGCAAGCAAAGCAAGCTTGGACTTGGTGACAATGGTGTTAGTTGCTCAGTTGAATCTGACTCTTGCGACCCCATGGCTTGTAGCCCTCCAAGCTCCTCCATTCTTGGGATTCTCCAGGCAAGAATACTGGAGTGGGTTGCCATTTCTTCTCCAGGGGATCTTCCCAACCCAGGGATCAAGCTCAAGTCTCCTGCATTGGCTGGTGAGTTCTTTACCACTGAGCCACCAGGGATGCTCAGGATGTTTGTGATTATGTGCTAAGGATTATGTGATGTTAAAAGGCACTGTCCTCTGCTAGAAGTCTCCCTCTCTCTCTCCCTTGATGATACTGAAGAAGCAAGCTGCCAAATTGTGAGCTGCCTTTGGACCATATAGCATAAAACTGAAAGTGTGCCCTGCCCAACAATCAGCAAGAAATGGAGTCAATTATTCAAAAAATCTGAACAGATTTTAGGGGCTTGGAGTTGACAGTCCGTGGAGATAGTGAAGGCAGAGGAGAAGAAAGACTACTGAGAAATCGTGCTCCCTTGATCTTTAAGGAAATTACTGTTTATTCACAGCTTAAGAATACAATTCTGACACCATGGGCTTAGACTCACTTGTCTCACGAAGTTGACGACTTGGTACAGAAAACACACCATCCATCACTTTGGGGGTTTTGTGTGTGTGTGTGCGAAGACAACATCTCTCCAAAGGTTGACTCTGTCTCTGACATATAGTAGGTGCTCCAAGACTGAAAAACTCACAAGGTCAGCTTCCGAGACTAAGCCTTCATGCAAGGTCATACTGGCTTCTTGTTTGTTTTTATAACCCTGTAAAGAAATTATAGTGCATATTTATTGTGAAAAAATAAAAGTGCCAATGGAAGGGATAACATAAAAGCCAGTTGGGATTTTATGGGAGGATTGTGGCATTCACATCCAAAGTTCTTATCTATGTCTGTACAGCAAATGTTTAAATGGTCTTTAAAAACTCATTTTGTAAATAATTTTGGATTTGCAGAAAAGTAGTAAAAAAAAAGCAGTACAGAGAGTTTCCGTACATCCTGTATCCAGCTCTCCCTAAAATTACCGTCCTATGTACAACTAGGGGATTTTTGCCAAAACTAAGAAATTGGCATTGGCACACTCAGTTGTGTCTGACTCTGCGACCTCATGAACTGTGTGTAGCCTGCTGGGCTCCTCTGCCCATAGGATTTCCTGGGTAAGCATACTGGAATGGGTTGCCACTTCCTTCTCCAGGGAATCTTCTCAACGCAATGATCGAACCTGCACCTCCTTCACTGGCAGGTGGATTCTTTACTCTAAGCCACCAGGGAAGCCATAGGTTATTATAAATGTTGCATTTTTTAATGTGTTATGTATTCTGCTATGACAACCATCCATATACTCAATTCTTTGCATATGCTCTTCCTTAAGATGATTTTTTTAAAATTAGGTTTATTGATGCGTCATTTACATACAGGAAGATTCTCCCAGTTCAGTCTACAATTTTATAGGTTTTAGCAAATACCTACAGAATATTCTGTTGTTTGCCTGCATTCCTGCAGAGTTTTTTTGTGTTCAATTTCTTCCCTTCACTCTTGTCCTTGGAAACCACTGCTCTGATGTTTATAATGACAGTTTTGCTTTCTGCAGAATGTCATGCAAATGGATGCAGTATTTAGCTTTTGGAGCCTGATGTCTTTCACTCAGAAGAATACATTTGAGATTCATCCCTATAGTTGTGTGTATTTGCCATTTGTTCTTTAAAAAAAAATTTTTTTTTTTTGGCCACACTGCATGACATGTGAAATCTCAATTCCCTGACCAGGGATCGAACCTATACTCCTTGCACTGGAAGCTTGGAGTCTTAACCATTCGACCACCAGGGAAGTTCTATCATTGGTTCCTTTTTGTTGTTGAGAAGAATTCTAGTGTGTGGATTATGCCGCAGCCTTTTTATTCCCTGAAAGGAGATTTGGGTTGTTTCTAGTTTCTGGGAACTATAAATAAAGCTACAATACACAATAGCATACATAGAGGTTTTGGTGAATATTGTTTTCATTTCTTTTGAATGAATATCTACTGTTGGGTCACAGAGATGAGTGTTTGGAAGACTTCAGGGTTGAATGGTGTTTATATTTTTCACCTAAGGTGAAACTGATCTCAGAAGAATGGAGCAAACTTATTCTCTCATGTTCTGTGTATGAGATGGTTTCCCCACATCCTCACCAGCAGTGGGCACTATTATGTTTTGCCAAATGGAAAGGCAAATACTGCATCTTATTTTAATTTATAAAAGACTTTGATGTCTAATGAAGTTCAGCATTTTTTGTATGTCTCTCCCCATGATCTTGTCTTTTCCTTGTTGATCTCTTACATATAAAATAATCCACTGGCTAATACATTTCACATAGCCTTTTCTAGTGTTCCCATTCTTTTTTAACTTTTTGAAATTGGTTTTGGCCCCCAGAGTAAAAAAAAAAATTATCTAGTCAATTCTCTCAGTCTTTTCTTTTATTATTGATACCTTTGGTAAATATTCATCTTGTATTTTCTTCTAATGTGTGTGTTACCACATTTTTTTAAAAACACATCTTACTTTTCTATCCATCTGGAATTTATTTGGTTGTGAGAGTTGAAATGAAGGTCAAACACAACTTTTTTTCCAAACATTTAGTCAGTTGTCCCAGATCCATTTTATTGAATAAGTAGTTATTTGCCTTCTGATTTGGAGTTCCTCGTTTGGAAATACCAAATAGTTATCTATATTTGGGTCTCTTTAAGGATCGTCTGGTTTCTAATTTTTTCCTATAAATCTTTTTTAAAATTGTCTGTATCTTAGTAGTTCATACTATTCCTCCCTTTCAGGAACATATTATTCTTCTGCTTTTTCCCATATAAATCTGTCTCTTTTTGTTTTCTGTACCTAGTAATTCATAATATTCTTCCCTTTCAGGAATATTTATTTGTTTCATTTTTAAATATCCCTTACAGTTTTAATGATTTCATTCACATTAACCCTATCCAGTTATGATCAAATGTACCTCTAGGTTATATATGTTTTGGGTTGCTATTTTAAAATGAGTCATTTCCCTTTTATATTTTTTGGCAACTGCTGGTCTTTAGGAAAGTGATTGGGCTTCCCCAATGGCTGGGCAGATAAAGAATCTGTCTGCCAGTGCAAGAGACGCAAGAGACTCCGGTTTGATCACTGGCTCAGGAAGATCCCCCGGAGAAGGAAATGACAACCTCCCTAGTATTTTTGCCTGGGAAATTCCATGGACAGAGGAGCCTGGTGGGCTACAGTCCATGGGGTTGCTAAGAGTCCAACACGACTGAGCAATAGCAATAATAGCAGTAACAAGTGATTAGTGTTTGTGTATTTTTTGGGTATACTGTTGCCTTCCTGACTTCCTATTAACTTGAACAGTTTTTCAGCTAGATTTTCTAAGGCAAATATGGTTATTACCTGTAAATAAAGATTATTTGATCTCCTTTTCTCTTGATAATTATTTTTTCTTATTTTACTAGGTGATTAGAACATCCAAGAATTAACTAATAATGGCAATGTATTCTTTCCTTCCCTGTTGGCTTCCCTGTTGGCTCAGAGGTTAAAGCGTCTGCCTGCAGTGTGGGAGATCCAGGTTCGATCCCTGAGTTGGGAAGATCCTCTGGAGAAGGAAATGGCAACCTACTCCAGTACTCTTGCCTGGAAAATTCCATGGACTGAGGAGCCTGGTGGGCTACAGTCCACGGGGTCGCAAAGAGTCGGACACGACTGAGCGACTTCACCACCACCACCATTCTTTCCTTAATTGTAACTAGAAAGCTTGTGTTTCTCTGTTAAACATAATAGACTGGTTGAGTTAAATTATTAGTTTTTTAGGAAAGTGTTATCACTTTTTCATATTTAACAATTAATTGAGAGTGAAGTAAGCCAGAAAGAAAAACACCAATACAGTATACTAACACATATATGTGGAATTTAGAAAGATGGTAACGATAACCCTATATGCGAGACAGCAAAAGAGGCACAGATGTATAGAACAGTCTTTTGGACTCTGTGGGAGAGGGCGAGGGTGAGAGGCCGAGGGTGGGATGATCTGAGAGAAGAGCATCGAAACATGTATATTACCATATGAGAAACAGATTACCAGTCCAGGTTCGATGCATGAGACAGGGTGCTCAGGGCTGGTGCACTGGGATGACCCAGAGGGATGGGATGGGGAGGGAGGTGGGAGGGGGTTCAGGATGGGAACATGTGTAAACCCATGGCTGATTCCTGTCAAGGTATGGCAAAACCCACTACAATATTGTACAGTAATTAGCTTCCAATTAAAATAAACAAATTAAAAAAACCCCAATTAATTGTTTATGGTTCCCAAGGGGAAAGGTGAAGGGGGGAGGATAAATTAAGAGGCTAGGGTTAACATACACACATTACTATATGTAAATTAGATAATCAACAAAGACACAGGGAACAATACTCAATCCTCCGTCATAACCTAAATGGGAAAAAAAAATTGAAAAAGAATAGCTATATGTATATGTGTTGCTGAATCACTCCACTGTACACCTGAAACTCACACAACACTGTAGATCAAAGCTACACGCGCGTGTGTGTGCTCAGTCGCTTAGTTGTGTCCTGCTTTTGGGGCCCCATGGACTGCAGCCTGCCAGGCTCCTCTGTCCATGGGATTCTCCAGGCAAGAACACTGGAGTGGGGTGCCACTTCCTCCTCCAGGGGATCTTGCCGACTCAGGGACTGAACTTGCATCTCCTGCATTGGTAGGCAGATTCTTTACCAATGAGCCACCTGGGCAGCCCATACTCTAATATAAAATAAAAGTTAAAAAAAAATTTTTTTTTTCACAAAGAAACCCAGTAACAGTAACTGCCATTGATGAGGTTCTTACTATTGCCAATCAGTTTTCTATATGTCTTGTAGGATTATTTCATTTAATTCTTTTCAACAGTCCTCAGAGGTAGGTGCTATTGCTCTTCCCATTCCACAGGAGGAAACTTAGGTTCAGAGAACCCAAGAAAAAAACAGTCAATGGAAGCATCAAGGTTTAAAAACAGGGAATAGGGACCTCCCTGGTGGTCCAGCAGCTATGATTCCACGCTCCCAATACAGGGGGCCTGGATTCCATCCCTGGTCAGGGAGCTAGACCCTGCATCCTGCAACTAAGACCCAGACCAGTCAAATAGACAAATAAGTAAAATAATTAAAAAAAAAAACAAACAGGGAATAGAATTTCTGAGCCCATGTGTTTAACAATGCTATAATACCTTCCTGGATCATGAGAATGTCTTCGCATTACTAAATTTTTGTATTGTAATGGATCAAGATTTTACCAAATGACTTTCTGACTTCTCTGAAGCTGAACATCTACTGTTTTTTTCTTTCACTTACTGATAGTGAATTTTATTTAAAATTTTTCAATGTTCAGTAGAGTGCTGGTAGATGGAGGGAGGGAGGGGAAGGTTCAGAAGAATTTGCCAGTTGCTGTGGTGTAAATACTCTTCCTGAGATAGTGCTAGTGGTAAAGAATCTGCCTGCCAATGCAGGAGATACAAGAGGCTCGAGTTCGATCCCTGCATCAGGAAGAGCCCCTGGAGGAGGGCATGGCAACCCATTCCAGTATTCTTGTCTGGAGACTTTTGTGGACAGAGGATCCTAGTGAGCTGTAGTCCATGGAGTCAAAGAGTCAGACATGACTGAGGATGCACACAGATACTCTCCCCATGGATGGTTTCAGGCTACCAGCATGGCATCACTGAGTAAAGAGATGGAGAATGAACTCTGATGCTTCCCATGACCCAACTACCAACACAGATTCATCCTTGCATTCCTGGCATAACTCTCTAAGGTCACAGCAAACTGCTATTTTTGCACACAAACTTGACACAACACACACACACACGCACAAAATAGAGTGCATATTCTGTATTGTCACTCTGTGGGTTGTTGGAGAACTTGTAATCAAACACATTATAAGCTGAAAAGTTTGAATATTTCAGCAGCAAAGGTGCATGAATTTATTCACATCCTGGGTCATAAATATTATAGGTAGGTAGGTGAAGTCGCTCAGTCGTGTCCGACTCTTTGCGACCCCGTGGACTGTAATGTACTAGGCTTCTCTGTCCATGGGATTCTCCAGGCAAGAATACTGGAGTGGATTGCCATTTCCTTCTCCAGGGAATCTTCCCGACCCAGGGATCGAACCCGGGTCTCCAGCATTGGAGGCAGACACTTTAACCTCTGAGCCACTGTGGGTCACACTGGCTATCAAATTAGATTTTCTCTCTTTTTAAGCATTTTTTAAATTATGAAAGTATGATAACACATTTACAGGAGACTTGGAAAATACAGAACAAAGTTACATGTAGTTCCACTATATATTACAATTATTTTTTGAGTAGAAAAGTAAGATTTTTAGTTGGAGTCTCAGTATCAAGCTCTCAAAAATTAATAGAATGAATATACAGAAAAGTAGAAAGATACAGAAGACCTGAAAAGCACCATAAGCCAATTCAACATAATTAGGATTTATACAATTTTCACAAAACGGTAGGATATAAGTTTTATTCAAGTTCCCAGAGTCTATAAAAGCTAGGAGACATTGGAACATATCCAGGGACAGAAAACCAGGTGCAAAAATTTCGTGGTCTAAAGGTTTAGGTATCAAAATCATAGAGTCCATTCTCTTATTGCTGTGGAATTATGTGAGAAATCAACACCAAAAGATATTTGAAAATAACCCACATATTTTCAAGCACAATGCGACGTTTGCCAAGAGAGTATCAACTTCGTTTTGATGCCAAACTTACCAAAAAAAATTCCACTTTGCAGAACTTTTAGTTTTTTTCAGAATTACGGACAAGAGTCTGTGAACCTGGGCTTTCTTTAGTACTTTTTTTTTTTTGGATGAGCTTAGTCTTTGAACATTTTTTCCCCAGGTTGCCAGGTTTTGTTTCAAGGTTGGGTTGTTTACAGAATGATTAGGAAATTTTCCATCTAACTTAGAAAACGTTACCTCTTTCTTGACCTTTTGAAGACTGAGCTTCTGAAGGTTGAATGGCGAAATCGTTTGAGATTGACTTTTGACAATGTCTTTAGTTTTGTTTTTCCATCATTATTTATCCATTCAGCTGTCCTGTGCCTTCTTGAGCTAATGTTGGCAATGTATATGTTTGTAGAAAGCTCAGTTTCACTGAGATCTTCAAACTTTTCAGCTTAGAGTTGCATGTCATATTCTTCTATTGAAAGAGCCTCTCTATATCTTGTTTTAGATAATTGCATTTGTTTTTTCTGTTTCTTGAATTAACTGCCTAGAAATATGGCTCTTCTGTTCCAGAATTCCGTTTTTTAAAAAAATTCTAACGTTTTTATGTGTTCTCCCTGATGAACTGCTACTCTGTCACTCATTACAAATTCCTTCCTAGGTTGTCTTTTCTTTCTGACTTACTGAATCAAATGCTGCAGCAGTTCCTTCATTTCCATGCTAGCACGGTAGAGGGAGGTGTTATCTCATAAGGCATAGGAGAGAGGAGAGTCAGAGAAAATAGACTTTAAGTTAGGCTTTGAAGGATGAATAGGAGTTTTTCAGATGGAGAAGAAGTTCTTTCCAGTTGAGACACGAGCCACAGAGGGATGAAAGACCTACTGTGTTTTAGAATTGATCACTAGCATAGTGCAGTTGAATGGACAAATAAATGACATTTGCAGTAATTTATTATGTTTGTAATATAACATAACATAATTAATATGTTTATACTATACTATATTAGTAGAGCTGTGTAATTTTTAAAAAACAGCAAAAGAGACACAGATGTATAGAACAGCCTTTTGGACTCTGTAGGAGAGGGAGAGGGTGGGATGGGTTGGCAGAGTGGCAGTGTAACATGTGTGATATCATAAGTGAAACGAATCGCCAGTCCAGGTTTGATGCAGGATGCAGGATGCTTGGGACTGATGCACGGGGATAATCCAGAGAGAGGGTGTGGGGCGGGAGGGGGGCTGTCT
>SJXQ01000302.1:139601-155643 GCA_006408695.1 Aepyceros melampus | reverse complement strand
AAGCCAGGCATGCTGCAGTCCATGGGGTTGCAAAGAGTCGGACATGACTGAAGATGTGTATAAGAGACAGTCCAGAGAGAGGGTGTGGGGCGGGAGGGGGGAGGTGGGGGTCGGGATTGGGAGTTCATGTACACTCGTGGCTGATCCATGTCGATGTGTAGCAAAATGAATACAGTATTGTAAAGCAAAACGAACTAAAAAAATAAAAATTAATTAAAAAAAAATTTAATTTTATATTGGAATAAAGCCAGTTAACAATGTCGTGATACTTTCAGGTGGACAGAAAAGGGACTTGGCCATATGGATACACATATCCATCCTCCCCCATACTCTTCTTCAACCCGGGCCGCCACATAACATTGAGCAGAGTTCCCTGTGCTATACAGTAGGACTCTGTTGGTTACCCATTTTATTTATAATAGCTTGCCTCTGCTAATGCCAAACTCCCAGTCTATCTCTCCCTGCCCCCTGCCTCGGTCACCAGAAGTCTGTTCTCTACGTCTGGGAGTCAATTTCTGTTTCATGGATAAGTTCACGTGCACCATAGTTTAGATTCCACATGTAAGTAATATATGGTGTCTGTCTTTCTCTTGCTGACTTACTTCACTTAGTATGATCACTTCTAGTCCCATCCACGTTGCGCAAGTGACACTGTTTCTTTCTTTCTTGTGGCTGAGTAGTATTCCATTGTATGTATATGTCTGTTTTCTGTTGGAGAGGCTTGGGGTGACCCTTTGAACTGCGTACAATAATCATTTCGTTCTGATTCATCACTTGCAGCTATGTGTGTGTATGTATATACTTATGTGTGTGTGTGTATGCATATACTCAGTCATGTGTGACTCTTTGCAACCCCATGGACTGTAGCTGATTAGGCTTTTCTGTCCTTGGGAGTTTTCAGGCAAGAATACTGGTGGGGGTTACCATTTCCTACTCCAGGGGATCTTCCCAACCCGGGGATTGAATCCGCATCTCTTATGTCTCCTGTGTTGGCAGGTGAATTCTTTACCACTGCCCACCTGGAAGCCTGTATATATGATTATATGACATGTGTATCATATATATACATACATATATATATATAATCTTTATCTCTCCTGTGCTCCTGCTAAGACTCACACCTGTGGCTTTCAGCACTGCCTTGCTCTTTGGAGTGGTCTCACAGAGGTGAGCCAGAGTGTCAGGAGCCTCCCTACCTCCTCATCTGTCATGCCCCATAGCAAATGTCAAAGCCAAGCACCCTTCAGGAGACAGAAAAAATTCCAAGACACCATCCCACTCAGGGCTCAGTAGCATCAGGCTGAGGCCAGGCTGGGGCGTAACAGGGATTCACTCATTTACATAGCTTTCCCCTGCTCTATCCTGCTTCCCACCCTCCCTTCCTGGTGATTTCTCTGTAATAAATCCTTGCATCCAAATCCTTGATTTGAATGGAGGAGACCCCACCCTTCGGAACCCCTGACTGCCTGGAGTTCAGCTAGGGCTGGGTATGCAGCAGGTGCCTCATGAATGCAGGTGTGTGCAGTGCTGCTGCATCAGCGGCCAGCTTCTCACTCCACCCACCTTCCCAGGGTCTTCCCACCCTCTCCCACAGTGGAGGAATGACTCTGGCTCCATGTCTTGCTCTGAGCTCTAGCTGCCTCCTGACAGCGCCCCCCGCTCCGCCCACATCCCCACCTAGCACATCCCCAAACTGAACTCAGCATCTTTGTTCACTCAACATGCTGCACACAGAAGGGTGACACGTGGAAAGAATCTGGATTTTGATTTTGCTGTTTTTAGGAATCCTGGAGCCACTCAACATCAGAACTTCTTGTTCTATGAGATAATACATTCCCTTAAATAGTCTCTTTAAATGAAACACAGTTGTGTAAGTTTAAGATGTACTCTGCTGATCTGATACATTTATATATTGCCACATGAACACCATCATAGCCTTAGCTAACACCCT
Organism: Aepyceros melampus; assembly: GCA_006408695.1. NCBI lineage: Eukaryota > Metazoa > Chordata > Mammalia > Artiodactyla > Bovidae > Aepyceros > Aepyceros melampus. The sequence continues at coordinate 153,692 of SJXQ01000302.1, read as the reverse complement.
TATCTCATTACATAATTATAATGTGTGTGTGTGTGTGTGTGTGTGTGTGTGGTGGAATCACTTAAGGTCTGGTCTCTTAAAGACTCTGAAGTTATAAGACAGTATTGTTGACTCATGATTATGCTATGCATTGAATCTCTAGATTTATTTATCTACTATAAATAAGTTGCAAGTTTGAGGACCTCCCTGGTGATCCAGTGGCTAAGACTCCACCCTCCCAATGCAGGGGGCCTGATTTGATCCTTGATCAGGGAACTAGATCCTGCTCATTGCAACTAAGAGTTAGCGTGTGTGTGTGTGTGTGTGTGTGTGCGTGCGTGCACACACACACACGTTCAGTTGTGTCTGACTCTTTGCAACCCCATGGACTATATAGCCACCAGGCTCCTCTGCCCATAGAATTCCCCAGGTAAGAATACTGGAAAGAAAGAAAGGGAAGTTGCTCAGTCGTGTCTGACTCTTTGCGACCCCATGGACTGTAGCCCACCACGCTTCTCAGTCTAAGGGATTCTCCAGGCAAGAATACTGGAGTGGGTTGTCATTTCCTCCTCCAAGGGATCTTCCCAACCCAGGGATCGAAGCTGCGTCTTTTGCATCTCCTGCAATGGCAGGTGGGTTCTTTAGCTCTGCACCATCTGGGAAGATGGTCTTTTGTGGTATGCCACAGGGCTCTTCCTTAACTCAGCAGCATGCGTGTTTTTATGATCTCTTACCAGATTTCACTGCTTTATTTTGTTCACAGCTCTCATTGCTATTCTGTCATCTTTATTATTGCCTCCCCTTCTCCATGTTATGGCTTGTTTTCCACTTCTAGACTATCAGCTCTACAAACAAGGGCAGAGATCTTGTTTGTTTTTACTTAAGACCACATCCACCATGTAGTAGGTAGAATAATGGCCCCTCCAAGGATGTCCACTCCCTAAGTCAGCCTGTGAATATGTTAGATTATATGGCAAAGGGGAATGAAGGTTGTTAATCAGCTGATCTTGAGATGGGAGATGATTCTGCCTTATCTGGCAGAGCCCAGTGTAATTAATCATAAGGGTCCTTAAATATGGAAGAGAGAGGCTGGAGAGGGAGAACCAGAGCGAGGGCAACCTGAGAAGGACTTGGCCGGTGTTGCTGGCTTTCAAGATGGAGGAGTGATCTATGGACCAAAGAATGCAGGTGGCCTCCAAAAGTGGAAAAGACAAAGAAATGGACTTTCTAGAACTTTCGAAAGAATACAACTCTGCCGACATCTTTAAAATGTTTTTAAAATGAAAATATAGCTTTCCAATTGGCTCATTTGTAAAGAATCTGCCTGACAATGCAGGAGACACAGGAGACATGGGGAAGATCCCCTGGAGGAGGGCATGGCAACCCACCCCAGTATTCTTGCCTGGAGAACCCCATGGACAGAGGAGTCTGGCAGGCTACTGTCCATAGGGTCGCAAACAGTCAGACATGACTGAGTGATTGAGCACGCGTGCATAGTCAATTTACAATGTTGGGTTAATTTCTGCCATACAGCAAAGTGACTCAGTTATACACTATACACATTCTTTTTTATATTCTTTTTCATTACGCCTGCTGACATCTTGATTTTTGCTTATCGAGACGATTTTGGACGTCTTAACTCCAGAACTGTGAGAAGATAAATGTGCTGTTTTAAGTTGCTGAGTTTGTGGCAGGAGCCCTAGGAAATAGATACAGTCAACCTGGCACCTAGTAAATTCTCAGGAAATGTTTCTAAGATGATTGATGGGAGAAGGAGTGGTCTCCAGACTCAGACATGCAGGAGATACAGCAAAGCTTAAGTTCAAGCGTCTGAAAGGAAGTCGGGAGAGGGGTGGGGGTCTTGGATGCCTGGGTCAGTCCAGAGCCTTTCTACTGGATGTCAAGGGGTGTTCCCACAGTGCCCCTCGTGGAAGCAGTTCAGAAACAGAAAAGGGTTTAAGATTTTTAAATTCTTTTTAGATTCTTTTCTATTATAGTTTATGATAAGATACTGTTCTATACAGTAGGTCCATTTTGGTTATCTATTTTATCCATAGTAGTGTGTATGTTAATCCCCAGCTCCTAATTTATGCCCCCTTTTGGTAACTAGACATTTATTTTCTGTGTCTGTGAGTCTGTTTCTGTTTTGTATATATGTCATTTGTATAATCCTTTTAGATTCCACGTAGGGTCAATATCATATATTTGTCTTTCTCTTTCTGAATTACTTCAATTAGTAGGGTAATTTTTAGGTCCATCCGTATTGCTGCAGATGGCAGTATTCTGTTCTTTTTTCATTCTTTTATTATTTTTTATCACTGATATTTACATATGTTATTTTTATAAAATACATAATATTTTATATATAGGTATCATGTCTTCTTTATCCCTTCCTCTGCTGATGGACATTTAGTTTGTTTCCGTGTCTTGGCTATTGTCAATAGTGCCTCTATGAACATCAGATGTATGGACATAAGTTTGAGCAACTCTGGTAGATAGTGAAGGACAGGGAAGCCAGGCATGCTGCAGTCCATGGGGTTGCAAAGAGTCGGACATGACTGAGCAACTCAATAACAACAACAATAAACACTGGGGTGCACGTATCTTTTCAAATTAGAGTTTTTGTCTTTTTCTGGATATATGACCAGGAATGGGATTGCTGGATGATATGGTCCCATCACTTCATGGCAAATAGATGGGGAAACAGTGTCAGACTTTATTTTTTTGGACTCCAAAATCACTGAGATGGTGATTGCAGCCATGAAATTCCAAGCTTACTCCTTGGAAGGAAAGTTATGACCAACCTAGATAGCATATTAAAAAGCAGAGACATTACTTTGCCAACAAAGGTCCATCTAGTCAAGGCTATGGTTTTTCCAGTGGTCATGTATGGATGTGAGTGTTGGACTATAAAGAAAGCTGAGCGCCAAAGAATTGATGCTTTTGAACTGTGGTGTTGGAGAAGACTCTTGAGAGTCCCTTGGACTGCAAGGAGATCCAACCAGTCCATTCTAAAGGAGATTAACCCTGGGTGTTCCTTGGAAGGACTGATGCTAAAGCTGAAACTGCAGTACTTTGGCCACCTCATGCGAAGAGTTGACTCATTGGAAAAGACCCTGATGCTGAGAGGGATTGGGGGCAAGAGGAGAAGGGGACGACAGAGGATGAGATGGCTGGATGCATCACTGACTCGATGGACGTGAGTCTGAGTGAACTCCGGGAGTTGGTGATGGACAGGGAGGCCTGGCGTGCTGCAATTCATGGGATCGCAAAGAGTTGGACACGACTGAGCAACTGAACTGAACTGAACTGATGGTAACTCTATTTTTAGTTTTTTAAAGAATTTCCATACTGTCTTCCATAGTAGCTGTACCAACTTACATTCCCACCCACAAGGTGGGAGGATTCCAGGAAAGGGCTTCTTAATCCCCCACCCCCGCCACCCAGCCCAGGGGCTGTTTTCAGTGGGCCTCACTGATGCCTCACTGGGCGTCCAAGAGAGATGTTCTTCTGTTTCCATTTTAAATATATTTTAAAAGTATTTTCTAAGAAATGTTTTCATAGAGTAGCTTTATAGAAAAATTGAGCAAAAAACAGTTTCCAGATACCTTCTTCCCCACCTCCCCCCGCAATTTCCCTCATTTTAGCATCACGCACTAGTGGATTCTGTTTGCTGCAACTGATGAGCCAACACTGAAGTCAAGGTGGCCGTTTGCCCAAGAGTTCACTCTTGGTGTCGCATCTGCTTTGGTTTTGACACAAGCCCATCATGCTATTATATAGAATAGTTTCACAGCCCTAAGTTCCACCTCTTCATCCCTCCCTCCTTCTCGCCCCGTCCCACTCCTGAGCCCCTGGCAACCACTGGTCTTCCTTTCTATCTTCATAATTTTGCCTTTTCCAAAATGAAGTTCACATAGTTGGAATCATATGTAGCCTTTTCAGACTGACTTCTTTCACTCAGGGCTATACTTTTTTTGTTTGTTTGTTTGTTTTTTCTTTTTTTTAAATAGAAAAATATATATAGCGTGAAATTTACCATCTTGATTTTTTGGAAGGTTTTTAAAATTCTTTTTCATTTTTTAATATTAACAATGTTGTGCTGGTTTCTCCCATACAGTGTACAGGTCAATGCATTAAATAATGTTCTCAGTATCATGCAGCTGTCACCACCGTCCAGCTGCAGGGAATCTGTTTTCCAGTTATTGAGGTGCAGTGGACAAATAAGATGGTACACATTTTAAGTGTGCAATGTGATGATTTGACAGCTCAGATGGTAAAGAATCTGCCTGCCATGCGGGCGAACTGGGTTCAATCCCTGGGTCGGGAAGATGCCCAGGAGGAGGGAATGGCAACCCACTCCAGTATTCTTGCCTGGGGAAATCCCATGGACATAGGAGCCTTGCGAGCTACAGTCCATTGGGTCACAAAGAGTCGGACACGTCTGAGCACACACACACACAGTAATCTCTGGGTCTTCTTTTGTTCTATTTTAGGCTGCTCAGAACAGCAAGGAGGATCTTAGTTCCCCAACCAGGGATTGAAGCAGTGCCCCCACTGGACTTCCCAGAAGGTCCCTTGTGTCCTAATTTTAAACTGGTGAATTTCACAGGTGACTGATGGCACCCACCTAAGTTGTTTTCACTCACGCCGTTTCTCTGCTTAAGAGTAATCCTGAACCCTTGACTTCTTGGCCGTTTTATTTTCTGAGAACAGTCCCTTCACACCATTTGCTTATTCTCTAATAGGATCTCTTTCTTTCTCCTTTACCAATTTGTAAACACCCTTTCTGTAAGGCAGAAATGAATCTCTTTTGTGTCATGATTGTTGAATATATTTTCTCTCTCTGTTACTTGTGTTTTCATTTTGGCCATTTCTTTTTCTTTTTTCTTTTTTTTTAATATGTCGACCTTTTCATTTTTGTGGAGTAAAATCCTGAACTTGTTATTGTCATGTTTTTGGTGACTTAGCAAGGGCTCTCTCTGGAAAGACGGGTACATACCCAATTCTACATTCTTCTAGTTTGTTCCAAAAGAATAGAACAATTTAAAATTCTCCATTTAGTAAATTACGTTTAAACTTAAAAACACTTTTTAAGTTTTAAGACTACAGATTATCTTCCTCAAATTACTAAACAATTATCCTGGCCACTTTTATTGAATGATGATGTTGAAGATTTTTCTCTTTTCAGCTGACTGGGAGTGACCTTTAAAAAGAAATGATTTAAATCAACTATACTCCAATAAAAATTCTTTAAAGTGATTAAAAATGGGAGCACCTTTCCTAGGTTAATCCTGATATAAAACTACACTTGGGTCTATTCAAACTTACTTTAACTTTGTTGTTGTTCAGTTGCTAAGTAGTGTCTGACTCTTTGGGACCCCATGGACTGCAAGCACGCCAGGCCTCCCTGTCCCTCACTATTTCCCAGAGTTTGCCCAAGTTCATTTCCTTTTTAGCTTTATAATATTTTAATATTTTGATGTGTGAGAGTGTTACTGCTTTCCAGACCTTTCTTCTCGTTGCTAGTTCCCCCTCCCCCCCTTAGCTGGGTCTTCATTGCAACGCACAGGTTTCTCTCTAGCTGTGGTGCTCAGGTTCAGTGGTTGCAGTGGGCGACGTGTGGGCTTCATTGCTCTGGGGCGTGTGGAACCTGAATTCCCTGTTCCGGAATGGAACCTGCAACCTCTGCTTTGAAAGGTGGATTCTCAACCACTGGACCACCAGGGAAGTCCCCTGATGCTGATTTAATTATTCTTTTAGACCAGTGGTTCTCAGTCAGTATTTTGCACCCCTGGGAACACTTGGCCGTGTCTGGAGACAGTTTTGGTTGTTACAGATGAGGTGATATAATGGCATAGAGACCAAGGATGCTGCTGCTGCTGCTGCTGCTGCTGCTGCCAAGTCGCTTCAGTCGTGTCCGACTCTGTGCGACCCCATAGACGGAAGCCCACCAGGCTCCCCCCATCCCCTGGATTCTCCAGGCAAGAACACTGGAGTGGGTTGCCATTTCCCTCTCCAATGTATGAAAGTGAAAAGTGAAAGTGAAGTCGCTCAGTCGTGTCCGACTCCCAGCTGCTAAATATCCTATAATGCATAATACAGCCCTCGCAACAAAGAATGATCTGGCCCTAAATGTCCATAAATCCTGAGATTGAGAAACCCCTTTCTAGATGAATATCAGAATAATTTTCCTATATTCTTTTGGGTACAGATTTTGATTTAAATTGGATTTAGAAATTCTTTTTTTTTTTTTGGAGGGGGAGGGATAGTCCTTAGACTAACCTTATTTTCTTATCCAGAAATAAGCCTCCCTTTTTTTTGGCCATGCCATGTGGCATGTGATATATATATACATATATCTGAATCCCTATGCTATACAGCAGAAATACGCACACACATGTGCATATATATATACATACACATCCTTTTTTCATGTTCTTTTCCATTATGATTTATCACAGGGTATTGAATTAGCTCCCTGTGCTATACAGTAGGATCTAGCTATTTTCCATCCTATATGTAATAGGTTGCAGTTGCTAATCCCAAACTCCTACTCCATCCGTCCTCCTTGGCAACTACTTATCTGTTTTCTATGTCTGTGAGTCTGGCAAACAGTTTTCTTTAAATTACAATTTTTATATAATTTTTTCCACCTGGATTCAGGTAACTGTCACTCTCAGCCAATAGGAAAGAGTCCTGGACCTTGAAACAGTGAAAGGAAACGTTTCTGAGAAATAAAAATATTTTATATGCGTTCCCCCGCGTTGTTCATCTTTCTTGAAAACTACACTGGGAGGAAGGAAGGAGGCGAGGGATGCGAACATCACAGTGGTAAGAGATGTTCATATTAGTTGGCGGTACTCTCTTAATATTTTTTGTCTTATTCAGGATGAACAAACATCTCTTTAGCATTTTATTTGTTAAGTTCAGCCACAATCTAAATTCTCTGAAGCTGGTTAAGATGAAGCCTCAGTTTGGACAATGCATCAGAAACCAGGAGAAACCCATTACTCAAAGATTCCCAGGAGCTGGGACTTCTCTGGTGGTCCAGTGGCTAAGATTCTGCATTCCCAATGGAGGGGCTCTGGTTCAACCCCTGGTCATGAAACTAGATCCCACGTGAAACTAAGAGTTTGCTTGCCACAACTAAGACCCAGCACAGCCAAATAAATAAGTAAATATTAAAAATTCCCATGGGTTGCAGTTTTGGAAAATGTGGATTCAAGTGTGGGTACAAAATGGGAATATGGAAAGGCCTGATGATTAAAATCCATATCCACATCTATTGATAATGAAATGTCATTCAGCCATAAAAAAATGAAGAACTAATCCTTCCGACTGTGAGATCAAACCAGTCGATCCTAAAGGAAATCAACCCTGAATATCCACTGGAAGGACTGATGATGAAGCTAAAACTCCGATACCTTGGCCACCTGATGTGAACAGCCAACTCATTGGAAAAGACCCTGATGCTGGGAAAGATTGAGGGCAAAAGGAGAAGGGGGTGACAGAGGATGAGATGTTTAGATAGCATCGCCAACTCGACAGGCATGAATTTGAGCAAATTCCGGGAGACAGTGAAGCACAGGGAAGCCTGGGGCCTGTAGTCCATGGGGTCGCAAAGGGTAGGACCCGACTTAGTGACTGAACAACTAATTCATGCTACAATATGGCTGAGCCTTGAAAACATTATGGTAAGTAGTGGAAGTCACAAAGTCACATAGTGTACAATCCTATTTATAGGAAATGTACACGATAGACAAATCCATGGAGGCAGAAAGTAGATTAGCAGTTGCCAGGGGCAGAGGGGAGGGAGAACAGAGAGTGGTTACTTAATGGGTATGGTGTTTCTGTCTGGGAAGATGAAAAAAAGTTTGGAACAAGATAATGGTAAAAGTTGCACTGAATGCCACTGAATTGTACACTTTAAGATGGTTTCAATGGTGAATTCTATATTATATATATTTTACCACGATAAAAGTGAAACAAAAACAATAGCCGAGTGTATTTGACTAAGGGTCAGACATGGAGATTTTACAAATAACAGTGCTTTGTGGAAGTGTTGAAATAACACCCCTTCAGAACAGGATGGGCAGACATCAAGCTGTCTAAGTATAAGATGTCTGTTTTTATATCAATTTCACACCCTGCCTTTATAGTCTCAAAGGAAAAATAAAACCTAGGAAAAAGCAGGAGGATACTGGAAGTTACTATAACTTGTCAGTGTAAATCATATGTGAGTGGAATCAGAGAAGAAAGAAAAGAGAAAGGACAAGGAAATTTTGAATATTTGAAGTGATGAGGCATTTTGAGGAGAATGTAAAAGTCTCCCTGTTTCTTTGGGGAAAAGTTAGTTTGGTTGCTTTCAGGCTTTGTTGCAATGACTGTCTTTGAGAATACTTCTTTTCACACCCGTGGAGAGTATTTGTGCAGTGTTTAATTTCCTAGAAGTTAGACCAGTGGGAAAAAGCATCAATGCAATTTATATGCTGAAAGTCATTGCCAAATCTATCCCCCTCGGCTGAATTCATTCATACCACTGGGTTTTTTTTTTTTTAAACAATGTCATTAAAAAATAATTATTTGGTTGCATCGGGTTTTAGTTGAGGCATAAGAATCTAGTTGCAGCATATGGGATTGAGTTCCCTGAGCATGGATCGAGCTTGGGCTTTCTGCATTGGAGGAATGGAGTCTTAGCCACTGGACAACCAGTGTTTATCCCAGTGTTTATGTGTGCGCATTCTCACAAATCTTCACACTGTGTTACCGTTTTCCTGACTATTGGCAAACTCAGTTGAAAATGACATGGGCATATCTCTAACTATGAAGAAAGCTGAACATCCTTTTCTACATTTCAATATTTTTTGTGTTCCATATTTTTTTTCTTTTCAGGGGTCTGTCTTTGTGCCTATTCATGTCCTTTGCCATTTTTATTTTGGCAAATAAAAATTTGGACTTTTTTTCCTCACTGAAAGTATTATGTATTACACATTATGTAACATGCCATAATGCACGCCCTTTATCTCTCACTTAAGCTGCATATGTTTTTCTCACTTTTAAAAATCTGACGTTCGGTTTTATGCAGGATTTTATTTCACTATTCGTATAACTCAGTGTTTACATAGCCAGATTTGTTATTTTTAGACTTTCGATTTGCATCTTGCTTGAAGAGATGTTCCCTACTTTGCAATTATAAAACAAAATTTCCATATTGCAGAGTCTTATGCTTTCTTTTTTGAGTGGCTATGGAATTCATCAAATGCATCTAAAAGAACTTATTTATTGGTTTGGCTGCACCAGGTCTTTGTTCAGCGCTCTGGATCTTGGACCTTTGTTGCAGCATGCAGGATCTTTGGCTGCGTCATGTGGCATCTAGTTCCCTGAACAGGGATTGAACCTGGGCTCCCTACATTGGGAGCGTGAAGTCTTAGCTACTGAACCCCCAGCGAAGTTCCATAAAATACATTTTTAGTAGCATAGAGATGCTCATGTCGCCCGAATGTATGAAGACAGTGATCTTGATGACTAGATTTCCTAGTATTGAACCTTCTTTGCCCTCCTGGCCCAAGTTCCACTTGATCCTGCTGTGGGTGTCATGTTCGTGCAAGCTTCCGCCTGGTTCTGTTAGTAAATTCTCACTGCTGGGTTTTTGCACTGTTACCCGCAAGGCAAATCCATCTATAGTTTCCCCCTCTACTCCTAAATGTACTCTATTAAAGCAGGTTTCCATGACAACACAGGAGTCAGGATTTACACTGGGCTTCCTGCTTTAACATAACGGAAAACTTTAACATAACATAACGCAAGACTGAGGGAGATTGTCCCAAAGAGACTTGCTAAAGGAAGACCCCAGCAAGGTGGTGGTGGTGTCTCTCCAAGCCCTTCTCGATACATAACAAAAGTACAGTATTTGGTGTTTATACTCATGAACCGTGAAATGATCTCCCTCTTTCCATCATGTCTTCAAGTATGGTATGTATTCAAATGTCAGACCAAAGCCAGCCTAAGAAAAACAAAGCCAAACAAAAGTCCCAAGTGGTTTTTCAAAACTATTAAGCTTTTATTAACAATTTTGACATGATATCAGACTTCCTATGGGGTTGCACAGAGTCGGACACGACTGAAGCGACTTAGCAGCAGCAGCAGCAGCAGCAGCAGACTTCCTCAGTGGTAAAGAATCTGCCTGCCAATGCAGGAGACTTAGGAGATGTGGGTTAAATCCCTGGGTTGAGAAGATCCCCTGGAGGAGGGAATGGCAACCCACTCCAGTATTCTTGCCTGGAGAATCCAATGGACAGAGGAGCCTGGCAGGCTACAGTCCACAAGGTCACGAATCAGATACGACTGAGCAATGGAGTACACGCCTGTACAGACGTCCAGAAAAGTTGCACAAATAGTGCAATTAATCCTTATATACACAGTTTATCAGATTCACCAATTTCATCACACTTTTAAAAATCACACCTGCTTTGTTCTTTCTTTCTTTTTTTTTCTGAACCATTTGAGAATAAGTTGCAGATATTATGTTCCTTAACCCCTACATACTTCATCTGATGTTTATTACCTAAAGCCAAGGACATTCTGTTACATCACTTCAGTAAAAGGATCAAAATTAATATTTATAGAGTATCACTGTGGAACTGACTCTTTTCAATCTTCACCAACTGTCCCAATAATTTATTTTATTACAAAAGAAAATCCAGGAGTAACTTTGATCATTTTGTTAAGCCAGAGTTTTCTTCCATGAAGCTACCATTTTTATTTTTTTGGACAAACATGCTGCAAAGAGATACTTGCAGACCATGGAAATACCCCATTACTTTTCAAGCTTCCAACTATCACTTTTAACGTTCATTGATGGCTCTTGCCAGAATCAATTATTTTGGAGATTAGCAAATGGTGATTTTCCACTTCCATTCCACTGCTTTTAAGAAAAGGCAGAGGTTGACTTTCATTTTTTATATCCTGGTATTTTTTTTTGGGGGGGGGTGGGGGAAAGTAGCTTACAGAAGAAATAATGAGCTTTCTTTTTTCTGGAAGTGGAGGTGTCTTCATTTTCTCCAAGTAAGTCACAACTACAAGGATTCTTCTGACTTTATACCCAACTTTATGTGGAGGTCTTGCATCCTGAAGGATTTCCAGAGGGCAGTATGTCGCTTGGAATTTTAGCAAATGCCACCTGCCTGAAATTGTTGGTGGCTTTTCAGTTAGTTCGGTTCAGTTGCTCAGTTGTGTCTGACTCTTTGCGACCCCATGGACTGTAGCATGCCAGGCTCCTCTCTCCATGGGATTTTCCAGGCAAGAATACTGGAATGGGTAGCCATTCCCTTCTCCAGGGGATCTTCCAGACTCAGGTCCAACCTGGGACTCCTGCATTGCAGGCTGATTCTTTATTGTCTGAGCCACCAGGGAAGCCCAAACCTTTGGTATAAACCCTCTAATGCAGCCCTGTTGCTTTTAGGATAAAGGGTGTGTTGAAGACAACCCATAGATGGTATATCCCTTTCAGGCTCGCCTACCAGCCCGGCCTCCCTCTCTTCTTTGCTCCAGCTGCAGTGCCTGGCTCAGTTGTAAGAACACGGGCCTGTCCCCTGGGCCTTCGCACATGCCATTCCCTCCACCTAGAACACTTTCTTGATGCTTCCCTGGGCTGGCTCTTCCTCCTCAGATTTCAGTTCAAAATCACCTCTTCGGAGAATCCTTCTGCCTCGCCTCACCTCACCTTATGAAACATCTGATGTGTAACTTAATGGCTTTCTCCCCACACTGGGTTGTGAGGTCTACAAGGAAATGAATGGTATTTATTTGGCTCCCTGCGAATCCCCACTGCTTCCTGCATGTTGATTTTTCCACTCAACAAATATTTATTAAGCAATGGATATGTCAGTCACTGGGTGTAAAATACTGAACGTGATGGACAAGATTTCTGCCTTCCTGGGGAGGGGTGAATACATACAGTAAGTCAGAATTTCAAGTAGGGACACCAGTGTGCTGTCTGGAACAGGAACAAACGGAGGAGGGGACAGGGAGTGCTTGCAAAGTGTGGTCAGGGAAGGCTCATTGGAGCCAGACACTAGAGGGACAGGGAGGCAGGAATAGATTTGAGTTAGAAGAACAGTGGGCCCGTCTACTGGCAAACTAATATTTGCTTAAAAGATGAAAGAATGAACGCCCTCAGCCAACAGTTGTTCTGGGTGCTTTGTCATGCTTTATTGCCCCTGTAAGACTGTGTGTGTGCATGCACATGCGTGCTCGATCATGTGTGTGTATATCTGTGTGTGTGTACGCGTACAAGCTCAGTCAAGTCAAATTCTTTGCGACTCCATGGATTGTAGCCTGCCTCTGTCCATGGGATTTTCCAGGTAAGAACACTGGGTGAGTTACCATTTCCTCCTCCAGGGGATCTTCCTGATCCAGGAATCTAACCTGCGTCTCCTGCATTGGTGGGCAAATTCTTTACCACTGAGCAACCTGGGACGCCCTTGCTGCTGCTGCTGCTGCTGCTAAGTCGCAGTCTGTGCGACCCCATAGACGGCAGCCCACCAGGCTCCCCCATCCCTGGGATTCTCCAGGCAAGAGCACTGGAGTGGGTTGCCATTTTCTTCTCCAATGCATGAAAGTGAAAAGTGAAAGGGAAGTGGCTCAGTCCTTTCCGACTCTTCAGGACCCCATGGACTGCAGCCTACCAGGCTCCTCCATCCATGGGGTTTTCCAGGCAACAGTACTGGAGTGGGATGCCATGGCCTTCAGGGAAGCCCTTACAACTCACCAGATCTGACCTGAAGGTGTCCTTACATGCATCATACAGATGAGGCCCATCGAGAGAGAGAAAAATTACTCATTCAAGGCCGCACAGGACGTCCTAAGTGGAGGGACCAGATTCTCACTCGGTTCTGGCTTTTCTGCGCTTAAGGCCCCTCTTCAGCAGTGGGGGCGGAGGGGGGAGGGTGGCCACTGTCACGTGACTGACGTTCAAACACACCCGGACTCTGGGTCTGCGCACTGAAACTCGGGTGTGTCCACCTGTGTCCTACCCAAGATCTCCAGCGCCTGGTTTGCACTTTTTTATTTTGCTGTTGAGAGTTTCTACACTTTCTCCTAAGGGTCATTTCTCCACCTTGAACCACGCATAGTGCGGAGGGGCCCAGGCTACAGAATACTTGAGCTCACGCGGTTCGCTCGTGCACGTGGCTGTCCCCGGGGCCTGGCTCTGGGCGCGGGCGCACTCGGGTAGGACATCTGGGGCGCTCGAGGGCCATACTGGCCAGACTGTGACGAGGGGGAGGTGAATGCAACATTTAAGGGAGTACCAGAAAGCCGAGTAACCACGATAAACAATATTTTCATGCAATATTAAAAAAAATGAAAAATGAATTTTCCAAAGCCCCACGAAGAGCAACTAGCAAAATGTTTTAAACACGGGATCCGCCTTGCTGAGTTGGTCAATCTGGGGCGCTCCCGGGCTCTGAGACAGGAATCCTGGGGTTGTACGGGGCGCTGGGGCTGGGCAGGGATCTGGGGCGCCCCCTCGGCTAGGGCGCGACGGGAGCCTCCAGCGCGGGGCCCAGGATAGGGAGACTGGCAGGCGGGCGGGGCGGCGCCTCCCCCCTTGCCCGTCCTCCTTCCACCCCTCTCGGGCCTCTGCCGGGCGCCGAGTCCCTTCCGAGCCCAGATCCGCGCCGCCTTTTCCCGCGGCCCGAACGGGGCCCAGCTGACGGGCCGCGTTGTTTACGGGCCGAGCAGCCCTGGCTCCCGCCGCCTGCCCGCCACCCGCCAGCCCAGGTGCCCGCCCGCCTGTCCGCACGTCCGTTTGTCCGCGCGTCCGAAGATCGGAGCTCCGGAGCGCTCGGGGCCAAGAGCCTAGAGTCAGGGGGTCGCAGCGCGGGGCTCCGGGCCCTAAGATCTTCGGGACGGGGGCGCGGGCCGCGGGGGCCCGAAGTCGGGACCGTCTCCACCCGGCCGCGCTGCCGGATTCGTAGCAGCTGAGGCCGCGCGCCCCTCCCGGGGCCCTATCTTAGAGTCCTCCCGGGCGCAGGCTGCGGGACCTTGGGCTTCCCGCGTGGAAGAGAAGGACGCGCGACCCCCAGCGCCTCTGGGGCGGCCGCTTCG
>SJXQ01000302.1:86512-139293 GCA_006408695.1 Aepyceros melampus | reverse complement strand
AGTGGGCGGGAAGCCGCGCGGGTGGGGAGAGGACCCTTTGCCAAAATGGAACCACCCCCCGTTGTGGACGGAGTGCAGTCCTCCGTCGGAGGGCTGGTGGCCCGGACGGTTTCTCCGGCCTCGCGGGGGGCGGGAAGCCGCTGACCTTGGCCTTTGCCCGCCTGGGCTAGCGGCTCCACGACCCGCATGCGGCCCCGGGCTGGAGGAACCTTGCCCTCGTGCCCGCCCCTCCGCGGGCGCCTCTCCCAAGAGCGCTCCTCGAACCCCCGTGTCTGGGCCTCTCCGAGCCCACCACCTGGCTCCAGAGACGGGACACACGTCCTCTCTGGGTCGCCTCCGAGAATTAGAGTCATCGGACACTCTCGGACAGCCAAATGCCCCGGGCACAGACGGTTTGGAGTGAGAATCGAGGGTGACTGACTGAAGGCAGGGTGGTCCCTTGGGATCCCAGCAGCTTGGTGACGCTCCCCCAGGGGCCAAGGAAGTGTAGAACCCGCCCCTTTCTTTCTGGTATCTAGACCCACGGCTACCCCTGACTTCAGTTCCATGTTTATACCCTGGAATTCTGTTTCCAGATGTCGGAGGCAAGCTCTAGCCCTTGGCAACAGCGCAGCTGTAGTAGCAGTAGTGTTGGCTTTTATGATTATTATAGCTAATGTCACCAGATGCCACGGGCTGGCCGGTCTTATCTCTCTGGATCTCTGCCGCAGCCGGAGGAGGCTGATACTGTTGTTGGTCCATTTCATAGAGGAGTAAACTGAGGCTCAGGAAGGACACAGAATTCACTTGCCCCAGAATCAGAGCTAGAGAGAAGACAAACCTCTCTGGCTCTGCCCAGGGCTCTGCCCAGGGCTCTGCCCAGCTGCCCACGCCCCAGGAACCCCTGGTAACCTCACTCCTCTACCCTTTTACCTGTCAGCTGGGCAGGTCTCTAACCTGTGGTCAGCCCAGCACCCCGCCCCCTCTCCCTTCTCAAGTCTCCCTCATGAGTGTCCCTGGGCTAGCAGCTCCCTGGTATGGGGGAGGGGCAAGTCCCAGCATTTTCCTTGGGCTTGACAGCAGGTCTTTCTGGCTGCAGGTCAAGGATGGAAAATCCTTGAAGAGAATATAACTGGGGTTTCCCACCATGATGGCGGAGGCCCTGCTTTCAAAATACGTGTTGGGTTACTTCTTCAGATTTCTCCATAAAAGGAAATCAGTCCCGATGAGGAAGGGGTCAGGCAGGGAAGGAGCAGAAGTTCCTGAGTTGCCTGTCGGTGAGTGGGGATGCACAAGAAAGCACGTGGGGGCTCTGGAGTTGACAGACCGGGTTTGCGGAGCACCTTTGCCAATTAGGCAAGGTCTCCAAGCGCCCGAGTGCCTGGTATACATACGGTGAGTGCTCCTCCAAGGAAGGGTAGCAGTGGATTTAGGCTCTTGTTTAAAAAAAAAAAAAAACAACCAAAAACCCAGACCAGCTGTTAGATCTGTACCAGGCTTTGCACGTCCATGCTCATGTCTGTGTCTGTGTGTGCGTGCACACCTGTGTATGTATGCGGTTCTGTGCTCCTCTGTTCCTGGTACCTTTAGTAATTAATGGTGGATTTGTGCCTGGGCTGGCTTTCCTCGTGGCTCAGATGGTAAAGAATCTGCCTGTAGGAACCTGGGTTTGATCCCTGGATTGGGAAGATCCCCTGGAGAGGGGAATGGCTATCCACTCCAGTGTTCTTGCCTGGAGAATCTCATGGACAGAGGAGCCTGGTGGGCTACAGTCCATGGGGTCCCACAGAGTCCGATACGACTGATCGACTTTCACTTTCAGGGGTCAGTGGATGGATTTGCCACTTCTTGCATGTTTATAGTTTCCACGAGGGAGAGGCTTCTGTTTCTCTGTTCACTGCCAGAGTTCCAGAGTCTAGAGCAGCCCCAGACACCTAGGAGATGTTTGATAAATTTATTTATTTTGACCGTGCTGGGTCTCCATTGCTGTGCTGGGCTTTTCTCTAGGTGTGAGGATCGAGGCTACTCTCTAGTTGCTGTGCATGGGCTTCTCATTCCGGTGGCTCTCTTGTTGTGGAGATCGGGCTCTAGGGCACGCGGGCTTCAGTAGTTGTGGCTCGTGTGCTCAATAGTTGTGGCTCCCTGGCCCTAGAGCACAGGCTCAGCAGCTGTGGCACTCGGGCTTAGCTGCTCTGCAGCACACGTGGTCTTCCCACAGCAGAGATCAAACCCCTATCCTCAGCATTGGCAGGAGGATTTGTCGCCCTTGGACCACCAGGGAAGTCCTAAATATTTGTTCTAGATTCAACTCCTATCCTTCCTGTTCTCCCCAGGAGTCCAAGTCATGGCTCCTTTATTCTCCAGATAAAACCTAACTGACACAAATATGAGCAAAGTTTCCGCAGGCGCTATTCTACACACTCGGCATTGATAATCTTGATTCATCCCCACCACAGCCCTCTGAGGTAAGGGTTATCATCCATTTCGAAGGTGAGGAACTTGGATGAGGTGGCAGTGCTGAGATGAGAACCCCGGTTTGTTAATAAAAGGTTTCTTAACAGAAGGCTCTTCTTGGGACTCTGAGCCTCCCCACCCTAACCCCTGTGGTATAAAGGTTAACAAAATACTCTCGAATAAATGACATGTGATGCCCTTCAGAGGTTTGGGGAGGGGCAAGGAACTTTCCGGATCGTTGGTTAATCTCCAGCAGCAAGCAGTGTGGCATTCTGTCTGGGGTGGGGGTGGGGTCGAGGGAGATCAGTGGGATTTTGAAGGGCTGAGGACTCTCTCCTCGATGTCACGTGGGCTGTGCCAGCCCATTTCATCCCCCCTGTGGAGTCTCTGTGGCTTGGCTGAACTGGGCAGTGGTTTTCCCTCCCATGTCTCCTTGGGTTGACCCACTCTGGCCCGAGATGACCCAGGAGCACTGCAAAGTCAGAGAATGAAGGCAAAGTGGGATTAATTATAGTGGAAACTGAATCTTGGCGGGGGCAGTGAATTGATGAGTTGAGGTGTTAGATGTTACTTTTGGATCCCCTCACATCTGGAGGGTGGAAGCTAGTGTTTCTCTTGTGGGTTCTCTGGTGCCTCCGGGACCCTCAGAGCAGAACTTCTGCTCTCTGGGTCAGTTCTCTGAGGTTCTTCCTAGTCTTTGCTTCCCTCCTGGTGACCTGCCTCTCGACCCTGCCCTGCTCATTTATAGAGGTCACTGGGAGCGAGCCTCACCCCGAGGGCCCCCACCTCACTCCACTTCCTCACTGACATCCTTTATTTTTGGCTAGAATAGACCTTCTCCATTTCCGTGCTCTTGATCTATGAGGTTGGATAGTTCTTGGTTGCAGGGGGCTGTCTTGTGTATCTTAAGATGTTGCTCACTGTCTGCGGTCTCTGACCAGTAGCAAAGCCCCTCTCCAAGTCATGACCACTAAAAAGTGTCTCCAGACACCACCAACTGTCCTCTGACTGAGAACCACTGCTTTTGGTGCTAGTGGTAAAGAACCTACCTGCCAGTGACGGAGACACATGAGATGCGGGTTCAGTCCCTGGATCAGGAAGCTCCCCTGGAGGAAGGCATGGCGACCTGCTCCAGTATGCTTGCCTGGGAAATCTCATGGACAGAAGACCCTGCCAAGCTGCAGTCAGTGGGGTCATAAAGAGTCAGACACGACTGAAGTGACTCAGTATGAAGGACACTTAGCCACTTAGGTCCCCTCCTCTCTCCCCTCTGTTCAGGGATTTCCATCCGCCCAGGAGCCTTTTTCTTTTCAGCCCATAAACACTTAATATCCCCCAGGGCCCCAGTACCCACCACCCACCTTTTGCCTTCCTCTGTCAAGCCTCCCCCAACCGCTGATGGGCACTCATCACCCTTGCTCTCTCACCTTTCACCCACTGCTCTGCCCACAGCATCTGGCTTGTGTCTCCGCTGCTTTGCCCATGGTGCTAACAAAAGTCATTCCTCACCTACCAATGGCAGCCTCACCCCAGCTGACTTCTCTGGGTTTTGCTTCCCCTTTCCTGGTGAGTTTTCACCTGTACCTGGCTCCTCCCATTCTCTCTCTTCTTTCCCTCTGCTCCTTTTCCGGCCTTATGATCTTGGTCTTCATCGAGGCCATTCCTTACTCTGACTCTCTCTCTCACGCTCACTTGTTAATTTATATGTGGTCAAAGTCTTTAGAACACGGGTCAAACCCCGCCCGCCCACGCCTGTTTTTGTAAATAAAGTTTTATTGGCATGCTGCCATGCCCATTGGTTCACGCATCCTCTATCGCTGCTTTCGTGTTCTAAGGGCAGAGTTGAACGGTTGCGATCGCGTGGCTCCCAACAATATTTACACTTGGGCCCTTTCCAGAGAAAGTTTGCCGACTCTGGATTTAGAACAAACTCCTTGAGGATCGTTATGACATGCCTCATAGCTTGTGTGGTCCCTGGTTCGACTTTGAATGAATCAAGTTAAATGAAATGCCCAGGAAAAACACTGTGTTTTTCCCTTTACAGAGCAAGCCTTATTAAAGAAACTGATACCATTTGCTGTGCTGAATGTATGGGTTCTGATGGTGAGAAAATAACAGTGATGTTCCTTCTTTGGGTGTGTATGTGTGAGAGATCTTTGGGTTTATTTGTTTAAACGGTCTTCTTGGCATTGAATGAGGACTCTGTGCTATCAGCCTTGTCTCGAGTGCCAAGAGAAAGTGGTATCTGCTGGGAGATACCACTTGAGGGGCCTCTTGAGAACCCCTTATGTAAATTTCTATGAAGAACACAGTGGGAGTGACTTGCTTTTATGTTTTGCAATTGGATCATATTTATGGTTTTTAAATTAAAATAATAACTGCATTCTCATTGCAAAAAAAAAAATTGCACAAGTTTACAGGGGAAAAAATAAAAGTTCCCTTTTTTCCCTAAAACCATTGTGTTTCTGTCCTGGGAGATGACTATGCTATGTTTGGGCTTCCCAGGTGGCGCAGTGGCAAAGAACGCACCTGCCAATGCAGGAGACACAGGTTTGATCCCTGGGTCAGGAAAATGCCCTGGAGAAGGAAGTGGCACCCACTGCAGTATTCTTGCCTAGATAATCCCACAGACAGAGGAGCCTGGCAGGTTCAGTCCTCTGGGGTCCTAATGAGTCAGCATGACTGAGCTTATACATGCGCACACGCACACATACACACACACACACAGGTACGTGTCCTATTCTGGTGCGTATCTTTTTGTCTTGTTTTAAATATTTCTTTACTTATTTGGCCGCTTCAGGCCTTGGTTGTGGTGCACGGGCTTCTCTCGAGTTGTGGCGTATGGGCTCCAGAGCCGGGGGTCTCAGTGGTCGTGGCACACGGGCTTCGTTGCCTGGCAGCATGTGGGATCTTAGTTCTCCCAACCAGGGATCAAACCTGTATCCCCTGCATTGGACGGCAGATTCTTAACCAGTGGACCTCCAGGGAAGTCCCTGTTTGGTGTGGATCTTTAAATATTTTTATTATAAAAATGGTGGTACAGTAATCTGACTTTTTTTTGGTGTGTACAGTTTTTGCATTTTAATCCCTGCAAAGAATTGTGTAACTGTCCCCACAGTTAGGACACAGAAATGTCCCATCTACCACCACCCAAACTCCTGCTGCTGCTGCTGCTAAGTCGCTTCAGTCGTGTCCGACTCTGTGCGACCCCATAGACGGGGGCCCACTGTCCCTGGGATTCTCCAGGCAAGAACACTGGAGTGGGTTGCCTTTTCTTTCTCCAATGCATGAAAGTGAAAAGCGAAAGTGAAGTCTCTCAGTCGTGCTCGACTCTTAGCGACCCCATGGACTGCAGCCTACCAGGCTCCTCTGTCCATGGGATTTTCTAGCCACCCCTTTATCATTGTGCCATCCCTACCTCAAACCCCTGGCAACATTTTGCATCCCTAAAGTTTTCGCTAGATTTTTTAAAGTGTTTTAACTCCTGCGACTTCCCTGGTGGTCCAGTGGCTAAGACTCCATATTCCCAATGCAAGGGGCCTGGGTTTGATCCCTGGTCAGGGACTTAAGGTCCCACATGCTCTAACCAAACATCCCACAAGCCACAATTAAGACCCAGGGCAGCCAAATAAATGAATAAATATTTTTAATAAGTATCTTATAATTGGATCAATAGTCTTAAGCTTGAAAACTTCATTATCATAAGATTCTCATTTTTTCTGGATTCCACATTTGTGAATTCACCTATTTGTGCTTCTCTGGTGGCTCAGATGGTAAAGAATCCACCTGAAATGTGGGAGACCTGGGTTTGATCCCTGAATTGGGAACATCCCCTGGAGGAGGGAATGGCAACCCACTCTAGTATTCTTGTCTGGAGAATCTCCATGGATAGAGGAGCCTGGCAGGCTGCAGTCCACGGGGTCGCAGAGTCAGACACGGCTGAGTGACTAAGCACAGTAAAGCACATTTGTAATTCCAAAATAAATACTCAGAGCTTTAATGGTTATTCCTGGACATGCGCCAGGAGGCACAAGTGGCAAAAAATTGGGATCATCTGACAGGCATGTTCCAGCTCAGATCAAGCAAGGTGACATCTTGCCTTCTCATTGCATCTCTCCTGTTGTGGATTCATGAATCCCCAAGGATTAAGACAAACATCCTTAAATTTTTTTTAATTGAAGTATACGCGGTTCACAATGTTATGTTAGTTTCTGGTGTACAGCAAAGTAATTCAGTTCTATATATGTGCACATTTGTTGGTCAGTCACTCCATCGTGTCCAACTCTTTGCAACCCCATGGACTGTAGCCCTCTAGGCTCCTCTGTCCATGGGATTTCCCAGGCAAGAATACTGAAGTGGGTTGCCATTTCCTCCTCCAGGGGATCTTCCTGACCCAGGGATCAAACCCACATCTCCTGCTTTGGCAGGTGGATTCCTTACCACTGAGCCACCTGGGAAACCCTTGAGAGATGAGAGATGGCAGAAAGCCCCTAGCTTGTGTTTCAAGGAGCAAGGAGGTCCTCCTGTGTTCTGCTGACCCTGGTGCTGAGCCATTCCCCAGTGGCTGTTGGGGCTTCTAGAAACCTATTTTGTTTCCAGCAGAGTGAGATTCGTTCTGTGTTGCCCAGTACAGACTGCATATGAGTTCCAGGTGGAGTTCGAGGCAGACTGATGAGGATTAAAATTTGATGTCAAATCGGAGCCTTTCTTTCAATTCGTTCGGGGATGGTGTCCTATCAGGTTGAAAGGGTACCTTCTGTTTCATGTTCAGGAAGAGCAGGCTGTTACCAGGAGGTGCTCACTTCTCTCCATGCCTTTGTGAGAAGGTGGAAAACATAGGTACTTTCGAAAAACTGTGTTTATTCAGAGTGTGGGGAAAGGTAGTGGGTGGACACAAAGGGATAAAGAAAGCAGGGCTCCCCCTGTTTTCTGATGGCTCTTCTGTGACTTCTTGTTGCTAATCTGTTTTCAACCATGGATCTGGTTTCCTTGCAGGAGATTAGAAAAAGGATAAATTCTCACCGAGAGGTTTCTTCCTAATTATATCCAGTTACCTGGTATTGAAGATATCTGCTACTTTTTGTTGTTGTTGTTCTTACAAGACTTCTCTTGGTTTTCTTTTTTAAAACTTTGTTATTTATTTTTGACTTCACTGGGTCTTCATTGTTGCACGCGGGCTACTCTTTAGTTGCCGTGCGCTGGCTTTTCATTGAAGTGGCTTCTCTCGCAGCGGAGCACAGGCTCTAGGGTGTGCAAGCTTCTGCAGCTGCAACACTCAGGTTCAGTAGTTGCTCCACAGCACATGGGATCATCCCAGACCAGGGATCAAACCTGTGTCCCCTGCATTGGCAGGCTGATTCCAAGAAAAGTCCCAAGACTTCTGTTGGTATTTTTTTTCCGGTGTCTTTTGTGGCATAATCTGTATACATGAGGAGGTAGGACTCTTGAAATGGCATGGAAGCCCCTTTTAACCTTGTGGTTTGATGGGCGATGTCCTTGGGGTGGTCTATACAGAGGTATGGAATTGACTGGAGGGATTAGTCTAGCTGTTCCAGAGCTTTCAGAGAAGCTTGTGGAAGATATGGGTGTCAGGGCGGCTGGGGGTCTTTGGTCCTCTGTCTGGTTCCCTGGTCTTAAATACTGTGCTCTCCAGACCTCCCATACCCCTTCCATCCTTTTATCCTCTTGGTTTTAGCACATACTGTCATCACTTCTGCCTGCATCCACCCCTCTCCCCAAGCTCGGGTCTACATCTTCCCAACAACCACTGGATCCACATCCCAGAGCAGCCCAAAGGCCCCCACAGGCTCATTGTACCCCAGTCTGAGCCTGTTGTCTTGCCACCAGTTCTATCTGGCCCTCTCCAGGTTCATCAACAATGGTGCCTCAGCCCCTGCCCCCACCCCACCTCCCTGGGGACCGAGTCCCCGTGGATGCTGGTTCCGTAGATGACTCTGTAGTCTTGTCTGTTTCCTTTTGCATCCACCCCACGACAGGCCCACTAGGCCAAGCCATAGAGGTGGTTCCAGAGTGCCCTGTCTAGTACCTTCTCTTCCCTACTACCAGAGAGACTTTTCTGCTTGCTGCTTTGGTCCGTCTACAGCTGCCAGCTCAATCAGCCCATCCCCCTGGCAATTGAGCCTGGCCTTAGCCGGGCAGCATGCGGTCTCAATTCCCTGACTTCATGACTGCACTTCCTTGGGGTTCTCTCTTATTTATGAGCTTGTGTTTGCTTCCTGTGCCCCAAGGACCTTTCTTCTTTCTTTTCACCCATGGATTCCTACTTTTTCCTCGAGGAACTGGGTCAGAGGCCTCCTTCCTCCCCTCTCTGGCTTCACCATCCAGCCCATTCTCCTTCCCTTTCAGCACAGACTGGGTGTGTCTGTCTGGTCCCCACAGACATTGGTCTGCCCAGTGGAGGTGCATTCTAGTGAAACGCTGACTACTCGGTAAATGAAACTGTACTCTAAGTGTGGGTCGGAGAAGGGCTTGATACATGTTTGTCTCAAGTAGGAAGCAGTCTGTCCTGGAGTGGGCAGGTCCTGGAAAGGAGGGGAAAAGAACTGTTGTGGTCTGAATTGCTACCTCTCCGCTCCCCATTCGTCAGTTGAGACCTTAACTCCTCAACGTGGCTGTATTTGGAGAGAGAGCTTTTAGGAGGTAATTAAGGTTAAATGAGGTTATAAGAGGGCAGTCCTAAACCAATAGGACTGGTGGCCTCAGAACGAGGAGGGACTTCCCTGGTGGTCCAGTGGTTAAGACTCTACCTCCCAATGCTGGGGTCTCAGGTTCAATCCTTGGTCAGGGAACTAGATACCACCTGCCACAGCTAAAGATCACGTGTGCTGCGACCAAGACTGGGTGGAGCCAAGTGAATTAAAAACAAAACATCAACTACCCCAAAGAAGGCAACTAATGGTACTGATCCTGGAACAGAGTGCTCAGAGGAACAAGTGGGGCTGCAGAGGTGACCCAGGTTGGGTAGACCATATGTTTGTCTTACGTGAGACCCTGTCATATCCTTGGGGACCTCATTTAAAATGCAGATTCACGGGCTGGGCTCCCAGAGACATTAATTCATTTGGGCCAGAGCTGGGCCTAAGAACCTGCATTTAACATACACCCCCTGCCCCCACCAACACTCCAGATGATTCTGATGGTCCATAGAGAATTTTTATTAAAGGAAGCGATACTCTATTTTTAAAAATATTTATTTATTTATTTATGGCTCTGCTGGGTCTCCATTGCTGTGTGGACTTTTTTTTGCTCGTTTTGGTAAACAGGGGGTACTCTCCAGTCACGGTGCGCAGACTTCTCATTACAGTGGCTTCTCTTGCTGAGAAGCATGGACTCTAGGGTGCTTGGGCTTTAGCAGTTGTGGCCCGTGGGCTCGGTAGTTGTGACTTCCGGGATCTAGAGCACAGGTTCAGTAGTTATGACACATGGGCTTAGTTGCTCTGAGGCGTGTGGGATCTTCCCAGATCAGGGATCGAACCTGTGCCTTCTGCATTGACAGACAGATTCTTTACCACTGAGCCACCAGGGAAGCCCTCCATTGACTATTTTGAGAAATGCTGTGTGATGACTAAGGACACGGGTGTGGGAATCCTAAGGACCTCCGTGTGATGGACTGAATTTTGTCCCTCCCCACAAACTCCCATGCTGAAGTCCCAACCCTCTAACATCTCAGAATGTGACTGTCTTTGGAGATTGGGTCTTTAAAGAGGCAGTCAAGGTAAAATGAGATAACCAGCGTGGCCTCTAAGCTAATAAGTCATGTGCTCGGTATGTCCTTCTCTTTGCGGCCCCATGGACTGCGGCCAGCCAGGCTCCTCTGTCTATGGGATTTCCCAGGCAAGAACACTGGAGTGGGTTGCTGTTTCCTCCTGCAGGGGATATTCCTGACCCAGGGATTGAATCCACATCTGCACTGGCAGGCAGGTTCTTTAGCAGTGAGCCACCTGGGAAGCCCATTTGCTGCTAAGACTGATGTCTTTACAAGAGGAGATAGGATGCAGACACACCCAGAGGGAAGAGCATGTGGGCCGTTTACAAGCCAAGGAGAGAGGCTTCAGAAAGAATCAGTTCTGCTGACACCTTAATCTCGGATTTCTGGCCTCCAGAATTGGGAGAAAATAAATTCCTCTTGTTTAATCCACCTGGTCTGTGGTGGTTTGTTAGGCATGGTGCAGCAGACTAATATGCTGGGTTTAAATCCCAGCTCTGTCTCCTTCTGGCCTCGTGACCTTGAGGAGGACATGTTTCTTTCTGAGCCTTAGTTTCTTTCCTCTTTGAGGAAATCTGTCTTGGTGACAGTTTGCCTGTTGCCCAGACCCCAATCTTGTGCATCTCACACCTCAGGGTATTTACTTGTGTCCAGCCATTTCCAGCAGAATCCACCTCACACACTTTCGTTGTTGTTGTTCAGTTGCCAAGTCATGTTCAATTCTTTGAGACCCCACGGACTGCAGCACAGCAGGCTTCCCTGTCCCTCACCATCTCCTGGAGTTCACCCAGGTTCATGTCCATTGAATCGGTGATGCCGTCCAACCATCTCATCTCTGTCATCCCCTTCTCCTCCTTCCCTCGATCTTTCCCAGCATCAGGGTCTTTTCCAATGAGTCAGCTCTGTGCAAGAGGTGGACAAACTACTGGAGCTTCAGCTTTAGCATCAGTGCTTCCAGTGTATATTCAGGGTTGATTCCTTTAGGATTGACTGGTTGGATCTCCTTGCAGTCCAAGAGACTCTCAAGAGCCTTCTCCAGCACCACAATTCAAAAGCATCAATTCTTTGGCACTCAGCCTTCTTATGGTCCAACTCTCATATCTGTATATGACTACTGGAAAAACCATAGCGTTGATGATATAGACCTTTGTCAGCAAAGGGATGTCTCTGCTTTTTAATATGCTATCTAGGTTCTGGCTGAAGTCAGTTTTAAAAGCCAGTCTTAAAAGCAGGCAGGTGGAGATTCATAAGGGTATCTGGCAGCTCGGTGTGCCCAAGTTCTAATTTCTGAAGGGAATAAATCTGGGAATTGGTTCCAAGTAGCTTGGAGAAGGCAATGGCACCCCACTCCAATACTCTTGCCTGGAAAATCCCGTGGGCAGAGGAGCCCGGTGGGCTGCAGTCCATGGGATCGCTGAGAGTCAGACACGACTGAGCGACTTCACTTTCACGCATTGGAGAAGGAAATGGCAACCCATTCCAGTGTTCTTGCCTGGAGAGTCCCAGGGATGGAGGAGCCTGGTGGGCTGCCATTTCTGGGGTCACACAGAGTCAGACACGACTGAAGCGACTTAGCAGCAGCAGCAGCAGCTTGGAGTGAAGAACTGATATGTATACGTGGCCAGATGCCGGTTCTCCTCTACTCTTCCTACCCTTCACCACGTGACTATCATCATTTATAGATGCAGAAACTGAGGCACACAGAGATTAAATATATGATTCAGGATTATGCTGTTGGCAGGTGCCCGTGCTGGAGTGGGAGGCCAGATCTGTTGGGTTTCTTTCTCTTTAAAAACAATTATCTATTAATTTTGGCTGCACCAGCTCTTAGCTGTGCCACACAGGATCTTCCATCTTTGCTGAGGCACTCAAGATCTTTACTTGCGGCATGTGAACTCTCAGTTGCGGTGTGTGGGATCTAGTTCCCTGACTGGGGATGGAACCCAGGCCCCCTGGATTGGGAGTGTGGAGTCTTAGCCACTGGACCACTAGGGAAGTTCCCAGATCTGTTTCTAGTCTGTTTCTAGGGTTTCTAGTGTGCCCTGAAACTGGTGTGGGTGGTGGCCTGACACCTGAACCCAAGACTTGTTGGCCAGGACTCCTGATTTTGGAAGAAGCAGTGTTAAGACCGGAAAGAATGCAGAGAGGAACGTGTGGCCCCGGAAGAGGCCACCAGGGAGCATTTGAAGAATGTTTGAAGAATGTACAGGCTTGAAAGCAAAAAGTATAACTCTTAGCATTGTAAAGAAGTTTCAGAATCTTCTAGACCTCTCCCTCCCACATCCTCAGTACTTATTTGCTGTTTTCATGGTGAAGAGAAAACCAGGGGGGAGGGGACACTTTCCAAGATGGCTCTCATATCTGTCTTCTCTCCAACTGCAAAATTCATAGATTCTTCTGGCCAAGGGGGAACTTCAAGACTAGCACTGTCTGCTTTGATGGAAATAGTCTATAGTTGACTATCCATATGGTGGCCATTATCCACATGGTGCTCTTAAAATTGTGGCCAGGGCAAGTAGATTTTTACTTTAATAGTCTGTATAGTCAAAGCTATGGATTTTCCAGTAGTGATGTGTAGATGTGAGAGTTGGACCATGATGAGGGCTGAGTGCTGAAGAATTGATGCTTTTGAACTGTGGTGTGGGAGAAGACTCTTTAGAGTCCCTTGGACTGCAAGGAGATCAAACCAGTCAATCCTAAAGGAAATCAATCCTGAACATTCATTGGAAGGACTGATGCTGAAGCTCTAGTACTTTGGCCACCTGATGCAAAGAGCCAACTCATTGGAAAGACCCTGATGCTAGAAAATATTGAAGGCAAAAGAAGGGGGGCGACAGAGGAAGAGATGGTTGGATGGCATCACTGACTCAATAGACATGAGTTTGAGAAAATTCAGGGAGATAGTGGAGGACAGGGAAGCCTAGTGTGCTGCAGTCCATGGGGTCAAAAAGAGTCGGATATGACTTAGACTGAACAACAACAAACTTTAATTCATTGAAAAGTAAATGTGAAAAAAGGAAACATAAAGTCTTGTTTAACTTTAGTTGATTGAAATGTCAGAAAATCAACACTTGATTCTGTTATTGAACAACTGCTTTTGGGAGGGATACAAAGAACCCTACATTTTAATGATTCATTTTATGGAATATGCATATACTGATTGAGTATTTCTGATCAAAATTTAGCATCTAAATTGAGACATGTTGCAAGTGTATAATATACATGGCATTTGGGAGGCATAATGTGAAAAAATATCTTGTAGTTCTTTTTTTTTTTTTTTAATATTGCTTACATGCGGAAGTGAAATTTTTGGATACATTGGATTAAGTATATTTAATTTCAGTGTTTCTTTTTTACTTTTTTAGAGAAACTTTAAAATTCTATCATGTTTCTATCAGATAAGGCTATTCTAGACCCTACGGACACGACTGAACGACTGAACTGAACTGAACTGAAGACCCTACACACCCTGGTGACCTACAGCAATGAGCTGTAGCTTGCCGTCACTCTTGACCTTCCATCGAAGGAGGCAGAACAGAATAATTCTTATTGCTCCGTTTGTGTAGGTTTTAGTCCTGGTGTCACCTCCTCTGGGAAGCCCTCCTCGACTGTCCCAGGCTTAGTCAAGTAGCTTGTTTTTTTATGATTTCTTCTAGCCTTTGACACTGTCCTTAACTAACTGAGATATCCTCCTCATTTATACCTTCAGTTGATTTGAATAGTTAATAGCAACTAGAGTCTCTGAGACCCAGGGCAGCCTGTATCCTATTCTTTTAAGCACTGGCAGTCCCTGGAACAATGGAAACAGGTTTTCAGCAGATAGGTGCTGCAGGAGTGAACGTCTTTAGCAAGCATTCTCTGGGTTGTCACGCTTAGACATTGTTTCATTGTTTCCTTATTTAAGCCACATTCACCTGCTTCTTCATTAGATATGTTTTTGAAAAAACAGAGGTGGAGAGACTGTAACATAGTTACAGCATAAACTTTGCCTTTAATTGCTGGGTTGAAACCTCAGTTACCCCTTGCAACTCATTGCGTGTGAATCTTGACTTGCTCATCACAAAAATGGGCATGGACCATTTTGTTTATCTACTTCCTCTGGGATTGGTCTTAGAATTCATCAAGAGAGGACTTCCCTGGTGGTAAAGTGATAAGGATCCGCCTGCCAGTGCAGGGAATACGGATTCGATCCCTGGTTTGGGAAGATTCCACATGCTCCGAGGCAACTAAGCTCGAGTGCCACAGTTACAGAGCCCCAGCTTTAGAGCCTCAGAGCCGCAGCTACTGAGCCCCTGTGCCTAAGTCTGCGTCTGCAGCAATAGAAGTCACTGCAACGAGGAGCCTGAGCACTGTGACTAGAGAGCAGCCCCTGCTCACCGCAACTAGAAAAAGCCCGTGCACAGCAATGAAGACGGAACGCAACCAAAACCTAAATAAATAATTTAAAAAAGAGAGAGAGCGCGTGTCTGCCAGACAGGACCAAGGGCTTCACGGAGTGAGTGTGTTAGCTGTCACAGGACTGCCCTTCTCCCTGCGCCCCCTGGTCCTTCCCTATCTGTGTGTAGAGTGATGGCTAACCAGGTGCCACTTACTGAGGACCTGGAGCATCCTTCAGTTTCCCACCCAGAGGTATTAAAAACCAGTGCCAGGTCCTACATATATTGCTGGCACCACTTCTAACATCCTCTGGGTATTTTCTGTCCCCGCAGTAAATTGCTCTATTGTCTTATACTAACAGGGACACATACGGCTTTAATGAGGAGAAGGAAATGGCAGCCCACTCCAGTATCCTTGCCTGGGAAACCCCATGGACAGAGGAGCCTGGGGGGCTGCAGTCCATGGGGTGGCAAAGAGTCGGACACGACTGAGCAGCTAAACCACCACCACCACCGCTATGCTTTAATGACTTTAACTCAAGTCATTGGAGATTTAAAAATAAAGCAATTCTTTGTTGTCCCGGGTAGTTATAGTCATTTAATTTTTAAACAACAACTGTATTGAGAGCTAATTAAATACCATACAATTCACCTATTTAAAGTTTACCATTTAGAGGTTCTTCATACATCAGTACATTCACAGAACTGGGCATCCATCACTATGATCAATTTAGAACATTTTCATCAGTCCTCCCGAAGAAATCCCATACTCTTCATCTGTCACTCCGCATTTCCTCTCTTGAACCCCTTGAAACCACTAACTACATTCTATGGATTTGCCTCTTCTGGATATTTCATGTAAATGGAATCATTTCACACGTGGTCTTTTGTGACTGGCTTCTTTCACTGAGCATCCTGTTTTCAAGGTTCATCCCTTTTGTAGCTGGTGTCAGGGTTTCCTCCTCTGTTGTTGAATAATCTTTCTCTGTATGGACATGCTACATTTCATGGACATGTAATGTTGACTTGTTTCTCCCTTGTTGGTTATCATAAATAATGATGCTGTGGACATTTGTAAACACATTTCTGGTTGGACCTATGTTTTCATTTTACCTAGGAATGAAGTTTCTGGTTATATGATAACTCTTTGCTTAATCTTTTAAAGGGCTACAAGACTATTTTCCACAACAGCAGCTGAGCCATTTTCCATTCCCACCAGTAATGTGCAGGGTTTTAATTTCTCCACTTCTGTGTCAACTATTATTATTGTCTGTCCTTTTAATTTTAGCCATCCTGGTGAGAGTGAAGTGGTATCTCACTGTGGTTTGGATTTACATTTCCCTGATGTTCAACAGCTGGTTAATCTTTGAATGCATGTTCATATCTGATTTTTCCCACAACTTGGGAAGGATGGTGTTTTTGTCTCTGCACCAATTTCACAAGTGTGTGTGTGTGTGTGTGTGTGTGTGCAGGTAACATAGAGTTATGAGGCTCAGGCTTGAGAAGCCCAGACCTGTGACCAAGTCTAAGCTGTACACTGCCAGATATAGTATAGGACACCAAGTTAAATTTGAATTTAATATAAACATTGAGTACTTTTTAAGGATAAGTATGTCCCAAACATTGCATGAGACAGACTTAACTTAAAAAGTACTCCTTGCTTATCTGAAACTCAAATTTAACTGGGCATTCTGTATTTTTTCCTAAATTTTTAATCAACTAATTTATGACTATGCTGGGCCTTCATTACTGCTCGGGCTTTTCTCCAGTTGCAGAGAGCAGGGGCTGCTCGCTAGTTGCAGTTCAAGGGCTTCTCATGCAGCGGCTCCTCTTGTTGCAGAGCGCAGGCTCTAAGGCGCACGGGCTTCAGCAGTTGCAGCTCCTGGGCTCTAGAGCACAGGCTTAATAGTTGTGGCGCATGGGGGCTTAGCTGCTCCAAGGCATGTGGGATCTTCCTGTACCAGGGATGGAACCCGTGTCTCCTGCATTAGATGGTGGACTCTTTACCACTGAGCCACTAGGGAAGCCCTGTCCTTCATTTTTATTTGCTAAATCTGGCAACCTTGAATGTTACTGGTGGGTCGTATGTCCTTGGCTGATTGGCTTTGCCTCTCAGAGTTTTCTCATCTGTGGGGTGCAGATGGAGCCTGTTGGGAGGGCTCAAGGTGTGGTACCTGCCTAGACAGACCTCTGTGCCTAGATGCTGCTGATGTGACTGAAGCTGGGAGCCTTAGACGAGGCTTGGGCAGCATGGGTGTGTGGTGTTGGAACTGATATCCTAGTCCTCTCGAAGGGGTCTCCCAACCTCTGACTGAGTGAGTGTGTGTGTTTTGGCAAGGAGAGGCTGTCTAAGGGATTCATATCTGATGAATGTTAACTCCAGTATAAGGAACACAAGAGGAGAAGTGAAGTGAAGTCGCTCAGTTGTGTCCAACTCTTTGCAACCCCATGGACTGTAGCCTACCAGGCTTCTCCATCCCTGGGATTCTCCAGGCAGGAATACTGGAGTGGGTTGCCATTTCCTTCTCCAGGAGATCTTCCCAACCCAGGGATCGAACTTGGGTCTCCTGTATTGCAGGCAGACGATTTACCATCTAAGCCACCAGGGAAGTAAGATCTAAATAAGTATAGGGAGGAAAGGAAATCAGAGAAGCCTTCCTGGAGGAGGTGGCCTCTGAACTAGATCTTGAAGGATGATGAGCTGGATTTCACAGTAGGGAGCTAAGGTGTGAAGAACTTTGACAGCCAAAGGGACTCAAGCTACTGTATTCAGAACAGTGGCCACTTGGTACACATGTCTATTTCCATTCATACTAACTAAAGTGAAATCAAATACTCACTCCTCAGTCTTGCATAAATCACATTTCAAGTACTTGACAACCACGAATGGCCGGTGGCTTCCATATGACCAGCATGTATGTAGAACATCTCTATTGTTGCAGAAGTGCTGTTGGACTTTGTCAGAGTAAGGCAGGGGTCACCAGACTACCACCTCAAGAGAAAACAGCAGCCCACAGCCTGCTTTTATAATAAAGGTTTATTGGAATACAGCCATAACCACTCCTGGTCTCTGGGCTGCTTTTGAGCTGTCACAACAGAGTGGAATAGTCTAAACAGAGACTGACCGCAAAGCAGAATGTATTTACTATCTGAGCCTTTATAGAAAATATTTGCCCACCCTGGTCCTGGGGGATGAAAGCACAGAGCCTAGACGTGACACCATGATGCGTTTGGGAGAAATAAACAACAACAAAATGGCTGACATTAATTGAGCGCCTGCTGTGTGCCAGCCACTGCTTGGGTGTCTGCATTGTTATGGGAGGGGGGAGGTTTGGAAGACCCTCTTGTAATCGGAGAGTAGTGGACAGGCCTGTTTTACATGGTGCCAGGGATGGAGGGGCAGAACCTTGAGAGCAGTGAGAGGAAAAGTACAGGGTACTGGGAAGCCATAGAGAGTGTCAGAGCAAGGGAGAGACCAACTGCAGGAGAATAGGTGTCAGGGTGTTTGTACTGGGGAGATCAGACTCTCTGGGAAGCCCTTGACACACCTGGGTAAAAGGTAATTAGACTGTAGCTGCCTGCCAGGAGGGCAGGTTGGGAAGGAGAGTCTGGAAAATGAGAGAATTGACAAAACACAGCCAGGTCTCCTTGCCTCATTTCTGATGTGGGCACCTTTATCCCCATAAATCCGTTTCCTGAAGATGTTTCACATTGACTCACTGGGGTTGGCTCCCCTTTCCCCTTCTGCACCTGCTGCATTACTCAACCCCCTGTAATCCCAGTGTCTCCTTTGCATCATATTTGATGTGATGGTTTTAAGGTTTCCAAACAGGTACCACCAAAGGAATTATTATTATTCAGTTTTTTGCCTTTTGAGAGTAATTACTTAGGCATGGACACTTTACAGAGAAAACCACTGATGGGGGTTGGCTATAGAATTCATGGGGTTCAGTGCAGAATGAAATCTTGGGACCCCCTCACTCAAAAATGATTAAGGATTTCAAGATGGATGAAAGAACATTAAGCCCAAGGCAAGGCCCTTCTGAGCAGGCATGGGACCCAGGTCACATGGCCACGTGGCTGCCCTGCCACTCATTCTTATAAACCATCCATGGGATGTTTGCTCACCTGTCTTGCTCTCTGCTTGTTTGCACTTCCAGTGTGCCCCGGTATGGATATCCGGAATAATCTCACCCGGCTGCATGAGCTGGCCAACTGTTCAGTCATTGAAGGACATCTGCAGATTCTGTTGATGTTCAAAACGAAACCTGAGGACTTCCGAGACCTCAGTTTCCCCAAACTCATCATGATCACTGATTACTTGCTGCTCTTCCGGGTCTATGGGCTGGAGAGCCTGAAAGACTTGTTCCCCAACCTCACGGTCATCCGAGGCTCGCGCCTCTTCTTTAATTATGCACTGGTCATCTTTGAGATGGTTCACCTGAAGGAGCTTGGCCTCTACAACCTGATGAACATCACCCGGGGGTCTGTCCGCATCGAGAAGAACAATGAACTCTGCTACCTGGCCACCATCGACTGGTCTCGCATCCTGGATTCCGTGGAGGATAATTACATCGTGCTGAACAAAGACGACAACGAGGAGTGTGGGGACGTTTGTCCAGGCACAGCCAAGGGCAAGACCAACTGCCCTGCCACTGTCATCAATGGGCAATTTGTGGAGCGGTGCTGGACACACAGCCACTGCCAGAAAGGTATGTCAGAGTTCTCTGGATTCTATAC
This sequence comes from Aepyceros melampus, assembly GCA_006408695.1. NCBI lineage: Eukaryota > Metazoa > Chordata > Mammalia > Artiodactyla > Bovidae > Aepyceros > Aepyceros melampus. The sequence continues at coordinate 120,018 of SJXQ01000302.1, read as the reverse complement.
CATTTCTTGTGACTTGATTCATTAAAAAGATGCTGGAAGTGTTCACTAGCTCAGGTGGTGACAAACCTCGTTTGGCAAAGGCTCAGACAATAAATAAACTTTAAACTTTGCAGCCTACACAGTCTCTATTGCAACTAAACTACCAACCCTGCTATTGGACTGAGGAAGCAGCCACCTGGCAACAATGGGCAATAAATATACGGGCATGGCTGCGTTTCAATAAAACTTTATTTACAAAACCAAGTGGTGGGCCGGATTTTGCCAACACCTGAGCTAGCTGGTTGAATGTTCCTCTTGCTTGAGAGAGCACATGAGTATGGATTTTGCTGTTGAAGAAAGGAAATCTATTTCTTGTCTGATTTAAGATTGCTCATGGTAATCATTTGGAAAAAGGAATGTGAAAGGCTAAAAACAAAGCAGCCATCCTTATTCCACAATTACTGGGGGTATTTCCCGCTAGTGGCTCTGTTGTGTCTGGATTTACTCAACGTTCCCTGTCATTGGGTATTTAAATTATTTCTAGTTTTCACAAAGAGAGTTGAACATTTTGGTGTGGAAGCTTTATTGAGCATTTTTTTACCCCTTCAGGTTCTGGTTTTCCAGAAGTGAAATTTCTGGGTCAAAGTTTCTTGATATTGATTGCCAAATGGCTTTCCGGAAATGTTGTACCAGCGGGCACTCCTCCTAGCACTGGCTGAGAGGGAACACCTTGGCTAGCTTGGAGTGTTGTTTGAAAAATCTTTCATAATTTACTGGAGGGAGGAGCTGGTGTGTTGTCATTGTTTCTATTTGCATTTCTTTGATTGCTATCAGGGTTGAACCTTTTAAAATATGTTTATTTATCATTTAGGTTTTTTCTTCCTGTTCATATCCTTTGTCCATTTATCTTTCAGTGCCTTAGTGGTTTTTGAAATATTAATCTGCGTGTGGTTTTCATAGCAAAGACTGTTAACTTTTTGCCAATTACATTTTCAGATGTTTTTGTTCAGTGATGAAAATACTCTGGCTGTCCGTTGCCAGAGAAGCTTAAAATGTTTATGGAGTTCAGACCTGAATTTTTGCATGCATCTCATATTATTTTATGCTTAGAAAGTTCCTTTCTAAGCATAAAATGAAAGTTTTTCTTCCTCCAAGTTTTCTATCTTAACTTTAATTATTATCATTAAAAATTTGTCAAGGGTATCCATTTCCCCCTAAATAATTAGTTGGGGGCTCAAGGCCATTTATTGCAGAAATTTACCCCTTCATCATTGATTTAAGGATCTGTTTCTGAGTTTCTATAAATATGTCTGCCTTTCCACGTGCTGAAGTTATTACCGTTCTAACCCATGTAGTTTTATAATGTTTTGATATCCAAGAAGGCTAGTTCCCAACACAAACTTGTTCGTTGTTTGTTGTTTTATTGACTCTTTCACAAGCTGGGAAATTCCCTGGGAAGAATTAGCAAATGTGAGATGGAGACAGAAGAAAGTGAGTGGGTGGCTTAACGGCTGTATCACAAAAGATAAGGGAAGGGAGAAAGGAGGGTTTTCTCACCTGAGCCCAAAGCTATGGAGAAGCCACACAGCTATGGAGAAGTCAGTCCTGAGTAGAATCCATAGACTCAGCAGGGAGGGCTCCTTCAAGTTCCAGGAAGGAGTCATCACGCGTGGAGATGCTGAATGGGAGAAAACAGGAGGTGAGAGAGCGGATACTTCTTTTTTGAGAGTTTGGCCAGTGAAGAGAGGGAGAATCTGGTGGTTTGTGGACGGAGGAGGGAACAATGGTTATTATATTGTGGAAGAATCTTGAGAACGTCGGTAGGTCAGGGATACAGAGAAGCCAAGCTGTGATCAAGAAGAAAGATCAAAACTGGGGCAAAGTCTTGGCGAAAGTAGAGGACCACCCGTGGGTTTGGAATTTCACAGAAGAACAGGGAGATTTCTGAGGTGCGGTGGGGGTGAATATCCTGATGAATTTGGAGGTAAGGGGGTTACCTTCTTTGATGGTGAGGGGAGGAGAGACTGTGTAGGCCCTACCATGTTACAAAGACACACAGCTGCAACGGGAATTCTGTTATCCTTGTTTATGAGACCAGAGAGGTTTTTAACCTGCCTAAGGCCACACAGCTAATAAAAGATGGCTGGAGTTTGCACCACATCTGAGATACTAAAATAGCATCTCTGTGTGTGTTTTGTGGGGGCAGGGTGCCTGCTCTGTTTAGAGGTGGGGAGATTACTAGTAACTGGGGCATTGGGGGAAAACAGTGACCACTTTTATCCCAATGCTCCGTTCTCCAAAATCAGTTTCTTATTTTTGCTCCATACTCACACGTCTTGAGATATAATTTAAGACATTCCTCTGTGGATTTATTTCTGTACCCATTTTAGTCAAAATATCCGGGATGGTATTATCTGCAAAAATGTCTGTGATGTTTTGAGTTGATTTTGTTTTTAATCTTGTGCTTTGGAGAACAAGGCTTGTTTTCCTACACTGGGGGTTTCATCACCAGAGAAGGCGTGGCTTTGCATATAAGGTTGCAGCTGAGAAAGTGAGTCCTGTGTCAGGTACTGGTTCCTGGCATATGGAATCAGTGTTTGCTCCTGGTTGGTAATCCTTTGGTGGGGTCCTCTGTTAGTCAGTAAGTTGTGCCTGGCTCTTTGCAGCCTCATGGGCTGCAGTATGCCAGCCATCCCTGTCCTCCACTATCTCCCAGAGTTTGCTCAAATTCAGTCAGTGATGCCCTCCAGCCATCTCATCCTCTGTCACCCCTTTTTCTTGCCCTCAGTCTTTCCCGGCATCAGGGTCTTTTCCAGTGAGTCAGCTCTTCCCATAAGGTAGCCAAAGTATTGGAGCTTCGGCTTCAGTGTCAGTACTTCCAATGAATATTCAGGGTTGATTTCCATTAGGATTGACTGGTTTGATCTCCTTGCTGTCCAAGGGACTCTGAAGAGTCTTCTCCAGCACTACAGTCTGAAAGCATCAATTCTTTTGGCGCCAAGGAAGGCATTGTCCTGTCCTGGTCACAGATGATAAGAAATGATTGTTTATTTGAAGCTACACTCTTGTCTATCCAGTACAACTCAGCTCTGGCTTTTTGCCCCTTCAATTTCTTTGATTGTGGTAAAATATATCTAACATAATGTTTACCATCTTAACTGTTTAAAATGCGCAGCTTGGTGACACTAAGGACAGTCAATTGCTGTGCATTCCAATGAATATTCAGGGTTGATTTCCATTAGGATTGACTGGTTTGATCTCCTTGCTGTCCAAGGGACTCTGAAGAGTCTTCTCCAGCACTACAGTCTGAAAGCATCAATTCTTTTGGCGCCAAGGAAGGCATTGTCCTGTCCTGGTCACAGATGATAAGAAATGATTGTTTATTTGAAGCTACACTCTTGTCTATCCAGTACAACTCAGCTCTGGCTTTTTGCCCCTTCAATTTCTTTGATTGTGGTAAAATATATCTAACATAATGTTTACCATCTTAACTGTTTAAAATGCGCAGCTTGGTGACACTAAGGACAGTCAATTGCTGTGCAACCATCCCCACCATCCATCTCCAGAACTTTTACATCTTGCCAAACTGGAACTCTGTCCTCATTAAACACTCACTCCCCCTCCCCTCCCCCAGCGCCCTGCCCCTACCATCTACTCTCTGTCTCTGTGGATTTGACTTCTCTGGGGATCTCATATAAGTGGAATCATGCAGTATTTGTCTTTTTTTTTCACTTTTATTTTTATGTCTGGCTTACTTCATTGAATATAATGTTCTTGAGGTCATCCATGTTGTAACAGGTGTCAGAATTTCCTTATTTTTTAAGGGCTGAATAATACGCCATTGTATGAATGGACCACATTTTGTTTATCCATTCATCAGTGGACATTTGGGTCATTTCCACTTTTTGGCTATCGTGAACAATGCTGCTATGAACATGGGCATACTTCTCTGGCTTTTAAAATGCTTATGTTACTTTGCTGCTGTGGCTTTAGAAGGCTTACCCAACCCTGTGTGGGATTTCCCGAGGTAAAACAGACTGAAAGGAACCTGTAGAAGATACTCCTCCCACCCCGTCTTAGGCAACAGATACAGACCTGTGAGAAGTACCTCAATTTCCTCTCCAACACCTCCTTGAGCCTTTTTCTTGCATGACTGCCAGGTTCTGGAAATCTCCAAGGTCTGTCTGCAGACCAGAAATCTAGAGCAAAGGATGGATTGCATCCTTTTCAGAGAGTCCTCCATAAAGATCATTACTCCAGATCAGATGTGTAATTCAAAAACAAAGAGTTTAAGGTTTAGTTTCCTACTAAGGATCTGGAGTGTAGATATTCTGTGTTGCAATAATGACCCACCCATGTGCATGGACGCTCAGTTAAGCAGAGTGAATCATTATTTGTTCTTCTTTTTAACATTAATTCACATCATAATTATTAGAAAACAGGATATTAAGAGTGTTAGGATAATTGCATCTGTGAAAGCTAGAAAGAACCAGAAACTTTCAGGGATAGGAAAAAAGTATACTTTTGGATAGCAAATTAACCTATCTCAAAATAAGACATAAAGAGGGGGAAATTTTTTGATGGAGTTTTGAAATATCATAGGTACCACACTGATAAAAAGAAAATCCCTGGAAAATCAGATTTGCACTTTATGAAGAATGGATAGCTAACTTCATAATGATTTTATGTATATATTCAAGGAGAACTAGAAAAAAACCCAAGAAATTTGTAAAATACATTTTTAACTCTAACGAAAAAAGACAGACCAGACCAGACAGACAGACCGCTGGGATGAAGGTGTTGGGTTGTCCTCTGGTCCTCTGGACCCAGTTTAAACATTCTCTACCATGGCTCCTTTTCTACCTGATCCCCAAACAATGATGGTTTAGGCAAAGAGAGAAAAGAAGGTTCTCAATGGTTAAAGTAAATTAAAAGGATAATCACTCTGGCGTGTGTCTTGAGCTGCTTCCTCTCCATCACTCTGTCTACATATTTGGGGTGGAGATGCAAACGGAGGTCAAATGCAAGGAACTCTGAATGAGTGGAGTGGATAGGGGTCTATGTAAGCTGGGTCACAAGCTGTGTTTATTGAGAACCTACTGTGTGCCAGCTCATGCTGTCCTTGGGGACACAGAAGGGAGCAGCTCCTGTCTCCTTAGAGAGGACCTTCTGGTAGCAAATGCAGACATTGACCATGTGACTGAATGCGCTTGTGGGATGAGTGACAAGAGGGAGGATCTGTGGTGAAAGCATGGGGTGGAGCTCTAGTCTTCCAGGTCAGAAAATTGCTCCCTGCCCCTACATGGATGGGTCATTAAGACCCCGAAAGTCAGACTTCCCTGGTGACCTAGTGGTCAAGAATCTGCCTGCCAGTGCAGGAGACCACGGGTTCGATCTCTGGTCTGGGAAGATCCCACATGGCGAGGAGCAACTAAGCCTGTGTGCCCAACTACTGAGTCCTTGCTCCAGAGCCTGTGCTCTGCAACAAAAGAAGCCGCTGCAGTGAGAAGCCCGTGAGGCACAGCTAGAGAATAGCCCCCACTCGCCACAACTGGAGAAAGCCTGGACACAGCAATGAAGACCCAGTGCAGCCAAAAATAAATAAATAAAATTATTTTTAAAAAGGAAATGGTTACCACCTAGAAGATGAATAAAAAGGGTTTAAAAAGACCTCAAAGATTGGCCATGCCGGACCCATTTTCAAACAGTTACAGGAATTGTTCTGAGTCCTGTCCTGCCGTTCATGGTACATGAGCTGGACTAAACCTGTGCTTCCCCATCTGAAGAGTTTGAATCATCGTGGCACCTGCTTGTCAGGGTTGCAGTTTGGGGGGTTAAATGAAATGATACCTAGGGGTACACTTATCCCAGCACCTGGCACTTAGTGAATGTTCTGGGAGCTTCTCCTAGATGCCATGAGTTCACAGCCTCTCTGGGCAGACCAGCCCCTGGGTGAGTGTCTGCCAAAGCTTGGCTCCATTTCTGATTTTGGTCTTGAGGCAGGCAGATGAAAACCCACTGTGAGACTGGGTGCTTGGACCTACAGCCCCAGAGGGAAAATAATGTACTTGGTGCCTCAGCTTTGGGCTTTTGGGGAGACTAGAAACCACAGGACTTGCTTGACCAGCTGCTCCAGCCAAACCCACTGGTATTTTTTATCCCCTGGGAGGCCACACCAGCTACTTGCTGCCAGTCAGAGGAGAGGATGAGTCTGGGGCATGCTGGGTACCAGGAAACTGGCTGGCAACATAGAGACATCGGTAAGAAAGCAGGAAGGAGCAGGAGGCAGAGGGAGGTGAGTCTGTCCGAGTTTGCATTTCCATCTGTGTTTCAGAGGGCTTCCCAGGTGACACTAGTGGTAAAGAACCCGCGTGCTGATGCCCGAGATGCAGGTTCCATCCCTGGGTTGGGAAGATCCTTTGGAGGAGGGTGTGGCAACCCACTCCAGTATTCTTGCCTGGAGAATCCATGGACAGAGGTGCCTGGCGGGCTACAGTCCATGGGGTCGCACAGAGTTGTACACTACTGAAGTGACGTAGTTGATGCTGAAGCTGAAGCTCCAGTACTTTGGCCACCTCTTGCAAAGAGCTGACTCATTGGAAAAGACTCTGATGCTGGGAGGGATTGGGGGCAGGAGGAGAAGGGGACAACCAAGGATGAGATGGCTGGATGGCATCACGGACTCAATGGACGTGAGTCTGAATGAACTCCTGGAGTTGGTGATGGACAGGGAGGCCTGGCGTGCTGCGATTCATGGGGTCGCAAAGAGTCAGACACGACTGAGCGACTGAACTGAACTGAACTGAACTGAAGTGACTTAGTACACATGCTGTGTTTCAGATTCTCTGAAGGTTAAGTTGCTCTATTGATATTAAACACTACATTTTAAAATGCGCACACAGTCACTCTTGAAGGGTTTGCTTTGAGGCAGGTGTCTGAACTTTAGGTTGAAACTTTTCCCCCACTTCTTCCATTTTTTAACTTTGCCTCTGGTACTGTAATAATCAGAGTCTTCTTAGTGAATTATTTTGTGCCAGACACTAAGTTGCTTTGCTTACGATATGGTAGCAAGCTGTTCCAACAATTTCTCCTTACAGATGAGGTCCTGGGAGTCCCAGGAGGTGAAGCCACTTGTCCAGGGTCACATCACTCGTAAGTAGTAGAGATGGGCTTTGATCCCCAAACCCAGGTATTCTGCCTCCAAATCTGAGCTCGTAACTGGGCTTACCTGTGCTCATTGTGGAAAGTTGGGAAAACTGCAGAGAACAAAGAAATCTAGGGTGGGGAGACGCCCTAGAATTGGCCTTACCAACATTATGGCTGCCTTTTCCTATCACCTTTCCCATCTCATCATTTTTTTCAAATTAATTTTTAATGGAGCATAGTTGATTCACAATGTTGTGTTGGTTTCTGCTGTATAACAGAGTGCATCAGTTATACATATATTCATTCTTCTGTAGGTTCTAGTCCCCTGTAGGTCATTACAGAGTTTGATTAGAATTCCTTGTGCTATACAATAGATTCTTTTTGGTTATCAGGGACAGGGAAGCCTGGTGGGCTGCCGTCTGGGGTCGCACAGAGTCAGACACAACTGAAGTGACTTATATAATAATGTGAACATGTTAATCCCAGTCTCCCAATTTATCCCTCCCCTGCTTTCCCCTTTGGTAATCATCAGTTTGTTTTCTCTATCTGTGACTCTTTATGTTTTGTAAATAGATTCATTTGTACCATTTTTTTAGATTTCACATGTAAGAAATATAATATTCGTCTGACATTTCACTCAGTATGATAATCTCTACATCCATCCATGTTGCTGGAAATGGTATTATTACACTCTTTTTTATGGCTGAGTAATATTCCATTGTAGATAAGTTGCCACATTATTTACCCACTTCTTATTGATTAACATTTAGATTGCTTCCATGTCTCGGCTATTGTAAGCAGTGCTGCTATAAACATTTGGGGACATGTCTCTTTTCGAATTATGATTTTTTTCTGAATATATGCCCAGGAGTGGAATTGCTAGATCATATGGTAGCTCTAGTTTTAGTATTTAAAGAAGTCTTCATACTATTCTTCATTGTGTGGGCTCATGCTCAGTTGCTTTAGTCGTGTCTGACTCTTTGTGACCCTATGAACTGTAGCATGCCAGGCTCCTCTGTCTATGGCATTCTCCAAGCAAGAATACTGGACTGGGAAGCTATTCCCTTCTCCAGGGGATCTTCCTGACCCAGGGATTGAACCCGGGTCTCTAGCATTGCAGACTCTTTACCATCTGAGCCACACAGGGCCTGTAGTGGCTGCCAGTTTACATTCCCACCAACAGTATAGGAAAATTCCCTTTTCTCCATGCCCTCCTTGGCATTTATTGGTTTGTAGAGTTTTTGAAAGTGAAAGTGGAGTCATGTCCAACTCTTTGTGAACCCATGGACTGTGGCCCACCAGGCTCCTCTGTCTGTGGGATTCTCCAGGCAAGAGTACTGGAGTGAGTTGCCATTTCCTTCTCCAGAGCTCTTCCAAACGCAGGGATCCAACCCAGGGATCAAACCCAGGTCTCCTGCATTGCAGGCAGACACTTTACCATCTGAGCCATTAGTGAAGCTCATGCTAGTAAAATAATGCTCAAAATTCTCCAAGCCAGTCTTCAGCAATACATGAACCGTGAATTTCCAGATGTTCAAGCTGGTTTTAGAAAAGGCAGAGGAACCAGAGATCAAATTGCCAACATCCGCTGGATCATGGAAAAAGCAAAAGAGTTCCAGAAAAACATCTATTTCTGCTTTATTGACTATGCTAAAGCCTTTGATTGTGTGGATCACAATAAACTGTGGAAAATTCTGAAAGAGATGGGAATACCAGACCACCTGACCTGCCTCTTGAGAAACCTATATGCAGGCCAGGAAGCAACAGTTAGAACTGGACATGGAACAACAACAGACTGGTTCCAAATAGGAAAAGGAGTACGTCAAGGCTGTATATTGTCACCCTGCTTATTTAACTTCTATGCAGGGGACATCATGAGAAACGCTGGACTGGAAGAAACACAAGCTGGAATCAAGATTGCTGGGAGAAATATCAATAACCTCAGATATGCAGATGACACCACCCTTATGGCAGAAAGTGAAGAGGAACTAAAAAGCCTCTTGTTGAAAGTGAAAGAGGAGAGTGAAAAAGTTGGCTTAAAGCTCAACATTCAGAAAACGAAGATCATGGCATCTGGTCCCATCACTTCATGGGAAATAGATGGGGAAACAGTAGAAACAGTGTCAGACTTTATTTTTTTGGGCTCCAAAATCACTGCAGATGGTGACTGCAGCCATGAAATTAAAAGACACTTACTCCTTGGAAGAAAAGTTATGACCAACCTAGATAGCATATTCAAAAGCAGAGACATTACTTTGCCGACTAAGGTCCGTCTAGTCAAGGCTATGGTTTTTCCTGTGGTCATGTATGGATGTGAGAGTTGGACTGTGAAGAAGGCTGAGCGCCAAAGAATTGATGCTTTTGAACTGTGGTGTTGGAGAAGACTCTTGAGAGTCCCTTGGACTGCAAGGAGATCCAACCAGTCCATTCTGAAGGAGATCAACCCTGGGATTTCTTTGGAAGGAATGATGCTAAAGCTGAAGCTCCAGTACTTTGGCCACCTTATGCGAAGAGTTGACTCATTGGAAAAGACCCTGATGCTGGGAGGGATTGGGGGCAGGAGGAGAAGGGGACGACAGAGGATGAGATGGCTGGATAGCATTACCGACTCGATGGACATGAGTCTGAGTGAACTCCGGGAGATGGTGATGGACAGGGAGGTCTGGTCTAAAACCATTGACCTGTCAGCAAACTATAACCCATGAGCCAAATTCAGTTCTCCAGCATTTTTGTGTGGCCCATGAGCTAAGAATGTTTTTTTCTACTTTAAAAAGATTGAGGGTACAGACATAGAAAACAGATTTGTGGTTGCCAAGGCCGGGTGAGGGAGTGATCGATTGGGAGTTTGGGATTAGCAGACACAAACTCATGTATAGGATGGATAAACAGCAGGGTCCTGTTGTACAGCACAGGGAACCATATTCAATATCCTGTGATAAACCATAAAGGAAAAGGATATAGAAAAGAATGTATATGTAAACAGTTTGCTGTATAGCAGAAAGTAACACAGCATTGTAAATCAACTATACTTCAATAAAATAAATTTTAAAAATACAAAGATTGAGGGGAAAATCTAAAGAGTAGTATTTCGTGAGAGGTGAAAATTATCTGCAATTAACATTTCAGTGTCCCTAAATCAAGTTTCATTGGAATACAATCATGCTTGGTCATTTATTCATTTATGTCTTGCCTGTCGCTGCTGTATGGACCAAAATTGTATGACTTTTTAAAGAAAAAAAAAAAGTACCATCATCTGTTCTTGGCTGTGTCCCTTATAAAAATGAGGAGGACCTTTCCAGGTAGATACTTGTTTTCAGTGGAAGTTGGGACATCTTAGCATTAGGCCAAAGCAGTCCCTCTGTTCCTTGCCGGCACTGACGTGAGGGGGCTGGAAAGAATGGAATGTCTCCTTGCCCCTCAGGAGCTCTCAGTGTGGCTGGGGAGTTAAAAGGCAGGAGCCAGTTAACCATTCAAGGTAGCCCAGTGAGCAGGAGATGTCACAAGGCAAGAGAGACTCCCCCCCTTTCCCCCGTGAAGTGAGTCATCAGACCAGTGATTCTAGACATGTTTGGTGCTGGGGCACCTGAAATCATGATGTTCTCTAGATAACACTTCAGAATGTTGATAAATTAAATTCCTTTGTGGCTATGCCATTCCAGTCCATGCAGAAAACAGAAAACTCTAATATGTACAGGATCTTGGTAATAACAACTAGAAAAAAGGCAACAGACCATGTGGTACAGAGGCCCGTTTGAGTGTTTCATTTGTATTTATTCTTTTTTGTTTTAAAATCTAGGAGAGAATTAAAAGCACTATACTGAAAAAGTTTTGTGGTCTTTGTAGTTCCTTTACCACTGAGATAATCAGAATTTTTTAACTAAACTCTTAATTTTGGAAATGATTGGGTTTTTGTACAACAGGAGAGAACAAGCTAGGGAATACGGACTTCCTTGGTGGTCCAGTGGTTAAGAATCCACCTGCCAATGCAGGGGACATGGGTTTGATTCTTGGTCCAGGAAGATTCCACATGCAACTAAGCCCGAGTGCCACAACTACGGAAGCTCCCATACCCTAGAGGCCATGCTCTGCAACAAGAAAAGCCATCTCAGTGAGAGGTCTGCACACTGCAATGAAGAGTAGCCCCCACTCACCACAGCTAGAGAAAGCCCATGTGCAGCACAAAGACCCAGTGAAGCCAAAGATAAAATACATAAGCAAATAACATTGCATGTGTGTGTATATATATATATATATGTAAAGGGTTCTAGAGAGTTTGTTTTCGAGCCTCCTCTTCCTTCCCCAGTATTGATGATGATTTCCATGGCAGGTTGGAGTGGTTGAAAAGGTGTCATTTGGTTTGGGTGGCAAATGATGCTTGGAGGGTAAGAGGGAAGGGTGTGTTCTAGATGGATGGAAAGGCAATGACAAAGCACAGAGGTCTTCAGGGCGAGAGTAAGGAGGCTGCTTAGACTGTGCAGAGAGGCTTGTGCAATCGTGTGCTCTGAGTGCTAGAAGTTTTCCTGCGGGTATGGTGGAGAGATCACAGAGGTTACACTTGGGGCTACAATCAGGATGGGTTGTTTTTCACTGATATTGAATAGACAGCTGTGCTGAGCTAGGCTTGCTACTGGGACCCCACAGTCCTTGCTAAGTCTGGGAGAAAGTCAAAGAAATAACAATAAGGAGATAAGATAGGTAGGCAGAAAGTGTTTCAGTAGGCTTGAAGCACTGAAGAAAGGTAGACCAGTTGACCACATAGTCACCTGGCATCTTGGGGACAGTATAGTCTGAAAATTTCTTAATGAAGATATAGGCCTACAGTTCTCACAAGTTCTTGCCTTCCTGGAGGGGGGCTTAGGGATACTCATTCAGCTACCTTTTCACTTAGAGAAATAAATTGACCCAGTCCTTTAGAAAAAGGTAAGGAGCAGCAGCAGCAGCAGCAGAGTTAAATACATAATTATGGAAAGATGGCTGACTGTCTGGTAACGTGGTAACTGGTCTGATGAGTTTTTCTTTTTCTCCCACCTCCTTGATGAAATTTGTTGACCAGTTATTTCCCATCCTGTCCCCATACCCTTTTTCAGAATTAAAATCTCTTCTTTGTAGCTGAACACCTGAAATGCCCCATGGCTGTCCTGGGGACCTCAGCTCTGGTCAGGCTGGGAGCCCAGGTACTCCCTGTGGTCGGTACTTCTCTCTCTCACACTGTGCCTCATAGAATGTTCCCTTTCCCAGTAAAAGAGAACTGATGTGGGTGGTGGGGTTTCAAAATTGTGTCCTTTATCTCCTCTTCCTTCTTCCTCTCTCTCCTCTGCCTCACCTCCCCTTCTCCCTCTTCCTCTCTTAGTCTTGGGCTTAGAGTCTTTGCTTGGAGTAGGAAATGGCAACCCACTGCAGTATTCTCGCCTGGAAAATCCCATGGATAGAGGAGTCTGGTGGGCTACAGTCACAGGGTCACAAAGGGTTGGGCACGACTGAAGGACTAAGCATAGAGTCTTTTGCTAGCTCAAACTAAATGCCTGCCCACACTAGAGATTAAAGTCAAGAGTAGGAAAAAAATGGGGCTTCCCAGCTGCCTCAGTGGTAAGGAATCTGCCTACCAGTGTAGGAGGAGATGCAGGTTTGATCCCTGGGCCAGGAAGATCCCTTGGAGAAGGAAATGGCAGCCCACTCCAGTGTTCTTGCCTGGGAAATCTCATGGACAGAGGAACCTGGCATGATGTAGTTCATGGGGTCGCAAAGAGTCAGACATAACTCAGCAACTAAACAACAGCAAGGAAACAAATAAAAGACTCACTTTCCTTGGGCTCCTGTTGTCCAGCATGGGTGGGACCATATGAGCAGCAGTAGATTGGGCTTCTTTCCTTGGATTCCAGGTTTGGGAAGTGGACTGAGATCTCCCAGCCCAAACTCAAGCCACAAGACACAGCAGCACAGGGTAAAATGTGTTCATCAACCAGGCACTGTGGGGCACCTGGTAGATAAAGCCCATATTTGTTAAATGCCTGGAAGGTTTGGGGTAGAGGATCATTTGATCTTTTTATTATAGAAGTTTTTTTTAATGTATTTATTTATTTATTTGGCTGTGCTGGGTCTTGGTTGCAGCATTCGGGATCTTCCATTTTCATTGTGGCATGTGGAATATTTAGTGGCAGCATGTGGGATCTTTCAGTTGTGGTACGCAGGTGGCTCAGTGGTAAAGAATCCTCTTGCCAATGCAAGAGACTCAAGAGATGTAGGTTTGATTCCTGAGTTGGGAAGATCCCCTGGAGCAGGAAGTGGCAACTTGTTCCAGTACTCTTGCCTGGAAAATCCCATGGACGGAGGAGCCTGGTGGGCTACAGTCCATGGGGTCTCAAAGAGTCAGACATGGCTGAGTGACAGAGTATGCATACAAGCAACCTCATAATCCCCCAACCCTGGTTGAGCAACAGTACTTTGCCAGCAACCCTGCCTCTGGAAGTCCTTCCTGGACCCCACTCTAGACATATCCCTCTACGCCCTCCAGCTCCCAAATGGTCACTATCCTGTCTTTTCTACTAGTTATTTCTTTCTGTTTGATCACTTGAATGTGAATCTCTAGACAATAGTTTAGTCTCAACCATTAAAAAAAAAAAAGTATCTGTCTATTTGGGTCCATAGCAGTGATTCTCAACTGTGGGTGATTTTGACCTCTAGAGGACATTTTTGGGTGTTGCAAATTGGAGGGGGTGATAATACTGACATCGAGTAGGTGGAGGTCATGGATGCCATTCAATACGCTACAATGCAGTTATTATTGTTGTTTGGTTGCTAAGTCATGTCTGACTCTTGAGACCCCATGGACTGCAGTATGCCAGGCTTTTCCATCCTTCACTGTCTTCTGGAATTTGCTCAAACTCATGTCCATTGAGTCAGTGATGCTATCTAACTATCCCATACTCCGCCACCCGCTTCTTGACTGAACTCCATCTCCAGACCCCTCCCTTGTCTGGAGGCCAGGCTGAAAATCCCACCCCTCTAATTATGCACTTGGTCTTCCAGTGACCAGCCCCATCTTGAATTGTCTTTGTTGTTGTTCAGTTGCTAAGTCATGTCTGACTCTTTGCAACCCCATGGACTGAACGATGCAAGGCTTGTCCTTTGATATCTCCTGGAGTTTGCTCAAACCCATGTCCATTGAGTCAGTGATGCCATCTAAACATCTCATCCTCTACTGCCTTCTTCTCCTCCTGCCCTCAATCTTTTCCAGCAACAGGCTTTTTTCCACTGAGTTGTTTCTTTGCATCAGGTGGCCAAAGGATTGGAGCTTCAGCTTCAGCAGCAGTCCTTCAAGTGAACATTCAGGGTTGATTTCCTTTAGGATTGACTGATTTGATCTCCTTGCAGTTCCAGGGACTCTCAAGAGTCTTCAGCACCACAATTTGAAAGCATCAATTCTTCAGCACTCAGCCTTCTTTATGTTCCAACTCTCACATCCATGCATGACTACTGGAAAAACCATAGCTCGACTCACAGACCTTTGTCAGCAAAGTGAGGTCTCTGCTTTTTAATATGCTGTCTAGGATTGTCATAGTTTTTCTTCCAAGGAGCAAGCATCTTTTAATTTCATAGCTTCAGTCACCATCTGCAGTGACTGCCACCCTACCATGCAATCAGAGCCCTTACCTCCTAGAATGATCTGGCGCCAAATGTGAACAGCATTGAGTGTAAAAATCCTCATCTATAGCATTCCCCTCCCTCCCTTTCTTTTTCTTCCACTCTCCCTGCTGCTCCACCTGGGGGCATGTCCCCCCATCTGAGTCTTGCTGACTGCTTTTTCATGGCACAGTTCAGCTTGGCTTTCTGTTCTCTGGACCCAGAGTCAGGGTCAGACTCAGATTCTAGTCCCTCAGTGGACTTTATTTAACATCTGCCCCATCCCCCAGCTCCACCCTAGGACTATTTGCAACAGACCATTTTGAGAGGCAATCATTCTGGCTGCTCCTCCTCTGGAGCACGGGTATGGGTGGTGGTGGGCTCTTTAAGAATTACTTTTTTTTCTTTTTCAAAAACCTGAAAATTTTGTTATGCAGTCAAAGAGTACTCAGTGGCCTCCCATTTTTAGTTTATGATAAACAAGGCACAGGCTGAACTTTGTAACAAAACTCTATGTTCTTTAACCAAGGCAAGTTTTGCTAAGAAAATTATTTTTATAAGCGAGGGAGGTATGAAGGTTATTTGCAAAGGAATTTTACAAGGGCAAGAGAAAAAAAAAAAGCAAGAAGTTGATCTTGGGATTTGTGGTTGTACAGAAGACAACTTAGTCAGAAGACCTTGAGACACGATGTGTCGGAAGTAAAACAGTAGATGAATCCAAGAAAGGAAAGATGTCCCATGTGGGCATGAGTTTGATGAAGAAAAAGCTGGAGAATTGTCTTAAAGAGGCCAAGTGGTTCAGATGAGGGCATAATTCTTCACAGATTTTCACAGTTTTGAAAGGACGTCTTTGAGACCCACAAGCTTGGTGCACTGCCTGACTTTATTTGAGGAGTCTGGCCATTGGGAGTGTAATATTTATTGGGGATTGCAGATAACAGCAATGGGCATTTGGTAGGATGAAAAATAGGACTGATGGGATAGAAAGTGAAGGACACCTTGACATATTGACCCTGAGATCTTGGGAGGAGGGATGAAGGAAGCTAACATAGACCCAGGGCATAAGAATTACAAATTCAGAATAAAAGAAGTCACAAGATGACATTGATTCTTTTCCCCACTTGATATAAAGTGCAGCTATTGCCTACACAGAGGTTTTTCTTTTTTTTCCTCTAAGTTTTCCCCAATTCTGTGAAAGCTCTAGAAAGGGGTCTAGCTAACAGGAGTGGACAATGGGAATCCATTGTTCAGAATCTGTTCTTGCTAGCTGAATAGGCATAGCATGGCATCAGTTTATAAACACATAGGGTAGGGGGTTCCTGGAAAAAGAGAACCAAGGGTGGCTTACTGGACATAAGAGAACCTATTTTTGCCTAACCCATTTTGTGATCTAAGCCTGGCTGCAATGCTTGCCCTTGAAGAGGTCTCAGTAATTAAAGTTTTTTTTTGTTTGTTTGTTTTTCTGGCCATGCAGCTTGTAGGATCTCAGTTCCTCAATGAGAGATCAAACCTAGGCCTGATATCCTAACCACTAGGCCATGAGGAAACTCCCAGTAATTAGTGATGTTCCAGGAGGGAATGAAGAAACAAGGGAGGAAGTCAAGAATCCATAGTGCAGCCTTAGGGCAGGGTCCTGGTTCTTCATAATATACATACCTATTATTACCTGGAGAATCCCATGGACAGAGGAGCCTGCTGGACTACAGCACATGGGGTCACAAAGAATTGAACATGACTGAAGTGACTTAGCATGCACACGTGAATTATATTGTATACATAATAATATACCTTTGAGTTCTGCAGGAACTAAAGCCCCCATCCAGGGGGAGGATAGAAGGATGATGTTGAATCCTGCTTACCACCCCCACCACTTCAATCAACTAAAGATCTGTCTACCTTTGTCCCAGTGTTGCGCTGAATCTCCTCTCTTCAAGCCCCTCATGGATATGCCTGTTGTTGCTGTTTAGTTTCGAAGCCATGTCCAACTCTTTGCTACCCCATGGACTATAGCCCACCAGGCTTCTCTGTCCATGGAATTTCCCAGGCAAGAATACTGGAGTGGGGATCCCCTTCTCCAGAGGATCTTCCCAACCCAGGGCTCAAACCCGTGTCTCCTGTGTTGGCAGGGGGATTCTTTACCACCGAGCCACCAGGGAAGCCCTTAGCTTAAAACATCCCCAATTTTGCTGTTTGGGGAGACATTGCTTTGGGAGGGATCCCTGGTGTTCTCCTTACTTGGAGCAAGTAATAAATCCTTTCTTATGATCTTTGGCTTTGTTGTGTCCATTGGCTCAACACCCACCAAGATGTGAACTCAGTTTTTAGGTAACAGGTGGTCCATTTGTTTTATTTTAGAGGACATTAACATATTTATAGAGTACTTTACTATGTTTGGTTGTAACCTAATGCCCTCATGCTCTTTTCCCCTTAAGGTCTTATCATCTTTCAGTTGCCACTTCTCCTGGTTGTGTGGGTGGGATTCAGGGGGCATAAGGATGTTGAGGGTCCCCCCTTTGATAGTGGTGTGGAACCAACTTGATGGTATTCTAAAGCTGTGCTGTCTAGTATGTGGCTAAGTTAAAATTAATTACAGTGAAATAAAAATGAAGCATTTCTCCCTTGATTGTACTTACTATGTTTGGACAACACAAATGTAGGACTTTTCCATCATTGTCATAAGTTCTATTGGGCAGCACTGTTCTGGAGCATTTCACTTCATGATTAAAGTTAGCCTACCAGGCTCCTCTATCCATGGGATTCTCCAGGCAAGAATACTGGAGTGGGTTGCAATTCCCTTCTCCAGGGGATCTTCCTGACCCAGGGATGGAACCCGGGTCTCCTGCATTGCAGGCAGATTCTTTACCATCTGAGCCACCAGGGAAGCATAAAGTTAGTTCTGAAGACAGGCAAACCTGGCCTTGAATTTTGAGTCTCTTGTTTGCCTTGGACTAGCTCTTCTCAGCCTCTGTTTCCTCATGTAGAATGAGGAAATGCTAAGGAACCCAGACTTAAAGTTTTTTTCTTGAACTTTTAACTGATATCTCTTCTTTTGACAAAAATTAAAAAAAAAATCCTATTCCTTTTCTCTATTTTGAGTTTGATTTTTTTCCCCCTTTAAAGATAAGGTATAACAACAAATAGGTCCCTGCCACTGCCACCATCCCCCCCAACCCAAGCTTTGTAAGCCCTGGAATAGAGGAAGGAGTAGCTTGGGAAAGTTGAGCATAACAAAGAGGCCATTATAGGGACATCTAATCGAGAAGAGGAACAAGGAAGGGGTAGGTGTGTTGACCAGGGCTGAGAGTGTCATCATGTCTATGGGTGACTGAGAGCGAGGAATGTGTCAGCTCCTTCTTGACTTCTCCTCTTTCTCTGGGGAACAGAGTGCTTTCAAGGTAACAGGGTAGAGAGGACAAACTCAGCCTGAGTTTGTCTTCCTGGCTCAGCATTGAGTGTCAGAGTCAACTCATAATTGCTGGTGATGGGAGTCTACTCAGACTAACTTAAACCACAAGCGGCAGTTTATTGGGATGCTGCTGCTGCTAAGGCGCTTCAGTCGTGTCCGACTCTGTGTGATCCCATAGATGGCAACCCACCAGGCTCCCCCGTCCCTGGGATTCTCCAGGCAAGAGTACTGGAGTGGGGTGCCATTGCCTTCTCCATTATTGGAGTGACATGGGATCTTCTCTTGGAGCTTGTATCAGCTAGCTTTTGCTGCATAACAGACCTTCTCTGAAACATACTGACTTTGCACAACTGTCATTTTTTAAAAACTTTGTATTTTGTATTGGAGTATAGTTGATTAACAAACAATGTTGTGATGGTTTCAGGTGAACAGTGAAGAGATTCAGCCATACATATGTGTGTATCCATCTCCCCCAAAACTCCCCTCCCATCCAGGCTGCCACATAACATTGAGCAGAGTTCCACAGCACAGCTGTCATTTACTTTGTTCATGATCCTTGAGTTAAGTTTTCTAAGTAGGTTTTCTGGGTTGGACCACCCCAGTTGACCAAAGACACAGGCTTGGTTATCTCTGGTCTCTGGGATCAGCTGGTGGGATGACCGGTAGCTGGATGGTCTAGCTCAGCCTCACTCACGTGGCTGGCATTTGGCATCCGCTGTCTGCTGGGGTGCTTTGTTTTTTCCTCACTGTGCTCACTCATCTTGCATGAGCTTGGCTTGGATTTGGATCATGTGATGGTCTTAAGGTTCCCAGAGTAACAAGACATAGTTCCCCAGTGCTCAAGTGATTTTCAAGTCTCTTTTTGCTTCACACGTGCTAAGTCCCCATTGGTCACAGCAAGTCATGTGGTTGAGAAAAGCTTAAGGGAAGAGGGTGGATATCGATGCTACGTGTTGATTGGAGGGGCAGCACTTGTGGCCTTTTTTTTTTTTTTGGCCTTCTACTACAAAATGCCCAGCTTCCCACGTGGCACCAGTGGTAAAGGATCCACCTGCAATGCAGGAGATGCAAGAGATGAAAGTTTGATTCCTGGAGTAGGAGATGGCAACCCACTCCTGTATTCTTGCCTGGAAAATTCCATGGACAGAGGACTCTGGAGGGCTACAGTTCATGGGGTTGCAAAGAGTCAGACATGACTGAACATGCACACACTAAATTCAATCAAAAACCAGGATCTGCCAAATCCAGAGATATCAGCTCTATTTTATTCATCTGTGTCTCTTCAGTACCATGCTGGCTTAATTGTTATAGATCTAGTGTATGTTTTATTGATGGTAGATTCAGTTTTTTCCTGTTACACTTTTTAAAGTGTTTATTCTTGTCAAACTTAAGAATTTACAAATTTACCTCCTCCCATACACATGAAATCCATTGAAATTTTGATGAAAAATTATATTAATCTGTAAATCTGTATATTAACTTAAGTAATCAATACCTTAATATTTTTCCTTTCCATGCGGGTATGTGATCAGTTTCTCCATTTTTACAAATCTTTTCATGTTATGCTTTTAAAAATATTATCCCATATATTTTTTTCTGTGATGATTTTTAATTCCTATAACAGAGTTTTTGTTGGTGGTAGTACTGTAAATAAGTATATTTATCCTGAATTCAGATCCTTTAGTGAAATTGATTAGTAAGTTTTAAACATTTTTGTTTATTGTGTGCAATTTTATGGTCTACAAATTAAAAAATCATGTCTAAATGTTGTACCTTTCATTTCATTTAAAATCTTATTCTATTGACCAAGACTCATATTAAATATTTAACGATGGTATTATCTGACAATCATGTTTAATAGATTTCCTAGCATAAAATCAACCTTGCTTTCCTGTGTGGTAAACCCTACCTGCTTGTGATGAATTATTCTTTTAGTATAGTGCTGAAGTCGATTTACTTTGTTTTTGTGGATCTCTGCCACCTGTGTTCAAGAGTGAAACTCTGTTATGTTTTTGGTCTGTTTTACTTTGCAATCTCTGCATCAAGTTTTGTTATCTGATATCCTAGCCACCTAAAATGAACTAGGCAAGTTCTCATTTTAAATGTCTTAGAATTATGGCATCAGAACTAACACTTCCTTGAAAATGATTATTTGTTGGAGAAATCCCATGGTGTAATAAACTGTTGAGGAAGCAATTCTTTAATATCTTTAAAATTTTTATACTAGTTTGTTATAGAATGCATTCTAGAACTTTTTTTAACCTCTGACGAGGTCTTTTTGAGTCAACTTTTGTGATTTGTATTTTATTAGGGATCGTTTCTTTGAAACAATCAGATTTAATAGTGTGCCATTAAATAAGTATCCTGTTGGCATATTTGCCTTTCCTTCTATTTAGATTTGCCACTTTTTTTTTTAACAAAGTAAATCTTGGATTTATGTGTCAATTTTCTTTCCCCACAATTCATTAGTTACTTTTATAATATGAATCCTTTTCATTTTTAGATTACTTGAGGCACGGATTTTGCTTCTTTTTCTCCTTTTGGTGTGAGATGTTTAGATGACTCACCAGATGCCTAAGTCTTTGAATAAATTGGGGAATTATGAGTGAATAATTTAATAATACACTCTTAATAAAATTAAAGCTTTTAAGGCCATGAATGCACCCCTGAACAGGGCTTTGGCTGCCCTCACAGATTTTGACTATATAACATTCTTATTTTCTAAAGAGTTTCTGAAGATAATTTTGACTTGTTATTTTAAAAATACTTATTGATTGATTTGGCTGCATCAGATCTTGGCTGCCTCATGTAGAATCTCTCGTTGTGGTGCACAGGCTCTTTAGTTGTGGCCCACAGGCTCAGGAGTCACAGCAAGTGGGCTTAGTTGCTACAAGGCAGGGGGAATCTTAATTCCCCGACCAGGGATTGGACTTGTGTCCCCTGCATTGCAAAGCAAATTCTTAACCACTGGACCACCAGGGAAGTCCCTGATTTGTTATTTTTGATAATTATTTTCATGAGAGCTGTTTACTATCTTTTAATCACTTTATATAAATTATCTCATTCTGTCTTCATAGCCACCCTAATAATTATCCTTGTTTTACAGCCTGGCTTAACAGCTCCAGAAGTAGTAAAGTGACTTGCCCAAGGTCACACAGATAATGGGGTTGAGGTAGGGTAGGACTGGAATTTAGTTCATGGTCTTTTTTTTTTTTTTCCCTAAATCATGTGCCTTTTGGACTATCCTACACTGCCTCTCCAGTTGAGTGAGCTTTAATCACTAGTAGTTAGGGTTTAAAAAAAAAAAAATCAACTGTTCATTTTAGTGAGTTGTTTCCATCTCTAGTTGGTGGGGTTTAAAAAATTTTTTTAACTTGTTGTGACCTGTAGAGTTTCTGTATTTTATATTGGCTTGTGGTTTCCTGGTAGCTGAGTGACTGTTTAATCCGGCATCTGTAACTATCATACGGAAGCTGGAAGCGCCAGTGAATTTAGAATCAGAGCTCAGGATCTACAGTTCTGCAGGGAAATGTTCTCCTGGATCCACCTGCATGTGGAATGTGAAAGTAAAGGCTTAACTCCGCTGGGAGAATATCTGCACTGCGAGAGTCAGGGCTTGTTTCGGGGACTTCTTATTCCGCGCGCCCTCTGTTATCCCAGCTGACTTACCTCTCAAGACAGCTGAAACTAGTTTTTTTTTTTCCAAACACACTTTGTCTCTCCCTGCCTCCTCTTGCACTTATGGTTCTGTCATACTGGCTTGAAAGAGTGAGGGCTGGGCCAGGCCTAAACCTGACCTGTGGACTGACCTGCTGCTTGGCCCTTGTTTCTATTTCTGGGTCCTGCTCTCAGCGTGAGGATGTTGAAAGGCAGTGTGACTTACTGTGACGTAATTCAGTCAAACCTTTCGTTTAAAATGGTCTTGTGATTCATCTTTCTTTTTGTGGGACTGTATCACGTTCGAAGTATTACAGTAGGAGTTTTCATTTGAAATCTAATAGAGGCTTTAATCTGCCATCTGGAATCTGTATTCCTTACATGTTTTTATTGTTCATGACTAAGAGTGGTGTTGGGGAGGGTGGGATTGGCCACAGACTTAACATCCACCCAGAGGATCAGGTCTGTTACCCAAAACCTCATTTTCTCTGTCTTGGCTGCAGCCAGAGACTCAGGGTGGGTTGCTGATCGTAAAGGAATCCTCCTTTGTATTTTTCTTTTTAGACCAAAACCTTTTTATTACCTATTATAATCTATTATTTAAAAAATATTTTTAATATTTAAAAGTATAGTTTATTTACAGTGTTGTGTTCATTTCTGCTGTATAGCAAAGTGATTCAGATAGATATACTGCTACTGCTAAGTCACTTCAGTTGTGTCCGACTCTGTGCGACCCCAGAGACGGCAGCCCACCAGGCTCCCCCATCCCTGGGATTCTCCAGGCAAGAACACTGGAGTGGGGTATCATTGCCTTCTTCGGATAGATACACACACACACACACACATATATATGTTCTTTGTCATATTCTTTTCCATCATGACTTATCACAGGATATTGTATCTAGTTTCCTGTGCTCTACAGTAGGACCTTGTTTTTTACCCCTCCTGTATATACTAGTTTGCGTCTGCTAACCCCAAACTCCTAATCATCCTGTCCCACCCACTTCCCCTTGGCAACCTCAAGTCTGTTCTCTGTGTCTGCTACTGCTAAGTCGCTTCAGTCGTGTCCAACTCTGTGCGACCCCATAGACGGCAGCCCACCAGGCTCCCATATCCCTGGGATTCTCCAGGCAAGAACACTGGAGTGGGTTGCCATTTCCTTCTCCAAGGCATAAAAGTGAAAAGTGAAAGGGAAGTCGCTTAGTCGTGTCCGACTCTTAGCGACCTCATGGACTGCAGCCCACCAGGCTCCTCCATCCATGGGATTTTCCAGGCAAGAGTACTGGAGTGGGGTGCCGTTGCCTTCTCCGTTCTCTATGTCTAGGGGTCTGCAAACCTTTTTTTTTTTTAATAGCCCCTAAGACGTACAACATAAAGAAGGCTGAACATCGAAGAATTGATGCTTTTGGACTGTGGTGTTAGAGAAGACTCTTGAGAGTCCCTTGGACAGCAAGGAGATCAAACCAGTCCATCCGAAGCAAAATCAATCCTGAATATTCACTGGAAGGCCTGATGCTGCAGCTGAAGCTCCAATCCTTTGGCCACCTGATTCAAAGAGCCAACTCATTGGAAAAGACCCTGATGCTGGGAAAGATTGAAGGTGGGAGGAGAAGGGGACGACAGAGGATGAGATGGCTGGATGGCATCATTGGCTTGATGGGCATGAATTTCAGCAAACTCTGGGGGATAGCAGAGGACAAGGGAGCCTGGTGTGCTGAGTCCAATGGAGTCACAGAGAACTGGATACGACAGAGCGACTGGACAACAATAACAAAGACATACAACATGCAGGGTGTTCAGTGTGGATTTTACAGCATAAATCTTGTCTTATTTAATGTAGAGGTACAGACAGGTGTAAACTTAAAACTATTAAATATTGAACACAGATGTAGTAAATAAAAGTCACCATTTTCCCCCCACGTCTTTCCCCCAGATCAACAAGGCCAGACTTTCTAGTTATGAACAAGGGTCATAGTGGAGGATGTGGGAAGCGTATATCATGGCTTTGACTGCATTTTCTTTCTTTTTTAAAAAATTAATTTTTAATGGTGTATAGCTGATTTACAATGTTGTGTTAGTTTCAAGTGTACAATAAAGTGAATCAGTTATACCTATACATATATCTACTCTTTTCAAGATTCTTTTCTCATATAGGTGATTACAGAGTATTGGGTAGAGTTCCCTGTGCTATACAATAGGGTGTTTTTTTTTATTAATTACCTATTTTATACATAGTAGTGTGTGTATGTCAGTCTCAGCCTCCCAATTTATTCCTCCTCCCAAAGGCTGTATTTTTAAAGCTGTTCAGAAGTTTCTATCAACATGGTTGTGTCCACAAACATCAGATTTAAAGATTATTTATGTCTGCATCTCCCATGCTACCCTGCACATGGGGTATAAAGAACAGATTTTTGGACTCAGTGGGAGGAGTGAGGGGATGACTTGAGAGAAGAGCATTGATACATATACATTGCCATATGTAAAATAGATAGCCTGTGTGGAATTTGATGTATGAAGCAGGGCATCCTAAGCCAGTGCTAAGGGACAACTTGGAGGGATAGGGTGGGGAGGGAGGTGGGAGGAAGGTTCAGGATGGAGGGGACACATGGATACAACGTTCCCTTCTCCTCCAGCC
This sequence comes from Aepyceros melampus, assembly GCA_006408695.1. Lineage (NCBI taxonomy): Eukaryota > Metazoa > Chordata > Mammalia > Artiodactyla > Bovidae > Aepyceros > Aepyceros melampus. The sequence continues at coordinate 95,575 of SJXQ01000302.1, read as the reverse complement.
CACTCTTTCTCAGCATCAGGGTCTTTTCTAATAAGCTGGCTTCATGATAAAGGAGTGAGTTTAAATTTCAGCTCATTGTTAACAGAGCAACGGTGTTTATCTTTTTAAAGTCTCTGCTTTCCTAACTGTAAAAGATAACATACAATCCAAGCTTCCTTGTGGAGTTGAACATAATGCTCATAAAATATTTAGGATGTAGTAAGCAGTCATTTACAATGTTGAAGTTCAGATGAAGGCATGTGAAAGAGAAAGCAGTTGTATATCAACTGTACTTAAAAAAAATAGTTGTCTAGAGAATTTCCTGGTGATCCAGTGTTCTCCACTTCTGCTGGGGGGCTTCCCTGGTAGCTCAGTTGGTAAAGAATCTGCCTGAAATGCAGGAGATCCTGGTTCGATTCTGGGTTGGGAGGATCCTCTAAAGAAGGGATAGGCTACCCACTCCTGTATTCTGGGGCTTCCCTGGTGGCTCAGGTGGTAAAGAATCCACCTGCAACTTGAGAGACCTGGGTTCAATCCCTGGGTTGGGAAGATCCCCTGGAGAAGGGAAAAGCTACCCACTCCAGTATTCTGGCCTGGAGAATTCCCTGGACTATACAGTCCAAAGAGTCGCAAAGAGTCAGACATGATTGTAAATGCTGTGCATATCTCCTGCTGGGACATGGGTTCAGTTCCTCACTGGAGAACTAGGATCCTGCATGCTGCATGGACAAAGAAAAATAGCAGTCTGTATTTGTTGTGTTAAGAGCAAAACATGGCATACACACATATAGACATGTATGTTCTATGGTTTTGGATTACTTAAGAACTTTGTTAGGAGTCAGAATAAATAGATTTTTTAAATAGCTGCAAGAAAATCAATAAAAGATAGCTTTCCTGAGCTGTTCAAAGTACTAGACAGCCTTGGTATGAAGATATTCGATATGCAAGATGGTAGGGAAGTTCAGTGGGGGGTGTGTGTGTAAGTGTGTGTGTGTGAGTGTGACAGAGTTTCTGTCTTTGTTGGTTAGATTCTGTCATTGGAAGTGCTCAGAGCACCTGGCTTCAGGGCTTTAGTGAAGCCCTGGCCTCAGTGCGGACATTTCTTGAAACCTGTAGTCATGTTTTACTTTTTTAATCCTCCCACCTAGCACACAGCAGGGCACACAGGGAACTATTATGTCTTTTAACATGATGCTGGTACCTACTAGTTTTGGAACCTGGTCATGTTCCCAGAATTCTCTGGGGTACCTCAGTTTCCTCATCTGTAAAATGGGAAAATACTAGTCTCTCATTATCTGCGGTTTCATGGTCAGTCCACTGTTTAAAAATGTTATATATATATATATATGTATGTATGCCTGTATATTTATTTATTTACTTTTGGCTGTGGTGGGTTTTTGTTGTGGCACCTGGGCTCTCTAATTGTGTCCCAGGGTGTAGTGCCCTGAGGGAAGTGGGATCTTAGGTCCCCGGCCAGGGACTGAATATGCATCCCCCTGCATTGCAAGATGGATTCTTAACCATGGGACCAGCGGGGAAGTCCTCACAGCTTTGGTTATCTGCGGTCAACTGAGGTCCAAAAATATTAAATGGAAAATTCCAGAAATAAGCAAGTCACAGGTTTAAATTGCAGGCAGTGTCGAGTTTCGGGTGAAGTCTTGCCTTGTCCCACTCTGTCCCCGCCCAGGACGTAAACCATCCCTTTGTCCAGCACATCTATGCTGTGTGCACCACCTGCCCATGAGTCGCCTAGTAGCCATCTCAGTTATTAGACTGACTGTGGTAGTACCACAATACTTGTATTTCAGTTCAGTTCAGTTCAGTCCCTCAGTTGTGTCTGCCTCTGCAACCCCATGAATCGCAGCACGCCAGGCCTCCCTGTCCATCACCAACTCCCGGAGTTCACCCAGACACGTCCATTGAGTCAGTGATGCCATCCAGCCATCTCATCCTCTGTCGTCCCCTTCTCCTCCTGCCCCTATTTAGTAGCCCTTATTTTACTCAATGGGCTTCCGAGGTGGCTCAGACGGTAAAAAAAAACTCTCTGTAATGCAGGAAACCTGGGTTCGATCCCTGGGTCAGGAAGATTGCTTAATAATGGCTCCAACACTGGAGAGTAGTGATGCAGGTAATTCTCTTGGGTGCTTAACTGATGAATTAAACATTATATTGTTATGTATGTATAGGAAAAATATAGTATGTACAGGGTTTGGTACTCTCCTTGTTTCCACTGGAGGCCTTGGGAAGTATCCTCTGTTAATAAGTGGGGAGACTATTCTAGAAAAAAATCACAAGTTGTGTCAAATGCAAGAATGGTAGACATTATAGTTACATTGTTGTCATTATAGTATATTGTAACTATAAATTATAGTTACACTGTTGCTATCATTGTATTTATATTGTAATTATCCATCAGAGTCATATTGTTGCTATTGTGTAATTCCTTTCAGTTAATTTTAACACTGAGACATTTGATATATAATAAAAGGCACAGATCTTAAATTCAGTGAATTTTAACAGGTATAACCACCTTGGGGAAGCAAGATGCCACCACCACAGGAGTTGTTCTCTCGAACCCTTTCCAATGAATTCCTTGTCACTCAGACTTCTCATACCTTTCATGCAAAAAGTGCACGGCCGAGCCTGAGACCCAGCCTAAGAAAAGTTTCACTGGACAAATTTGAGAGACACTGGCAGGTTGTGGTCAATGAGATTCACTGCCATGAGCCATTAGGATTCGAAAACCAAGAATTTGTTGGAGGGGGGAAGGATTGCTGCGTGGTAGATATACACCCAGACTTTGAACTTTATCAAGACAACTGGAAATATTTGAATCAGAACAGTATTGGCAGAAGCAAGTTCAGGATCAGGAACTTTTTTCCTTTCTTTGCTGAACAGTCAGAATGTTCCTTGGAGATTTTTCAGTTTCCTCGTCGCAGGCTATGCAGATTAAGTGGGCAATTCTGAGTTTCTGCAATTCAGCAGGCTCATGTGGCTCGTGGCTCCTGGCTCTCGCTCCCGAGGCCGCCCAAGGTCTTGGACCAGCCAAGGGAGTGAGTGCCCCAAGCCAGGCGTGGAAGCTGGAGGCTTTTAAAGGCCATAGCTCCGGCTGTAGACACGTGTTCCTTTGGCGTTCGCTTTGTTGAAAACACATTCCCTAGATAGTTTCTCTTCTGCACAGACCTCTGGGGTTCTTGGGCATGCTGGAGAGCCTCATGGTGTGAAGATCAGCCTGATTTCATCTCTCCTAGGAGAGGCTATGAGCTGATGTGGATGGAAGGCAGTGTGCCTTGCTGTAAGACGGACCCTTTGCTTGAATTGTTTGACCAGCTTTTTGGTGACCCAACAAAGTGGACACAATTAGCATTCCCATTTTATACAGGAAGAAACTGAGGCTTCGAGAAAAATCAGGACCGCACTTAAGGAGACCCAGCTGCTACCAAGCTGGGTAACTTAACGATTCTCTTTCCCCTCCCCCATTCACGTCTGACCTGGGCCTGGAGCAGAAAACCTTTCTCTCCCTTATCCTTTGACCTGATCAATCATCAAAGCCTGTCTCTCTCTCTTTTGAAAAAATATTTTTATTTATTTATTTGGCTGCACCAGGTCTTAGTTGTAGCGGGCAAGATCTTTAACCTTTGCAGCCTGAGGGATTTTCAGTTGCAGCACTCCAACTCTGAATTGTAGCATGTGGGATCTAGTTCCCTGACACTGAACCCAGGCCCCCTGCATTGGGAGCATCGAGTCTTAGCCACTGGACCACCAGGAACGTGCCTGTGCCCTTTTCATCTTTTGTGTCTCTAGTATTCACTTGGTGGCTGCAACGTGGCAATCAACAGTGACATTCAGTGGATGAAGGAGTGAGGAATTTGGGTCTGTTGAGGGGAGAGAAGTAGGTACTGTTAAGTGTGTCAGGACAAGGGGGGACTGGAAAATGGGTTCTTGTTCATTGCTGGTAGGCTTGCTGTGGTCTGGAGGTGGCGAGTGCCACATCGTGGGACCCCACCCACCACTGTGGCCCCAGAGGGCTCTCCTCTGGGTTGGATCATGTGTCTCCCAAAAAGATATGGTGGATTCCTCACCTCCAGGAGCTCAGAATGTGACTTTATTTGGAAATAGATTCTTTAGAGAGGCAACCAAATCAAAATGAAGTCATTAGGGTGGGTCTCAATCCAGGAACACTAGTGTCTTTATAAGAAAAGAAAATTTTGACACAGATAAACATGTCCAGGAAGATGATGTGATGAGAGAGAGAAGTCAGTTATCTCTAAATGAAGGACAGAAGCTTACAGAAGATTCTGTCTTCATGGTCTCTCAATAGAAACCAACTCTGCTGACACTTTGATTTTAGACTTCTGGTCTCTGGAGCTATGAGAAGGTCAGTGTCTAATGTTTTACTCTTTAGAGTCCTTCAGACTGCAAGGAGATCAAACCAGTCAATCTTAAAGGAAATCAGTCCTGAATATTCATTGGAAGGACTGATGCTGAAACTGAAACTCCAATACTTGGCCACCTGATGTAAAGAACTGACTCATTGGAAAGGACTCTGGTGCTGGGAAAGATTGAAGGCAGGAGGAGAAGAGGACGACAGAGGATGAGATGGTTGGATGGTATCACTGACTCGATGGACATGAGTTTGAGCTAGCTCTGGGAGTTGGTAATGGACAGGGAAGCCTGGCATGCTACAGTCCATGGGGTTGCAAAGAGTAGGACATAACTGAGTGACTGAACTGAATGAATGTGTTTTACCCATTTCATCTGTGGTACTTTGTTACAGCACCCTTAGAAAATGGATGCTGGCTCCATCTCTGAAAAGAAGTGGGTTGGAAACCTCAGTAGGATTCATGTGATCAGAGTCTGGAGTTTACACTCCTATCTCTTTTTTGTGTGGTGTGTTTAAAAAAAAAAAAATCGAAGTATATTTGGTTTATGATTTTGTGTTAGTTTCTGCTGTGCATGCGTGCTAAGTCACTTTAGTCGTGTCAGACTGTTTGCAACTGTATGGACTGTAGCCCTGCTTTTCTGTCCAAGGGATTCTCCAGGCAAGAACACTGGTGGGTTGCCATGTCCTCCTCCAGGGGATCCTCCTGACCCAGGGATTGAACTTGCGTCTCTTATGTCTCCTGTATGGGCATTCGAGTTCTTTACCACTAATGCCACCAGGGAAGGCCAAGTTCTGCTGTACAGCAAAATAAATCAACTATGCATATATATATATCCATGCTTTTTATTTTTAAATTCCTTTTTATGTGTTTATTTTTTTGGCCATGCAGCATGGCATGTGGGATCTTAGTTCCCCAACCAGGGATTGAACTCTTACCCCCTGCATTGGAAGGATGGAGTCTTAACCATAGGACCAGAGAAGTCCCTTTTTAAAATTCTTTTCTTATATGGGTCATTATAGAGTATTGAGTAGAGTTCCCTGTGCTATACAGTAGGTCCTTATTGGCTATCTATTTTACATATAGTGGACTTCCCTGGTGGCTCAGATGGTTAAGCGTCTGTCTACAATGCGGGAGACCTGGGTTAATCCCTGGGTCGGGAAGATCCCCTGGAGAAGGAAATGGCAATCCACTCCAGCACTATTGCCTGGAAAATCCCACGGACAGAGGAGCCTGGTAGGCTATACGTAGTCCATGGGGTCGCAAAGAGTCGGACACGACTGAGCGACTTCACTTTATATATAGTAGTGTGTGTATGTCAATCCCAATTTCCTAATTTATCCCTCCCCTCACCCTGCAGCCATAAATTTGTTTTCTTCATCTGTGACTCTATTTATGTTCTGTAAATAAGTTCATTTGTACCATTTTTTTAAAAATCCACATAAAAGCAATATCATACTATATTTCTCTGACTTACTTTGCCAGTATGCTCATCTCTAGGTCCATCCATGCTGGTGCAAATGGCATTATTTTATTCTTTGTTATGGCTGAGTAGTATTCCATTATACTCCTATCTATTATCTATTTATCTATCTATCTAAAGTGAGAGTTTTTTTTAAAAAGCAACATTGTTTCAATGAAACAATGCCATTTGCAGCAACATGGACGGACTGGCATGGATTAGCATACTAAACAGAGTCAGACAGATGAAGGCAACTATCATTGACCACTTATATGTGAAATCTAAAAAAAATTATACAAATGAACTTATTTGCAAAGCAGAAACAGACTCACAGGCATAAATACAATCTTACGATTACCAAAGGGGATGGGGGTGGAGGGATAAATTAGGAGCTTGGAATCAACATATATACACTGCTACATATAAAATAGTTAAACAACAAGATCCTACTGTATAGCATAGGGAACTGTATTCAGTATCTTGGAATAGCTTATAACAGAAAAGAGTTTGAAAACTAACAGCGCCTAACTGAATCACTTAGCTGTAGACTGAAACTGAAACTAACACAACAGTATAAATCAACTTTGCTCAAAAAAAAAATCAGTTTGCAATCCAAAAAAAAAAAAAAAAACCATTCAAAGTGGTAATTTTTCAGAATATGGGTCAGAGATTGTGTTTTCTCATTTCACCACCACTGTATTAAGTGTTACTAATTTTAAAAGCCGTGCGCTTGGTTCTCTTCAATTTTCCAACTCTACAATCATAGCACCTGAAGATAATGGTGATTTGCTGTCCTTTACCAATAATTACATTGGTTATGGCTGTTCACTCCATTAGGGCAGGGACTTCCAAAGCCATGTTAAATGACAGATTTGAGTGTAGTCAGCCTAGGCTGGCTTCTAATTGGAGTGAAATGCTTCAATTGTTTTACTGCAGAGGATAATTATATAATTGTTAAGACGCTTGACCTTCCTGTTTTAAGCCTCGCTCAGTAAATGGGAGGCAATCAGGAACTCTTGACCACCTCATATATCCGGGAGATTCAGATGGCATTTGTCCATTCATGAGGATGGTGGAGCCGATGTGCTAAGCTGTTAAAATAGCCTTTAAACCCTGACCCTGGTATTTCAAGCAGAATGGAGACTTGGTTTGTTGCCTCCTGCCAAGTGGCCACATCCATTCTAGGGCAGCTTTCCGTGGAGGATGGGGTCTCCTGGGATCCAGACTCTTGAGACCCCCCCTGAGTAGGTTTCAGAGCAGCCCTGCACAATGTTGCCTCAGAGGAAAACTGCCTTTGTGAGCAGCATCTATGGGGTACCTTCATAACTGTTCCTTGCGCCCGGAGAGAGCCTCCGGGTTTGGGACAGTCCGGTAAAGGTTGGCCAGCAGGTTTCCTAGGCAATGGCACTCTAATTCCTGTATTGAAACAGGATCTTTGTGTGAAGGTACAGGTGTCAAGACTACCTTGTTCCTTCCTGGAGGAGGAAATGGCAACCCATTCTGGTATTCTTGCCTGGAAAATTCCATGGACAGCAGAGCCTGGCGGGCTAACAGTCCAAGTCAGACATGACTGAGTGACTAAATGGCAATAACGACATGCATGTATCATGTTGTTGAATACTTAGCCATCTTTGGTTCAATTATTTTTTCTGTTTTTTACCTTTTCATTTAATGTCATTGTTTTACATTTTAAATGTTTCACACTCAAAAAAAAAAAAAAAAAGACTACTTGTCCCAGGTATATTTAGAAACAGAAAAATACCTTTCGGAATCTTGTGTTAAATAGTTGACAATACAAGACAATTTTCAGGAAACATACACACAACAAAACTGAAACTGCTGCTGTGGTTATCATGAAGGGAGGCTGCCTTTCTAATCCCGAACCCTGTGTGTATCTCGATGGAGAAATTGTTGTGTAACTTACAAGGCAGTGTGTAAGAACTGTGGATCCTCTTGGTGAAAGGGGAGACTGATGTCAGGAACCAAGCCATCTAGAAATGATATGAAAGTCAAAGAGCTTTGGGAAAACTCGAGCTATCCTTAGCAGGAATGCAAATTTTCCCTAGATTTTGAAGTGGTTATTTAACACACTTCCTGGTGGCTCAGATGGTAAAGAATCCCCCTGCAATTCAGGAGACACAGATTCAATCCCTGAGCCAGAAAGATTCACCCGGAGAAGGGAACAGCTACCCACTCCAGTATTCTTGCCTGGAGAATCCCCATGGACAGAGGAACCTGGCAGGCTACAGTCCCTGGGATCCCAGAGTTAGACATGACTGAGTGACTAACAATACATTCAACACAGAGCTCGCTTTGTCCCAAATGGGCTGTCTAGCAGCCCATTCACTGTCAACAGTGAATGTGTTAATTTTCTAATCTTCTCCATTGCTTATTTCCTGGTCATCTAATCTTTCACACCAAAGCCTCCTATTTAAAAAAAAATTTTCTTTCTTTCTTTCTTTCTTTGACTGCCATGGGTCTTGGTTGGTTGTAGGATCTTTAGTTGCAGTGTGTGGGATCTAGTTCCCCAACCTGGGGATTGACCCCAGGCCCCCTGCATTGGAAACACAGATCCTTAGCCACTGGACCACCAGGGAAGTCCTATGGCCTCTTGAAAATTGTTCTTGAAACATACATATTTACCACCTCAAGGGCAAAAGTCACAGGAAGTCTGATGCTTAGCATTGCAAGGAAAGACTCCTGTAAGGGCCCCATGGTTGGCTTGCCTTGTTTCATGCATTTCCAAGGTAGATTTGAACTGTTTACCAAAGGAAATTAGCGTAATAAGTCTCCTCTGGCATATATTTCCAGTGTCCAAGTGGAATTGCTGAGATGTTGCTTAAGAGAGTAACAGAAGGGAGGGTGGGGTGTGTCCTGTCAGCTTAAGGGATTTTTTTTTTTTTTCAAATCAATGTTTTTGCAATTTGAAAACCTGTTTGCAGTGGGGGTCAAATTGGGCTAGTTTCAGGCATTAAAAAAAAAGGTATTGCAGCCAACTGTTTGAAAGACAAAGCTTTCCCTCCTAAGCTTATTTCAGAATTGGAAACATTGAGATCTTAGCTTTGATGCCACTGAGAGGGGATCAGCTCTCTCTGGGATAGGATTTCTCTGTCTCGGCACTCACAACATTCAAGGCAGGCTAATTCTCTGTTAGGTAGCATCTCTGGTCTCTACCCTCTCAATACCAAGAACATCCCTCCCTCCAGTTGTGGCAACCACAGATGTCTCCAGACATCACCA
>SJXQ01000302.1:60693-86273 GCA_006408695.1 Aepyceros melampus | reverse complement strand
AGATAAGGGAATTGGGTTGGGGGGCACCCTGCAGCTGTCTTCTCCTTTTCATGGCAAAATGGAGACCGGGGGCCAGTTGTCCATGGTGTGTGTGTGTGGAATCAGTGGTTTGGCATCACAGTGATGCCTGCTGACAAAGACCACATCTCCACCCTTGAGGGACTATGAAATCTATGGAAATGTGATTATAATCTGACACGGGTAGGTTTATGGATTTCTCAGGTGCTGTGGGAGGAGGCAAGAAAGACACAGCAGTGGGGAGCAATAAAAGCAAGTGCCTGTGCCCTTGGATACCATCTGTTAAACACCTGATCAGTGACATCGAAGGCTAGAAAAGCCCTGGACATGAGTCAGGTTGATTTGGTTCAGGGTGGGTGCTGGGAGCTAGAGAAGCCTTAAACTGATCTGAAGGAAGAGACAGGCAGAGAGACTTCCAGCATTCTCCCCCGAGCGTATCACACACAGTAGGGCAGAATAAAAAGAAGTTATCTCATATTCACGGTGGCAGCTGGCTCTTGGCAACACTGGATTGTCTGTCTGTGGCTTCACCACTCATTAGCTGTGTGAGCATGGGCAGTGGCTTAACCTCTCTGTGCCTCTCTTCTCATCTGTTAAATGGGGACAACAGTAGTGCCTATGGTTGTTGGGAGGAATGGATGGTTAGCCATCAGAGCCGTGCTTGGCACACAGGAAACACGGTCAGAGTGTTAGGCCATGCACGGGCACAGGTTCTTCTTTCCCGTGATGCCCTTAGTGGGTAGTCACCTTTCTTCACGGTCCTCTTTTCTCTCCTCTGTATCCTTTGTGACCTTCCCACCTCCCTCTCCCCTGCCCCCTAACCTTGCTGCTTCTCCTTCTCTCTCACCTTCTCTGGTGCAGTTTGGCAACAGAGAGGCAACGTAGAGACAAGCATAACCTGGATATTTCATGGACTTTAGAATCTTCTGCACAGACCCCAGTCTTTGTAAAAAAAACAACCCTGATTTATTTGTGCAGAAGCCCACCCGCGATCAGTTATCCCAACGGTCTCCACATTCAAATATGAGCTTCACCAAAACACCCCGGCTGTATTTAATCACAGCGTGCTTCCTTGGGACTGCCTGTCTCTCTGTGACTTCGCCCCTTGCCGGGCGCTAAGTCCTCTATCTTCTGACAGTGTCTTGCTTTGTGTATTCTTGTTCTTCTGGTCCAGACGTGGCTTGGTCGCCTGGAGTGGGGCAGTCTCCTCAGCCTCACGGGGCCTCCTTGTCCCCATGCCTGAAGACTCGGCTGTGCTCTTGGGCTGCTTGACACCTTTGAGCTGACCATGAATGGATTTTCAGAGCTTCTCTTGTTTACTTCGCTGCACGCCTCTCTGTGGGCTCTTGTGAAATCGTCGGGAGAGGAGAAGCCAAGTGAAAAACAACCCTGCTTGGTGTCAGGGCTTGAGGATGATGGGGAAAGACTGGATTTGCATTAACTGGTTTGCGCAAGTTACAAGATCTTATCTTTCCTTACTTTTTTATTTTTAAAGTGTGTGTTTGTCTGTTTCGGTGGTTCAGAGAAGGGAGCATGGGGAACTTCAGGTCTAAAAGAGGATAAGGACAGGTAACAGATACGGCAGATTAAGGCCTCTGAGGCACCATCTACCAGGCACATGGGCTTCCCTAGAGGCTCAGTGGTAAAAAATCCAGCTGCAGTGCAGGAGACACAGGTTCAGTCCCTGGGTGGGAAAGATCCCCTGGAGAAGGAAATGGCAACCCACTTCAGTATCCTTGCCTGGAAAACCCTGTGAACAGAGGAGCCTAGCAGTTTACAGTTCATGGGGTCACAAAAGACTTAGTGACTAAACAACAACAATAGCAACCAGGTACATGGTCCTCATAACAACTTTTTTTGAAGTTAGAGTCTGGCCTCAGAATCTCAGCTTTTTCCTGCTACACTCTGCCTTATACAGGAAGGGTCCTTTTGCATTGGGTTTTGAAGGGTGAATAGGAGTTCTATGAAGAGGCCTCACCTCCTGTACTCACTTTAGCCTCCTGCTCCTCCTAAAGCTGGCCAGGGGCAATACCTAGAAGCCAGAACTAGGTCACTAGGGTGACTAACTTGCCCTGGTTTGTCTAGGACTTTCTTAGTTTTAGTACTAACAGTCCTGTTTCTTGGGAAACCCATCAGTCCCAGGCAAACCAGAACTTTTGGTCATCCTAGGTTTCACCCAGCAGTGGATTCCTATGCAGGAGGCCAGAGATCTGTTGGATTCTGACTCATTCCCAACAATGCTCATCTCCCCAAGTGCCCCCTTGTGTCTTCACGCTGGGCTTCTTTCTCAGGACGGTTCCATTTACTGATCTGGGTGAGAATTAAGCGAGATAATTAATTCTTTCGATAAGCTAAGCAAAGCATCTAGCACATGTAACCCCTGGGGTTCTAGTCCATGTTGGATGTTGACCTTCCTCTTTGCCTCAGGTGGGAGCTGGCACCCCTGTCCCTTGGAGTGAGCAGGCTTCCTTGTAGCCTAATTCCTCCAGCCTGGCTCTCCCCAAGGACAGAGCTGCGTCCCCACAAGAGTGAGGGCTGAGCATAATCACCATCCGCCAGGGAAGCCGTCTGTGTCAAGTGTCAGAGTAAATAGGAAACAGGTTCAGGGCTAGGATTCAGGGCCAAGACAGCTCAAGGTCATCGGAGGCCAGGGAGCTGAGAGCGGGCTGCAACCCAGAGGGTCAAGCAGAGTCAGATGTTGGTTAAGAGTCACTTCTTCCTCGTGCCTGCTGCCGCGTCTTTTCCCTTCCCAGTGCTGTTCAGACAGCCAGGCACTCTGCCGGTTTATTGGGGATGTGGGCTCACTGTGGCCTCCATCCTTCAGTCCACCTGGGCTCTGATACGATATCTGGACCAAATGGTGTCATGCAGAACGACCATTTCTCAGGTGCTTACTGTGTTGGGCACAGGGCTATGCTTTTTTCTTCACCACTTCCCCCTCAAACAATGCTCATTTTCATCCCTATTCCCAACAGAGCTGTGCCTCATGTTGTGGGCATGTCATTGGCGGTAAGGGGAAGGAAGCAGAAAGGGGAGACATCTTGAGGAAGGAGGCTCAGTATTTTCCGGGGCTCGCTGACCTTCACACAAAGCATCACACTTTGAGTCTTTTCTCTGTCTTTTGAGAGGTGATGATGTGGAGTGGGCTCCCTTACATTCCAGTTGGAAACTTTTGACACTCTGGGAAAGAAGCTTGAGGCTGACTGAGCTGATGGGCGATGACATTAACATATGTGAACAGGAGCTGTAGTCCCAGGTTTGAATCCAGGTTAGACCATGTCTTTGCTGTGTGACCTTGGGACTTACTTAACATCTCTGTTTCTGCTTCTATAAAATTAGAAGAAGTAATCCTTTTTCTTTGTGAGTTCTTCAGCAGCCTATGCACAGGGCTAAGGATTGCTGTTGTCATTGTTTACATGCTTGGTTGTGTCTGACTTTTTCGACCTCATGAATTGCAGCATGCCAATCTTCCCTGTCCTTCACTATTTCCCAGGGTTTGCTCACACTCATGTCCATTGAGTCGATGATGCTATCCAACCATCTCATCCTCTGTTGCTGCCGTCTCTTGTCCTCAATCTCTCCCAACATCGGGGTTTTTTCCATTGAGTCGGCTCTTCACATCAGGTGACCAAAGTGTTGGAGCTTCAGCTTCAGCATCAGTCCTTCCCATGAATATTCAGGGTTGATCTGACCCTAAATGTGGGCCAATTATCTGCAACTTGTGCTTCTGAAATCATCCTCTCTGAGGCACTCTTTATTTGCTTGGGGTGTTTTTTTTCTTAATTGTGGCACATAATATAAAACCTATTTCATGATGGCTCAAGGGATAAAGAACCGCCTGCCAATGCAAGAGACACAAGAGATCTGGACTCAATCCCTGGGTCAGGAAGATCCCCTGGAGGAGGAAATGGCAACCCACTCCAGTATTCTTGCCTGGGAAATCCCATGGACAGAGGAGCCTGGAGGGCTACAGTCCAAGGGGCCACAAAGAGTCAGACAAGGCTGAGAGCACACACACACATCTAACCATATTTAATGGTGCAGCTCAGTGGCATTAAACACATTCACCTGCTGTGCAATTCTCACCATCATCCATCTCCTGAATTTTTTACCTTCCTAAACTGAAACTCTGTCCCCATTAAACTCTAAGTCCCCACCCCTCTTGCCCAGGCCCTGGCATCTACCCACTGAGACAGTCTTTGTCTTGATGTATTAAAAATCACACCCACCATGTATGGTTGTCGAATGGATTTCACAAGACATTATTTGAAAATTCCCTGATTCAGTGCCCGGCATGGAGCTGGCCTCTGTTACGGTACCCTGGGCTCTAGCTATGGTGGGTTTAAAACCTCTGAAGTCTGCCTACCTGCTGTGAAGATCATTATCTAATCTGGGTATAAGCCCAGAGGAGAGGAGCGAGGACCTCAGGCTAGGATAGAGACCTGGCTCCATGACCTTGAGGAGGTTTTTCGCTTTTAACTTGAGCGCTCACAGCTGGCTCCCTCCGGTCAGGTGGCTGGCGACCCAGGTCTCGAGGTTTCTGTTGCTTCCAACCCACTGGTGTGTTTGTTCAGTAATCGTGTGTGGAAGGCGGGCACAGGAGGAAATCTGACCCAGGCCTTGCTTTCTCAGGCTCTGCAGTGGGTGTAAATGATGAGGTCTTGGAAGGAGTGAGTTGAGGATGGGGGAAGGGAGAGATTTGTTTCTCTCTTACGTGGTTCACTTCTTAGACTGAACTCTCTTTGGATGAGCACGTTGTTTAATTACCATGAGAAAACACTTTCACCAGGTTGCCATCCTTGAAAGGAGCTGATTCATAGAATGTTTGGTGAGGATGTTAAATAGCTGACCGGCCTGGGTCTTAGATAGCTCATTTGGTAAAGAATCCACCTGCAACGCGGAAGACCTGGGTTCGATCCCTAGAATGGGAAGATCCCCTGGAGAAGGGAAAGGCTTCTCCAGTATCCTGGCCTAGAGAATTCCATGGACTATATAGTTCATGGGGTCGCAAAGAGTCGGACACGATTAAATGACTTTCACTTGCACTGGGTCTTAGGAAGTTCAAGTACCTCTGTCCTATGTATTAGCCATGATGCGTGAGTGCTAAGTCACTTCAGTCATATCTGATTCTTCACTGCCTATGGACTGTAGCCCACCAGGCTCCAGCGTCCGTGGAATTCTCCAGGCAACAATACTGGAGTGGGTTGCCAAGCCCTCTTCTAGGGCATCTTCCCGGCCCAGGGATTGAACCTGTGTTTTCTTTCGTTTTCTGAGTTGGCAGGAGGGTTCTTTACCCCTAGTGCCACCAGGAAAGCACTGTACTAGCCGTGGTTTCCTTTAAACCCCACATTCACATGTAGCTCCTCCAGGGAGCCTTCTCAAATGTAGAGAATTCCGTTTCTTTACTCTGGGTCCTGTTTGAGCTCGTAGGTTTTTCCTGTTGACTCTAAGTAGGATTGTTACAGATTGTTTTTGTTTTTCTTAGATATTTAAACAGTTAGTTTTATTTATTTGGCTGCGGTGGGCTGCAGTGGGTCGTTGTTGCTACTGTTGCTTTCTCTGTTTGAGGTGCAAAGGCTTCTCATTGTGGTGGTTTGCCTAGTTTCAGATCACAGGCTCTAGGGCACAGGGGCTTCAGGAATTGTGGCATGTGGTATTTAGATCGTGGATTCAGTAGCTGTTGGCACACAGGCTTATTAATTGCTCCACAGCCTGTGGGATCTTCCCTGACCAGCGATCGAACCCATGTCCTCTGCATTTGCAGGCAGATTCTTAACCACTGACCCACCAGGGAAGTCTGTTAGAGATTTTAAGTTTTGTAATATGATATAAATCAGTAGCATCTTCTGTTGATTGAGGGTTTCTGATTTTTCTAGGACCTGGGCTATTTGCTTTCCCTGGTTATGAGTGTTTAACTTGCTAATCAGTTGCTATGGAGGGAGGGTTAGTCATTACCCCTGTTTTACAGGTGGAGAAACTGAGGCACGAGAATTTGCAGGACCTCACAGAAGGGCAGGTAGAGTTGTTTACTGAACCCAGATCTGCCTGACCTCAGAGTCTGAGCTCTGAGCCCTACCTGGTGGCAGTTCTGTCCTGCTCCCCACTGGACTAGGGTCCCCTTTCCCCCTGTATGTCTTCAGGGCTCAGCTCAAGTTGAACTAAAGGAGAAGTGTGTGAGGTCTGGCCGGGGTCCTCTGGTTGTCACAATTCCCACGTGTTGTTGAGAAGGTCACAGGCTGATAGGCAACCATCGGGGATTCATTTGAGGAAATGCAAGGAATTTACTGGAAGGCAGCTTCCCAGGTAGCTCAGTGGTAAAGAATCCGCCTGCCAATACAGGAAATGCAAGAGACGCATCCCTAGGTCAGAAGACCCCTTGGAAAAGAGCGTGGCAACCCACTCCAGTATTCTTGCCTGAAGAATCCCATGGACAGAGGAGCCAGGCAGGCTACAGTCCATGGATTCGCAAAGAGTCAGACACGACTGAGCACACCAGGAATTGGTGGATGTGAAGAATTAGGAAGCCTGAGTTTGAAGACTCTACAGTTAAAAATTCCAACTCTGGAGCCAGACTGCCTGGGTTCAACTCCTGGCTCCATCCACTATGACCTTGATGTGAGGATAATTTTAGACCTGATATGGTGAATGAGAGGATGCAGATTCTCCTGTTACAATGCCTGGCATACGGCTGCCTACCATCATTGCTCCCTGAGTTAGTTTTTTTTTAATGGTAGTAAAATCTATATAATGAGAATTATATCATTTTAACTATTTTAAGTGTCCATTTCAGTGGCAGTAGCTCTATTTACACAGTTGTGCAAGCATCCATCTCTAGAACCTTTTCATCTTCTCCAAACTGAATCTCTGCCCCCATTAATAAACTTCTCACCCCTCCCCCAGCTCCTGGCCCCCATCATCTAAGCTTATGTCTCTGTGGCTCCGACTCCTCTTTTGTGTCTGTCTTCTTTCACTGAGCATCATGTCCTCAAGGTTCACCCAGGGTGCAGCAGGTGTCAGAACCTCCTTCCTTTGTGAGGCTGAATAATACTCCTTGGCATGAATGGGCCACACTGGGTTTACTTGGTCATCTGTTGATGGTGCTCCTTGGATTTTATTTATTTATTGTTTTTATGTGGCCATTTAAAAAGTCTTTATTGTAATTTATTACAATATGCTTCTGTGTTTTAAGTTGTTCATTTATTTATTTTTGGCCATGCTGGGTCTTTGGCGCTTTACGTGGGCTTTCTCTCTTTGTGGAGAGTCGGTGGCGGAGCTACTTTTCATTGCAGCACTCCAGCTTCTCATTGTGGTGGCTGTTCCAGTTGTGGAGCACGGGCTCCAGGGCTCAGGGGCTTCAGTAGTTGCTGCACGTGGGCTCAGTAGCTGTGGCTCCCGGGCTCTAGGGCACGTGGGCTTCAGTGGTTATGGTGCACAAGCTTAGTTGCCTGGCATGTGGGATCTTCCCACATCATGGATGAAACATGTGACTCCTCCATTGGCAGGCAGATTCTTTACTACAGAGCTACCAGGGAAGCCCCGATAATAATTCTTTGCCTACTTCCTCAACAGTGGGTTCTTGCAGTGCCTTGTAGTGGTCTGAGGAATTCTCAGTGTTCATTCCAAGCCTCACGTTTTAAATGCAGAAACTTCTCTCTGACTCTGCATGCTTGTCTGCTAGGCTGGAAGCATCATGGGGGCAGCAGCCACAGGACATCTGTGGCCTGGCACATAGGCAGCTCCAAATTCCAACAAGTGAATGGTGCTTCACAAGTATGTGCAAGTTGGGAGCTGAGCTGGAGTTGCAAGACGTGGGGTGGGTGGACAACCAGAAACTGGAGTGTGACCACAGGGAGGCTTGGGGGAAGAATGTCTCTGAAACTGTAAGTCAGGGATGGACAAGCACAGCCATTTCAGCCCCATCTGCTGTTCTGAATTTCCTCTGTCTTTGCTTCTGGTGGGGCTTCCCAGATAGCACTAGTGGTAAAGAACCCACCTGCCAATGCAGGAGATGTAAGAGACTCGGGTTCAGTCCCTGGAGGAGGGCATGGCAACCCACTCCAGTATTCTTGCTTGGAGAATCGCCATGGACTGAGGAGCCTGGTGGGCTACAGTCCATGGGGTTAAACATGACTGAAGCAACTCAGCACCCATGCACACCCTGGTTAGGCTCTAAGGCCGGGGGCACAGAGGGTGATTCTGGTTCTCACCGGAGGATGATCATAGAAATACATGTCTGGGGATGTTTGTGGGGGCGACGAGGTGCTCTTGGCATTTGGTGGGGGGATCAGGGATGTTGCTCCACCTCCTGCAATGCCCACCTCCACCTCCAATCCTAGAGAATGGTCCGGCCCCACATGTCAACCCAAGTTAAGAAACCGCACTCTAAGACCATAGCGATGGCATCATCAGTCTGAGAGACTGGTCCACGTCTGTGACTTGGGAAAGTTACTAGGTGTGAAACTGGCAAGTATAAAGGGAGGGGGTGTTAGCAGGGGTCCTGTCCCTCCTCAATGATCCAGTATCCCCTCCGGAGCCCTGTTTGCTGCCGCTTGCCCATGGCTGCTCCCTGGATAAGCAGATTGGTCCAGCTCGCGTCCATGGGGACAGCTTCCGGCTGCGTGACCCTCCGCCTTGTAGCTCTCCCTCCGTGGGAGAGGAGACAGCTGTTCCCTGCTTGGGCCTCTTGTGTACATGTGTTTGTGCATGTTTTGGTTCCGAGGGTCAGTGGGTTGTGTGCTTTGCTTTGTCCTCAGTTAACTTAATTTGTTGCTAATAATAAAATCTGGAACTTACCTGGCCCTGAAGCCCCGGGTCATTCATTGAGGAAGCTTGGCACACACATCTTTCTCAAAGGCTGCCCGTGAAAAAGGTAGAGGATGGAGTGAAATTCTTCTCGGGGACAGAAGGCTTGGCAGGATCAGCTCCTGAAAGTGAAATTCAGCGTATTTCTAAACAAAGAAACAACTTGATCCCAAAGGGGTCAATTATTCTAGAATTACCTGGTTGTTTCAAGGGCAGTTTGATGAAAGTTTCCGGATGGGGGACCTTGGGGCACAAAATATAAGGTAGCATCAGAGGGGAAAAACTACCTCAGTATTTTAATATAGTATTTTTTCTTTCTTTTTAAAAATTTTATTGATGTGTAGTTGATTATAATACTATATTAAGTTACTGGTGTGCGGGAAAGATTGAGGGCAGGAGGAGAAGGGGACAACAGAGGATGAGATGGTTGAATAGCATCACTGACTCAATGGACATGAGTTTGAGCAAGCTCTGGGAGATGATGTAGGACAGGGAAGCCTGGTGTGCTGCAGTTTGTGGGGTTCCAAAGAGTCAGACATGACTGAGCAACTGAACAACGACAAATGGTGTACAATATCATAATTCACAATTTTAAAAGTTATACTTCATTTAGAGTTATTTTGTGTATTTCTTTGCTTTTTTAAAAAAAGATGTATTGATGTATTTTTGGCTCTGCTGGGTCTTCAACGCTGTGTGAAGATCACGGGCTCTAGGGTGCACACAGGCTTCAGCAGTTGTAGTTTGTGGTCTCTACAGAGAGGGCTCAGTAATTGTGGTGCATGGACTTGGGATCTGCACGTGGGATCTTCCCGGACCGGGGATCAAACTCATGCCCTGTGCATTGGTCAATGGATTCTTAATCACTAGACCACCAGGGAAGCCTGGTTGTGTATTTCTTAACGTGTGTAAAACTGTTACTCTTTTTTAAAGAATTAGATTCCTGTTTTATTATGTGCCACTGATGATATCCTTGCCCACTGTGGTCCTAACCTCATTTTCTCCATAAGTGTGGTGACTTTTAGGAATGCTTGCATCACTCTGGCACAGAAAGGGCTATCCCTCACTTCTCAGATAGTAGTAACAACAAGTCACAATGTGGCATTGCCCCACGGCCCAGCCCGTGGCTGGGGAGACCTCAGTTTTGTCACCTCCAGGTCTGTGACTGTGGGCTGGCAGAACACTAGCCCACATGGGGACATCATTAGGAGCAGCAGCTACTGTTTGTTTGTGCAGTTCTTCATCTGAGCAGGGCTCTGGGGTTTGGCAGTGAATTCAGAAATGCAAGGTGCCTGCTCTCCTACAGCCCACACTCCCGTGGGCCTGGTGGTAGTAAACACATCCACAGAGAGATGGACATGGTATTATAATTTCAGGTGGCAGTAAGTCCTGGAAGGAATTGTTTGGGGTGACAAGATGGGGTGAGCTGAGAAGGTCTCCTTTAGAATAAAGAGGTTGGGGAAACGGAATAAAGAGGTCTGAGGCTAAGGTTTGAGCTTTAGACCAGGAAGAGGAAGGGGAAGCTGTTATGGGAGCCCTGGGAAGCAGAGTGAATTCTAGGTGCTCAGAACAGCATGTGCAAAGGCCCTGAGGTTGCCTGGGGATTTTGAAGGAATATATTTTCTTTTTTCTTTTTTGGTCTGTGCTGGGCAGCTTGTAGGATCTTAGTTCCCTGACCAGGGATTGAACTTGGACCCTTGGTGGTGAAAAGTGCAGAGTTCCAACCATTGGACCAACCAAGGAATTCCCTGGAACAGGTTTTTATTGCTTGGTTTTTCTGTGCCATGACTGAGGCACGGAATGGACCTCATAGCAACTTTGTAAAGTGAGTGCCTAGGGATCTTCCATTTTATCAGTTCGAAAGGGGAAACTAAAGCTTGGAGAGGCTGAGACACTTACCCAGGAGCTTGGAGCCTGGGAGCCACAGAACCTACCTTGGATCTTACCCGATGGCCTAGTTTCTAACCACTGACATGCCCTGGCCTAAATATTGAAAGAATCCCAAATGGGATGTAAGGACCATTTGCCTCCCATCCCTCTGTTAGACCACCCTCCCTCAGCTTGGCAGCTGCCTCCTCTGCCTTGCTCTTGGAGGGGTGGCTGCCTCTGGCACCAGTGGGCCAGCATATATCTTGCCTCCCACCCCCCACCATTTCCATGGCTCTGACCTTTGGTTTTTCATACATGTAAGACTTGTCTTCCAAACCTGGTCAAGATTATGATGTTTGTGAATATGCGTACGTGTGTGTGTGTGTATATGTGTGTGTGTGTGTGTGAGAGAGAGAGAGAGAGAGACCTCCTAATTTGAATACAAAGTTTCTATTTGGATATCTGCTGTTTAATTTTCCAAGGTCCTCCCCAACACACACAAAAGGAAAAAAGTTTTATCTTTGTATCCTGTGGAACCCTGTGAATAATGGGCAACGGGGATGAGGATTGCCAAGGAAACAGCTAGGAAGGAAATTCAGGGTGTGTTGGGGGGGATGTCTATTTGAGCCCAAAGGTGCACTTTTGATCTTCAGATTTCAAAGTGGGAACGTCAAGGTGAGGTGGGAGCAGGGGTGAGGAGTAAACCCAAGAACATCCAGAGCACGGTTCTTCCTGACAGCTAAATTAGCTTCACGTGGCCCAGGATCAGCAATGTCTCAGAGGTGGGGTGTGTTGTCTTTTCCTTAGATCAGTTCCAAGAAGCAAAAGTTTGTGAGCCAAACACGGTGGGGTTTTCTAGGGAGTGTAAGGGCAGGAAGAGGGTGGAGGCAGGTCTTCATCATAAATTCCTTTCCACGTTCAAGACCCAACTCCTTGCCACGCTCTTTTCCTTAGCAGAGAGTGAGGACCCATAACTGGTAGACCTGTGCTTTAGTTCAGCTTTGATCCTCTGCCTGAGAATTTCTTTCTTTCCAAGCTCCAAGCCCCCCATCCAGATTTCTTTTGGTGTCTATGTTTGTACGTGAAGGGTCTAAGCTATACCTCTTGTGTTGGGTCAGATTTGTCTTAGTTTGAGCCCGAAGTTGCTCGTGGCCCAAATTCTCAACCTTTCCCGGCGTTCCATAATCACAGGCCTTGGGGAGGAATGCATCCCATTGCCCTCCAATTATGGTTTCCTTAGGAGGCTATTAAATCTTGATTTCTGAGAGAAAAATTGGGCATCCCATGTTTTCCCTTTCAAGCCCTAGTGTTCTGCTACTGTGGGTGAGCCCTTCTAGAAACTTCCAAGTGGTTTCAGAGGCCATCAAGATATCCCTGGGAAGTGCAGTTATTTTACGATGGAGCTGGGCTTTAGAAAGAGCATAGGGAGTGTTTTTTTTTTTTTTAATTTTTATTAGAGTGTAGTTGCTTTACAATGTTATGTTAGTTTCTGCTGTACAGCACAGTGAATCGGCTATACATTTCCATATATCCCCTCTTTTTTTATTTCCTTCCCATGTAGATCACCCAGAGCAATGATAGAGGTCCCTGTGCTATAGAGTAGGTTCTCATTAGTGATCTATTTTGTACCTAGTATCTGCAACTCCAATACGTTGGCCACCTGATATGAAGAGCTGACTCATTGGAAAAGACCCTGATGCTGGGAAAGATTGAAGGCAAAAGGAGAAAGGGGTGGCAGAGGGTGAGATGGTTAAATAGCATCACCAACTCAGTGAACCTGAATTTGAGCAAACTTTGGCAGATAGCGGAGAACAGAGGAGCCTGGCATGCTGCAGTCCATGGGGTCCCAAAAAGTCAGACGTGAGTTAGGGATTGAATAATAACAACATAATAACAACATAGTATCAATAGTGTATATATGTCAGTTCCAATTTTCCAATTCATTCCACTCTCCCCTTCCCCACTTGACACTCATATGTTTGTTCTCTACGTCTGTGTCTCTATTTCTGCTTCGCAAATAGATTCTCTGCACCATTTTTCTAGATTCCACATATATGTGTTAATATACAGTATTTGTTTTTCTCTTAATGACTTGCTTCATTCAGTATGACAGTCTCTAGGTCCATCCATGTCTCTGCAAATGACACAATTTTTTTTCTTTTTTATTTTTTTTGGTGGCTGAGTAATATTTTATTCAGAGCCCTGGACAATTCTTTTAGGCTGTTTCCTTTGGAGGAAGAGGTCAGTGTGGGGTTGATGGGTATGTGCAGAGATTGTGGGTTTGGATCCGGGTGGACATGTAGAGATGTTCAGCTGGGACCTTTCTGAGTTCGGCTGTGGGGCTCCTGGAGGGCAGGGACAGCCCATTCCTTATTGCCTCCCATGCCTGGCCTGGGGCTGCCTGAAGAGCAGGTATGTGTGCATTGCATTTGTTAAACTGGAGGGAGCACAGTGACAAGTGGGATTTGCAGGGTCAACCATCAGTCAAGATCAACAGTGATACTAAGTCCCAATCTGTCCCTCCCCCCACACCTGGCAGATTTGAGGAGCAAGATGCAAAGGTGATGATAAACACAGTTTCTCCAAGAACACCTTAAGGGGAGGAAACACATGTTCTGGGGGCTTTAAATTTGATCACTTCCGGGACCTCCCTGGTGTCCAGCGACTAAGACTCCGGGCTCTCAATGCAGGGGGCCGGGGTTCGAGCCCACAGCCCATAACTCAGAGTTTCAGTGCCAAAACTAAAGATCCCTGGCGACATAACTAAGACCCAATCACACAAATGTTAGGTAAAAGACGACCAGGACCCCAAAAGAGTGTCTAACAGGCTTTAATGGCGAACCACTCCCGGGTGGGGTTCCCGGACCGAAGGAGGCAGGTCAAGGAAGTCCGCGCCTGGGCCGTGTTGGGGGTGGTTTTTATACGTTTGTTGTGAGGGATGGTCAGGCTAGATGGATGGGGGTTTGGATAGGTGGCCAGGCTGAGGCTTCACTGGCTGACAGGTCCTTCTACGTGGCTGGAGTGGGGCGGCTTCAGCTGGTGAAGTGTGCTGTCATTGGTCCCCGGGATCTGGAAGGCTCCTTCCGTTAGAGACCTCCCCCACCAGCGGGGGAGAGAAGGGGCGGCCCATCATGGCCCCCGGGGTCCGACCTTACAATAAATAAATAAACAATAAAAAATTTGGTTACTTAATCCATCCAATGCCCCTGCCCCACCCCATGTCGGAGATTGTTGTAGCTATTTTACGAAGCAGACTGAATGATCAGATACCTGAAATTGTTGCTGAATTGTGGCTAGTGCTGATGACACCTTTGAAAGCCCTCCAAGGGTCCAGGTGCTGTGCCAAGCGCACTTCATATATTATCTTGTCTGATGCTCAAGAGAGCCCGAGGTACTATGACTGTCCCTGTGTATGCATGGTGGAACCAAAGCACAGCAAATGGAGTCACGTGACCAGGAAATGGCTGCTTCCACTCCAGACCCAGGTCTGCCTGACTCCATGATTCGTTGTGCTCCACATGCAGGGTGATGTGAAGCTGTAGATCCCAGGTCTGATGGCAGAGCCTTGAGAGACCAGATTGAGACAATCTGAGCACATCACACCTTCCCCATCCCAGGCTTGAGGCTGAGGGACTAGGGTGCTTGGTGGACGGTCCGTCTATTAGCTTGATCACACGACAAAGATGGAGAAGGGAGAACTGGGAGGATTAAGGCAAGGCAGAAGGCTTAGCCAGAAGGTGGAATTTGGCTCTCTGGCTGTTCAGTCCAAGAAAGAAAACACTTTAGCTTTTGCAGAATAATCTGAGGAAATTAACAGGTTAGGCGTGTTCCAGCCCTGCTGTGAATTTGCTTAGAGTATCAGCACAGTTTGTTACAAAATGTTCTTGATTTGTAACTAAACGTTCTTGTGCTGGTGCACTGATTTCTGTCTGTCTCCCCAGGAGGCGGTGGAACTGTGTGTGTTCTATTCACAGTCTTGTGTTCAGAGCTCTGATGCTGCCTGCCACTCTGTAGGAGCTCAGAGCTGTTGATCCAGGGACCTAGAAGGAAGATGGTGATAGGTTTGGCAACACGGTGGGTGTTGCTGCCTAGTCAACTTTTTAATTAAGAAACTAAAAATTCGTAGTGAGAGAGCCTGTCTGTAAAGGTCAAAGGGTTTTCTAGGACATCTCCATGGTGCGGAAAACAATCTACCTGTGAGTAAATACTGGCTGGAGAGCGAGGGTGTGGCTGCTGTTGATCCTTGTGGGGAAAGAAAATTCCTTCATGGTCCTGTATGCATGTAAAAGAGATTTCTTATCAATGAGCTTTCTCCCCAAAAGGGGACTTCGTTTGAGAGCGGAAATGCTACTCATCTTTCTTCAAATGTTCTTAGAAGTACCTTGCATCCAGTTGGATGGATAAGCATTTTGCTCTTGTTGTTCAGGTGCTCAGTCGTGTCCAACTCTTTGTGACCCCACGGACTGTAGCATGCCAGGCTTCCCCGTCCATCACCATCTCCCGGAGTTTGCTCAAACTCCTGTCCACTGAGTCGGACAAGCATTTACACAGCTTTAATTTCCTTCATGCATTTCTCCCAGGTGTGTGCCGGGGCTTGGCAGCATAAACAGAAGCAGAGTCAGGAAGTTCTAGGTGTACAAGTTGTTACTCAGGTAGACGGAGGGCTGCAAAGTGATCCAAAGAGGCACTAAAGTCTGAGGGTCCGATGGCAAAGGGACAAACACATTCTTTTCATAAGTCAAAATAAACATGGGCAGGAAATGGGTGCCCCCCAATCCACATTGGAGAACTCCATCTTTTTCTAATAGAAGAGCCGTGTCTGAAGTGTACACACGGGGGTGTCCCAGAATACCTGCTGGGCTCCTGGAATGGGACACGCCACGTGGAGCTTCTAGATGGAAAAAATAAAGCAGCCAGGCTGGCTTCAAGAACCAGCTCAATAAGGAAATGAGTCGAGTGTTGTGTCTCTTTGGTCACGATGGAATTTAAAATAGGTGTTTTTTCATTCTGACGAATGATTCCATTTCTCGGTGTCTCCACAGAAAGGCAGTACGTTCTCCTGTTTACTCTTGTCCCTTCAGAGTCGAGGATATTTTCTCTCTTCCCTGTCACTCTGCTTAGACTCTGCCAGCCCGTGGGTGTAGCAGCTCCCGGGAAACTGGCTTCTGGTGACCTGTACATTATTCAAGACCACCATGTTCTTGTTACTGGGAAGCCATCAGTCATAAGAATGGGCCTTTTTATGGTTGAGATTGTCCCCGGGGAAACCCGCCTTGCAATTCAGACCTTCCACAGTGACAGATTTCAGGCTGTGACATTTCTCATTCCCACTCTGTTGTTCCCGTGGATGCTATGGTTCTCTCTCTCACTTCTCCCCACTAGAAAATGGTTATACAAGATCCCAATGCTGGGAAAGATTAAGGGCAAGAGGAGAAGGGGGTGACAGAGGATGAGATGGCTGAATGGCATCACTGCCTCAATGGACATGAGTTTGAGCAAACTCGGGGAGATAGTGAAGGACAGGGAAGCCTGGCATGCTGCAGTCCATGGGGTCAAAAAGAGTCGGACATGACTTACGACTGAACAACAGCAACAATTAACACAACATTGTAAATTAATTCTACTTTGATTTTTTTTAAAAAGAAAGAAAATGGTTATACCAAATCCCAAAACAACACAGAAAACGTAAATATGTGGGCAAATATCAACGAGAAAAATATGCATGGAATTCAATGCAGCAGGCATTATCAAGGAAAGAACGAGAGAGGTTTTGCATTAAGTGAAGGGACCATCTTTAAATGAGGGTCAGGTATGCATACAACCAACTTCAGAGAACAAATTGCAGGAAATAAGAGGAGAATTAAGAAACCTCAGGGGAGATCCAAACAGAGCCTTGATCATGTAGATAAACTTCAATTAAGCAACAAGGAGTTTGAATAATATGGTTAATAAGATCATGGTAACAGATATGGGCTGGACTTTGTATTCTGCAAACAATACACATTTTAAAATGCTCTTGGAATATTTAGAAAAACTAATCATCTGTTAAATCTCAAGGGGAAAAAAAAAAAAACAACAACCCAATACTTTCCAAAAAGCAGACATTGAACTGCCTAATCTCTGGCTGTAAGTAAATGTAACTGGAAATTAATTTTTAAAAGCTTAACCAAACAAACATTCAAGACAAACTCCTACCATGTGATAATTAAAAACAATACATAACTCTTAACTTTGGTCAAAGGCAGAACTCAACACTGCAACAACAGATGTTTTAGAAGACAGGGGAGATGTGAACACAGACTTCAGTGATTTAGAGAAATCAGAGAAATGAGACAACGAATAATGAAGCAAATCTACACAGGAAGAAGGAAATAATAAATTCGTGGGACTCACTGATTAGAAAACAAACAGGACTGACAATTTCAAAACTGGATCTTTTAGAGCTGCAATATGCAGTAGGGTAGCCATCAGCTACAGCAAATCAACTGTTTCTCAGTCACATCAGTTGGTTTCCAGCACTGGGTGGCCACACATGACTAGTAGTAGTACTGTTAGTTGCTTAGTCGTGTCTGACTCTTTGTGACTCCATGGACTGTAGCTGGCCAGGCTCCTCTGTCCATGGAATTCTCTAGGCAAGAATATTGGAGTGGACTGCCATTCCCTTCTCCAGGGGATCTTCCTGACCCAGAATCAAACCTGTGGCTCCTGTATTGCAGGCCTATTCTTTACCATCTCAGGCACCAGGGAAGCCCCTGCTGCTGCTGCTAAGTCGCTTCAGTCGTGTCCGACGCTGTGTGACCCCGTAGACGGCAGCCCACCAGGCTCCCCCATCCCTGGGATTCTCCAGGCAAGAACACTGGAGTGGGTTGCCATTTCCTTCTCCAATGCATGAAAGTGAAAAGTGAAAGTGAAGTCACTCAGTTGTGTCCGACTCTTAGCAACCCCATGGGCTACAGCCCACCAGGCTCCTCCATGCATGGATTTTCCAGGCAAGAGTACTGGAGTGGGGTGCCATTGCCTTCCCTAGTGACTACCAAATTCCACAGTACAGATACAGATCTTATCTGTCAATGCAGACGGTTTATTGGGCAGTGCTATCTTAGCAGGAAGATTATAGTGTAACTAATGGAAAAAAATATGTGGAAAGAATAAATATATATTAATAAAATAAAGACAGAACATCGAAACGTAACAAAACAAGCCAGCTCTGGTAATAAATAACTTGCAAAATATTATTAAAATAACCATTTACTGGTTTAAGTGCTCATCTTATTTAGGTTAAGTTTTTAGTTTAGTTGATAATTTGTGTCTCTTTTGTGACCCCATGGGATTTCCCAGGCAAGAATACTGGAGTGGGTTGCCATTTCCTTCTCCAGGGGATCCTCCCAATGCAGGGATCGAACCCGTGTCTCCTGCATGGCAGACAAATTCTTTACCACTGAGCCACCAGGAATTTAAGTTAGTCATTTCCTTTCACAAGAAATTAAAGTTCTGAATTTGCCCCTAAGAACAGCTATGCCTGAATCTCCTAAGTTGTGCTCTTTTGTTGTTAATTTCTAAATAGCCTGTAAAAGTTACACTGACTCAAGAAGCAGTAGGCTAAAACTCAGTAACTTTTAAAAAGTCATTGCTACAGTTAATTGCCTAAAATGTGTATGGATTACATATATACATGAGGGAAAATTTCCAAAATATCCATAACAAACAAGGGCTTTAACAAGAGTAGCTTTAAGGAGCAGGTGGGGTGGGAGTTGGCTTGAGGTGCGACTTAGCAATGGGAGACAGAGTCAATCATGTGCAGAAGCCCTGACATCCTGGACTCACACCGCAGATCCAGATGGTCCCAGTCTGAGTACCTACCTAGCTTCTTTTCTTAGTTCTTCTTGTGAGTCTTGTGCACCTGCCCAAGGTGGAGACTTGGGAGTCATCCATGTTGATAAGCCTGATAACCCAACCTCCCCTGATGGCTTCAGAAGTCAGCCTCTTTCTTCCTGTTCCTTCTTGTCTTCTTTATCCAGCTACCAGAGAGCCAGAATATTGACCCTGAATGTGTATCTGAAAGTGAAAGTCACTCAACCCCACAGACTGCAGTCTTCCAAGCTCTGCTGTCCATGGGATTCTCCAGGCAAGAACACTAGAGTGGGTAGCCATTCCCTTCTCCAGGGAATCTTCCTGACCCAGGGATCGAACCCAGGTCTCCCGCATTGGCAGGCAGATTCTTCTTTACCATCTGAGCCACCAGGGAAGCCCGAGTGTGCATCTGGTAGTAACTTTTCCTGGCTGAAGCCCTTCTTTGGCTCCTCCTGCGATGCAAAGTCCAAGCCCTTCGGCTCCCTAACCGTCATGTCTGGCCCGATGTCCCACACCTTTTCCTCTGTACTTTGCCCTTCATCAGCTCTGAACTCTATACTTAAATGCAGCCCTGATGATTCACACATTTGCATGTATTGTCCCTCTCCTGCTGGAATAAAACCAGTCACCTGATTGCCTCCACTTTTTTTTTTTCTCCCCTGTGAGTTTTACTGCGCACCTTCTGTATGTGCGTGGCACTGGGGTGCAGTAATTCGACAGATGCGGTAATAAACCTCCCCTTCTCAGGACTTTCTTGGTGTCTTAGAAGGTAAAGAGTCTGCCTGCAGTGCAGGAGGCCCAGGTTTGATCCCTGGATGGGGAAGATCCCCTGGAGAAAGGAATGGCAACCCACTCCAGTATTCTTGCCTGGAGAGTCCCATGACAGAGGAGGCTCGTGGGCTACAGTCCACAGAGTCCCAAAGAGTTGGACACAACTGACTAACACTTTCACTTTTTTCACTTTCTCGTGGCTTGCCTGTCTCTTTTGTGCATCCTAGGAGAGAAGAGATAATGTCTCCATCCCTTTCTGCAACCCAGTGCCAGGAAGGGCCCAAATCCAGGTGGGCCAGAGTAAGAAACACCATGAATTAAACCCGCAGTGTATCCATGGTGCCGCACCCTGGTCCTAGTCTCCCTGAGCCCTGGGTTTCAGCTGGCCCTGCTGCTTGCTAGCTGAACTGGCATTTAGCACAGCAGCCCTATGTGCTTCAATGTCTCCATCTATAATGGTGGTGGTTGTTCGAATAATAGTGTTAATAAGAGCTTATTAACTGATATAGGTTGAATGTTGTATTCAGCAAACGGAATATACATCTTAAAGTGTATTCACGTGGAATGGGGTGGGGGCGGGGAGACGTTAGAGAACGGCCATTCACTGCTTGGGTCTACAGGAATTGCAAGCAAAGGTGTGCTGCGTGCTTAGCTGCTCAGTCATGTCTGACCCTTTGCGACCCCATGGACTGTATGTAGCCTGCCAGCCTTCCATTCCTCTGTCCATAGAATTCTCGACAAGAATACTCCAGTGGTTGCCATGCCCTCCTCCAGGGGATCTTCCCAACCCAGGGATCGAACCCAGGTCTCCCGCGTTGCAGGATTCTGAGCCACTGGGGAAGAAGCCCAAGCAAGCATAGGTGGGCATCTTCAAATGTGGGAGCGAGAGGGAACATTGGTTGGAGGGTACTCCGAAAACAAACCTCGTAAGTTTTCTTAGGAATGTACTTTATGAGCATGGTTTTCGGTATTCTGGGCGAGTGGAGGGTAGAAATCGCGATGGTAGGGTCCGAGAAGAGTGCGAACTCTCCTTGCCACACCCCCTGGCCCCCAATTTGGCAGATTTTGCTGTTGGACCCTGGCGAGCCGATGCCCCTCTCTGGGCCCCTCCCGAGTAAGGCCTGGGGCCAGGCCCCCCTCGGCCATCCCGGGCGCTGCCTGCCACGCGGTGACCCGATCTCCTCCCGGGCACACGCCCAGTTCCGCGCGCGGCACAAGCCACCCGGCGGCCGCTCGAGGCGGTCCGCACATTCGGTTTCTCCTTTTCTTTAATTTCTTCCAAACTTCCATCCTCTGCGGGCCTGCCCTGCAAGGTTTGAACCCTCGAAAGGGGCCCCCTCCTGGGGCCCCCGGCGCGGACCGCCCGGCGGCGGTCACAGCCAGAGCGCCAGTCGGGCGAGCCGAGCCCCGCGCGCCCGAGGGGCGGGTCCAGAGCCCCAGCAGCACGCCCGCCCATTGGCTGAGCGCGAGGGCGGCGCTGCGGCTGCCGCCACCGCCCGGCCCGGATTCCACGGAGCGGAGCGCACCTCGGGCTTTGTGCTTCTCTGCTGCAGCCAGCTTGCGGGGGGCGGGGCTTCTCCCACCGTGGGTCCGCCCCTCATGAACACACACACACATAGATGTTTGGAACCAACCAATCTTGAGGCTGCCGTAGCGGGGAGCCATCCACCCCCGCCTGCCTCTTGAGGCTCCGCCTTCTTCTTCACGCGCCGTATTTCTGCGAAGAGCTCCGCCACTCTATTCCAAACGCATCTGGGAAGATATTCGCGCGGGCGGGGGCGGCATCGGAGGAGGAAAGTGGAAGGGGGCGCTTCTTTGCTTCAAGAACGCGAGCTCCTGCGGTCGCGGCTTCTCAAGGAACGCAGACCCGAAAGGGCGTCTGGACAGTTGACCACCTGTCAAAAGTCACTCAGTCCCCCTATCCTACCGTTAAATCAACTGGATTCCAAAGGAGGAATTTGCCGAGAAGGTGCTGCCCGCCCCCGGGGGCTTCGGGGACTCGAACCTCCGCTGTCTGGGGCGGACGCGAGGGAAGTCATAGGTTGGACTTTAAGGAGTTTATAAAATTCACACTTACAGGGAGGGCCACGGGGCCCTGTGGTTAATGTGTCCGCAGGTCTATGACGCCACTGTTCCGTTTGGAAATTTCT
Organism: Aepyceros melampus; assembly: GCA_006408695.1. NCBI lineage: Eukaryota > Metazoa > Chordata > Mammalia > Artiodactyla > Bovidae > Aepyceros > Aepyceros melampus. Next base: position 64,815 of record SJXQ01000302.1, on the reverse strand, counting down.
GGAAGCAGTAATTTTTGGAATAATAAATCGAGTTCTGTTTTTTTTTTTTAACTACAGGCTTTGGGAAGGAGGGCAATGTAGCAAAATGCTATTAACATATGTTGTGATATGGAAAAATTTAATACTGGGTTTTTTTTTTAAGTTTTGTTTTTACCATATAACATCTTAATTGAGAAAAACCAAATTGATTTGAACTTAAAAAGGCAAAAAAACAAAAGTGGGTGTGTTTTTATAAGTAAGTCATTTACCTCTCGGTCTTTATTCCAGCTTTTAATCTTGCTTGGATATAAATTGGTAACTTTTAATTTTGATGTAGTTTGCAAGTTGACAGAAAAGCCTCGAGAACTGTACCAAATTCACTAGTTTTACCTCTTTGATTTTATTATCTGTCTCGTGGATTTATGTATACACATTTTATATATATATATGTATGTATATGTAAAAAGAGAGATTTCCCCTCCCTGAATCAGAGTCAGAGGCAGGCGGGTGTATTGTTCCTTTGCCTTTAATTCCTTGGAGGTTATATTCTAAGAACAAGAAAATGCTCTTACACGACCGTGGTACAATGTTTAAAATCAGGACATTAACACTGATGCAATATTTGAATCCACAATCTATTAAATAAATTTCATCCATTGTCCTAGTATTGCTTGTCCTCAATAATATTACTTCCTGTTCCTAGTCCAGATTCCAATCTCAGAAAACACTTGGTAGTCAGTTACTTTGATTGGTGATTTTGTACTAAGGCAAAAAAAAAAAAAAAAGATCGTAAGAGAAAACTTTGTAAAGTTCTCTCAGATGTCTGTCGGCTATTCTGACGGTCACTAGAGGAATATTTGTGAGTAGAATGATATAATGGATCAAAAACCTTTCTTAATCATCTAGCAGAGTTTTTTAATATACTTTTATTTTTAAATTTTTATTGAAGTATCTTTAATTTACAGTGTTGTGTTAGTTTCAAGTGTCCAGCAAAGTGAATCAGTTATACTAAAAATGTATTTTTAAACAGATGTCAATTTCAGAAGGTGTACCTGTACATAGGAAGAATGAACAATCAGCTTGTGCTTATATGTGAGTATGCCGCTACGCACCCTCTACTTCATCCACATTTCCTTTTCCACAAGAAGTCATGGGGCACATTTCCTGTGTCCCTTCCGGGGGACGTATGTCCCATTCATCCTTTTCTTTCCCCCTCATTTGAAATTGTAATTTACATGCAGCAGAATTCATGTGTTTCAGTGTAATGTTCTGTGGGATCCTTGTTCCCTGATGAGGGATCAAACCCGTGCCCCCTGCATTGGAAGTCTTAGAGTCTTAACCACTAGACCTCCAGGGAAGTCTCATTTTGACTGATTATTGGGCTTCCCTTGTGGCTCAGATGGTAAAGAGTTTGCCTGCACTGCAGGAGACCCGGATTCAATCCCTGGGTCAGGAAGATCCCCTAGAGAAGGGAATGGCAACCCACTCCAGTATTCCATGGACAGAGAAGCCTGGTGAGCTACAGTCCAGGGAGTGGCAGAGTCGGACACAACTGAGCGACTAACACTTTTTTCTTTATGGTCATGTAACCACCACTACAGTCAAGATATGGGGTGGTCTGGTCACTCCTCCACTCCAAATTCATTCTGTTGCTTGCAGTCAGCCTTCCGCAGTTCCAGCCCCTGGTTACTGCTAATGTGTCCATTGTCCGTATAGATTTGCTTTTCCCATGATGTCACATAAAGGGAATCAGAATGTGTATCTTTGGAGACCAGCTTTTTACACTCAAAATGATGTGTTTGAAATTAATCTCCATGTTGTGGTAATCAGCAGTTAAATTAAAAAAAATTTTTTTTTGGAGTAAAGTTGCTTTACAATGTTGTGTTAGTGTTTGCTGTACAACAAAGTGAGTCAGCTATATGAATGTGTGTGTGTGTGTGTGTGTGTGTGTGTGCTCAGTCATGTGCTTTGCGACTCCATGGACTATAGCCTGCCAGGCTCCTCTGTCCATGGAACACTGCAGTGGGTTGCCATTGCGAGAATAGTAAAGTGGGTTTCCTACTCTAGGGTCTTCCTGACCCAGGGATTGAAACTGCCGTTTCTCACATCTCCTGAATTGACAGGCGAGTTCTTTACCACTAGTGCCACCTGGGAAGCCCCATGTATACATATATTCCCCCTTCTTTTTGGCTTTCCTTCCCATTTAGGTCACCACAGAGCACTGAGTAGGGTTCCCTGTAGTATACAGTAGGTTCTCATTAGTTATCTATTTTACACTTAGTAGTGTATATACGTCAATCCCAAAGAAAAAAACAAATGTCAGATATTAACGCATATATGTGGGATCCAGAAAAATGGTACAGATGAACATATTTGCAAAGCAGAAACAGAAAACAAATGTATAGACACCAGGGGGAAAGGGGTGGTGATGGTGGGAGATTGGGACTTAATTCTTTTTTGACTGCTCTCTAGAGTTCATTGTATGGAGATACAATGTTTATCCATTCCCCACTTGAGGCATATTTAGTTTGGTTTCCAGTTTTACAACCAACCTAGACAGCATATTAAAAAGCAGAGACATTACTTGGCCAACAAAGGCCCGTCTAGTCAAGGCTATGGTTTTTCCAGTGGTCATGTATGGATGTGAGAGTTGGACTATAAAGAAAGCTGAGCGCTGAAGAATTGATGCTTTTGGAGTGGAGCAGTGGTGTTGGAGAGGACTCTTGAGAGTCCCTTGGACTGCAAGGAGAGCCAACCAGTCCATTCTAAAGGCGATCAGTCCTGCGTGTTCACTGGAAGGACTGATGTTGAAGCTGAAACTCCAATACTTTGGCCACCTGATACAAAGAGCTGACTCATTGGAAAAGACCCTGATGCTGGGAAAGATTGAGGGCAGGAGGAGAGGACGACAGAGGATGAGATAATTGGATGGCATCACCGACTCGATGGATATGGGTTTGGGTGGACTCGGGGGGTTGGTGATGGACAGGGAGGCCTGGTGTGCTGTGGTTCATGGGGTCGCAAGGAGTCTGACACGACTGAGCAACTGAACTGAACTGAACTTGCGGTGGTGACGAATGTAGTCACCGTAACATTCCCATATGGGTCTTTGTGTGAACCTAAATGTTCTGCTTTGTTCTTCACCTCACCTGGCTAAAGCCCTAGGTTCTGTGGTAAGGATCAGAAGGATATGTTTCACTTTACAAGAAATGACCAAATTGTTTCCCAAACTAGCTGTCCATTTCAGAGTCCCACAGTGTGTGTCTCTTTCCTTTTCCCACCAGCAAGCTATATTCTTTAGATACTTTTTTCCCCTTAATGCTATCTTGGAAGTGATTCCAAAGTTAAAATACATCGAGCTGCCTCCATTTTCACAAGTGAGTACTACTCCATCCATTTAATCCACGTTAATTTATCTACACAGTCTCCTGTCTTGGACCTTTATGTTGTTTACAGGCTTTTGCTGTTGGAAACCCCAACAGCTAATGTCCTGTAGGGTACAGAATGTCCTTGCCGAGGCATCTAGGTGCATATATGCTCTCTGGTCTGCAGGATGATTCCTAGCAGTAGATATACTGGGGTCAAATCGTACCTGCTTCCTTTGCTTCATATCACCCCTTTCTCTCTCTTTCTCTCTTTTTCTCTTTTCAGCGTCTCTGGGTCTTTGTTTTGACATGCGGGCTTTTCTCCAGTTGCGGGCTGTAGTTGTGGCACATGGGCTTAGTTGCCCCCATCGCATGTGGGATCCTAGTTCCCCGCCCAGGGTTTGAACCTGCATCCCCCGCATTGGAAGGCAGATTCTTAACCACTGAATCACCAGGGAAGTCCCCCATATCACCTGTCTTAACCCAACTGGCATTTCTGTAGATTGCTCTCTGGAGAAAGAGTCATTTGGTCAGGAGCCTTCCACTTTACTTCGGGAAGTTCAACCAGAGGATGCCCTCTTGCGGTTTGTTTAGAATTCACTTTTCAATCTTCTCAGTGGGGTGGAGTGAAAAAGCCACTTGAGGTGAAAGTTTCAGGAAGGTAGTGGCTGCTTCTGCTCTAGTGAAGTTGGAGGCCAGGAGCTTTTGGAAACTTGAGGGAGAATTGGGAGGATATTGGGGCCAGCAGCCCAAGGCAGCTAGGGTGGGAGGGTGGGGG
>SJXQ01000302.1:47677-60489 GCA_006408695.1 Aepyceros melampus | reverse complement strand
GTGAACAAGGAATCTGTGTGTTTGGAAGGGGGAGGTCTGGGTGGATTTTCCATTACACACGAGTCGTGAACCTGTCCTGGGAAGGTCCATAGCTCCTGGGCTTCTTGGCATTTTCTTGAAAAGACTACCACCCTCTCTGGAAGGAACAGCTTGGAGGGGAGGGCATGACATTTTGAGCCAGGGCTGCTGTGTGTTGAGTGTGCTGTGTGTTGGGGACTCATTTGGTGTCTATGAACGGGCACAGGGCAAAGGGAACAGGGAGGGGAGAGTCAGTCCCCTCCTCCGTTCTCATCTTGCCAAATGCCTGGTTTTCATAATTCAACCTGGGGCGAGGGTTGGGGGGGAACCATCAGTGGCATTTCTGTTAAATAAGATAAAGTACTTGGAAATAGAATGGAAGACACCCAGAGCTGCCTTATTGTTATCAGAGTATAGTCTTCAAAAGTTAAGAAACACAACTCTTATGCAAAAAAACAAACAAATCCCCCAACCAACCAGTCAAAGAAACCAAAAAGAACACCAGGCAGCACTTTTAACCCTTTAGCAAGGGCACTAGCCGGGATGGTAAAGCCGAAGCATTTGTCATCACTAAACCAACATCACAAAGTTAGATATGAGGACGTTACTGTCCCAGGGGCAATAAACCTGTCATCACTGCAGATTATTTCTTCCCTGGGATAAAAATGATTTACAATATATCCATCTCTAAGTTAACATCTGGCTTTCTGGAGTTGAGGCCCTAAAAGAAATAGTAAATCAATCACAGGTAAGTTTCTCGGGGGAAGGGGTTGACAAATGATCCAGCCCATTGCCTGCTTGTGTAAATAAAGGTGTATTGGACACAATGTGTTTGTACCCATAGGTCTCCTCTGAGGCTGTCTTCACACAGAGTGCCCTTGTTGTGGCACGGAACATATGGCCCGAACATTTGCTTTGTGACCTTCTGTGGGAAAATCTTGCCAGCTCTTTTGCTGGAGAATGAAATTATTCTCAGGCGGACCTCTTAGGCAGGGCTCCGGAAGAGACTGAATGGCCCTGTGGGCAGCCTCTGGCCTTGTGTGTGAGCTTCAGGTCATTTTTTCTTAGCATTGTCTAGGCAGGAAGGTTTATATGTCTGGGAAGTCTTTGGTAGGTCTTTGCCAAAAGCTCTTTGGAACCGAAGTGCTGACCCTCAGAGGCAGCCCCAGCCCAGGAAACAGACTCCTTCCTGCTCACGTGTGCTTTTCCAGAGGGTGGAGTCTTCACAGATCCAAGATAACTGTCTGCCTTCTGTATTGCTTCCTGCCATTGAGTTCCTTTGATTCCTGTGGACAGATTATTAACAATGATAATACTATTGCCCACAATAACTGCCATCAAACCTATACTTGCCTATCAAATAATCCAGTGCCTTGCCCACATCCCTTCTTTTAGGTGTGAAAAGGAGTTAAGAGGTTGTTATCATCCCCATTTGACAGACAAGAAAACTGAGGCTGTCATAGGTTCTTTACAGAAACCTTTGTGGCATGCCTGTGGGTGGAGAACTATATGCGGGTCATTCCTCCTGGCTGGGTGGACCCTGTGGATGCCTGTTTCATTGTTTAAACCTAGGAGTATCATGTTCAGAGCCAAAAGATTGAAGTTATGGCTTTGGCCTTGCTGGGTCTCAGCTGAGTAAAAATTCTTCTCTGTGAGATGGAGATCATGTTACTTACCTGCTCTCCCTGCCGGAGTCTTTATTATAATGAAGACAGACTCTAATACTCCAATACTTTGGCCACCTGATGCAAAGAGCCAACTCATTGGAAAAGACCCTGATGCTGGGAAAGCCTGAGGGCAGCAGAAGGGGGCGACAGAGGATGAAATGGTTGGATGGCATCATCAACTCAAAAGACATGAATGTGAGCAAACTCGGGGAGATAGTGAAGGACAGAGAAGCCTGACGTGCTGTAGTCCATGGGGTCCCTAAGAGATGGACACGACTGAGCAACTGAACAATAACAAAGAATCTAATGGGGGTATGGAAACCCTAAAGAACCTCCACAGACATTGGTGGGTTAACTCCTCCTGCTCCTATTACAGTTTCTTAATTCTTTCTGGATCCACACAGAAAAATCAGATGATGCACTTGGGTACAGATGCTCCAAATTTTCCATGTAATTAAAAAAAATAATATTTATTTATTTGTTTTTGGCTGTGCCAGCTCTCTACTGCTTCATGAGCTTTCTCTAGTTGCAGTGAGCTGGGGCTGCTCTCTAGCTCTGGTGTACAAGCTTCTCATTGCCACAGCTTCTCTAGGGTGGATGGGCTTTAGTAGTGGGAAAGCACTGGCTTGGTTGCCTTGAGGCACGTGGGATCTTCCCCCATCAGGGATCAACCCTGTGTCCCCTGCATTGGCAGGCGGATTCTTAACCACTGGACCACCAAGGAAGTCCCTTCTCCTCTCTTAGTCAATGGCTTCCCCCCACCCCCACACACACCTTTGGATTGTGACAATCTTGAGGAGAATTAAAATTCCAGAAAAATTTGCCTAAGAACCCCTTGCAAAGCTTGGATTTTCCCCCTTATTGACCTATAGGATTGATTTTCATTGTATAAATTTCAGCAGCTACAGTTATTCAAGCTCATCGTATTGTGTATAGACATTTTCCTCCTTTTTAAGTTATAGTCAAGCACCCATTTGGTGAAGGGCATGGCAACCCACTCCCACTCCTAGAGAATTCCATGGACAGAAGAGCCTGGTGGGCTACAGTCCATAGGATCACAAAGAGTTGGACACGACTGAAGTGACTTAGCACACACTCACACAAGCACCTACTGGTGATGCTGTCAATGGGAATTCTGCCTCTGTTAAAAAGGGGGTTCTGACACCTGCTACAACATGGATCAACTTTGAGGAAATGTTGTGGTTTAGCCACTAAGTCATGTCTGATTCTTTGCAACCCCGTGGGCTGAAGCCCCACCAGGCTCCTTTGTCCATGGGATTTCCCAGGCAGGAATACTGGAGTGGGTTGCCATTTCTTTCTCCAGGGGATCTTCCCAACCCAGAGATCAAAACCGCATCTCCTGCCTAGGCAGGTGGATTCTTACCCCTGAGCCACCAGGGAAGCCCTAAGGACGTGATGCTCAGTGAAATATGCCAGACACAAAAGGACACACACTATCTGATTCAGCTCATTGGAGGTCTCGAGAAGAGTCAGATTTGTAGAGACAGGAAGTAGATGGTGAGGGTCAGGGGCTGGGGGAGGGGAAGGGGGAGTCAGTGTTTCTTGGAGACAGAGTTTCAGCTTGGGAAGGTGAGAAAGTTCTGGGGATAGTTGTACAACAATGTGAACATACTTAATGCTACTGAGCTGTGCACTTATAATTGGTTAAGATGGTCAGTTTTATGCATATTTTTCCACAATTAAAAAAAAATTGTTCCTCGTTGCACTAACCACACTCAGCAGCCACAGGGAAGTGGCTACTGTGTTGGACAGCACAGATCAAGATGATTTCCGTCAACGCAGAAAGTTCCACCCGACACCGATCCTCATGGGGAAATGTAGCTTCAGAGGCCTTTTAAGTTCCCTGGGTCTGGTCGGTGGTGTCCACGTGGGCCGTAATGTTCACTGCAGCTCTCAAGGGGCCTGGGGATTTGGGAGTGAAGAACATGTCCCAGCTTCCAAACCGTGATTTGAGCTATACAGGAAGTGAGCAAAGAAGGCATCCTTGGGGAACAGGCTCTGCTTGTGGCCTCAGAGGAACCATCAGTCCAGGAACAAATTTGCTGGCAGCCTGGGAAGGGAAGGCTGGTCATGGAGGTCCAGGCCAGATACTGAGAGACCAAAATCAGGGGCAATCAGGAAGTCATGAGTAGTGACATGCCAGGAGAAAGAGTGTGTTACAAGCTGCTGGAGAACGCCAGAGTGGAGTCCAGCCTTCAGTGGACAAGTTCAGTTGCATCAAATAAGAAACTCCAGGCATAGAAATCCAAGCACAATCTCTGCCCCGTACATCATCTCCTGCAGGTCACAGCAGAAATACCACCTCCACTTACCTTCGGCACAGTGCTTGCTGTGTATGCAGTTATACTTCTTTTTTTAATTTAAAAATTGTTATTATTATTTGGGGCTATGCTAAATCTTCAATGTGGAGTGCAGGCTTTCTCTAGTTGCAGTGCACAAGCTTAGTTGCCCTACCACGTACGGGATCTTAATTCCCCAACCAGGGATCGAACCTACATCCCTGGCATTGGAGGGTGGATTCTTAACCACTGGACAACAGGAAAGTCCCTGCAGTTATGCTTTTAAATAAAGAATATGCCTCCTCCATTAGACTCGTGGGCCTAAAGGCAAACTCTGTGGCCACTGTGTTCCCATAGGGGTTGTAAACATCTGGATCAGAGTAAGTAAATGTGCGTTGAAGCACAAATAAACCTTTGGGACATTTGCTTAACCTCCTCTCACCTCAGTTTCCTCATTGTAAAATGGAGAAAATGTAGATCAGGATATATCTGTTTATACCAGTGTGGCAGCTACATGCAGGAGCAGACTTGCCTGAGGCAATTGTGTAATTTTCAGGAAATGTGCAGACTGCGTCTTAAACAAGCTGGTAATTCTGTTTGTTTGTTTCTAGTCTTTTTTTTTTTTTAACTTTATTGGAGTATAGTTGCTTTAGAGTGTCCTGTTAGTTTCTACTGTACGGCAAGGTAAAGCAGCTATACATATATCCCCTCTTTCATGGATTTCCTTCCCCATTTAGGTCACCACGGAGTTCTAAGAAGGGTTCCCTGTGCTGCACAGTAGGTTCTCATTAGTTATCTGTTTTATGCACAATATCAATCGCGTGGAAGTGAAAGTGTTAGTCATTCAGCCATGTCCGACTCTTTGAGACCCCATGGACTGTAGCCTGCCAGGCTCCTCTGTCCATGTAATTCTCCAGGTGAGAATACTGGAATGGGTTGCCATTTCCTTCTCTAAGCTATCTTCCCAACCCAGGGATTGAACCTGGGTCTCCCACATTGCAGGCAGATTCTTAACCGTCTGAGCCACCAGGGAAGCCCTGGTGTATGTATGTCAATCCCAATCTCCCAGCAAGCTGGTATTAAAATTTAAATAACATCAACTTATAATTAAAGAAATTATGTTAAAAGCAAAGAAAATAAATACTTCATACTTAACCACTTGTTAATCATCTCAATACCTTTTCTATGATTATGCTTTTGAGGTTGCTTGCTACTACTGTTTCTATGTGATTGGATGTATTATTTAATGCTGTGCTACTGTAGATCTCTCGCTGGCTTCACATTCGGTAACTTTAGGTGGGGTAGCTTGAAAAGGACCCTGGTGGGAATATTTACACCATGGAAATCGGCCAGTGCTCTAAAGCAAGAGGTTCTCTGCCCCACTCAATGAAGAAGTTGTTAAACGTTTTAAGAGCACATCACTGGCTTGGGGGCTGAAACGAGTTAATAGTTATGCCTGGGAGTTGGGACATCAGAAACTAGCATTTTTGAAAATACATATTTATTTATTTGGGGCTGTGCGGGGTCTTTGTTGCTGTGTGGGCTTTTTCTCTAGTTGTGACAAGCGGGGGCTACTCTAGCTGTTCTGCATTGGCTTCTCGTTGTGGTGGCTTCTCTTGTTGCAGAGTGTGGGCTCTAGGGTGCACGGGATTCAGTAGCTGTTGCAAACGGGCTCAGGAGTTGCAGGTCCCGGGCTCTAGAGCACTGCTCAGTAGTTGTGGAGCACAGACTTAGTTGCTCCTTGACACGTGGGATCTTCCTGGGCCAGGGATGGAACCTGAGTCCCCTGCGTTGGCAGGTGGATTTTTTACCACTGAGCCACCAGGGAAGTCCAGAAATTTGTATTTTTAACCAGCAGGCAACATGTGCTGTAGAAGTGAGCCGTTGCTGACATGATTTTGTTTGGCTTGCACTTCCTCCTCTCGAGTTGCTGTCGCGGCATTGGGTAAAGCTGTTGACCAGCTGTTTTCTTTCTCTCCCCAGTGTGTCCGACTATCTGTAAGTCACATGGCTGCACCTCTGAGGGTCTCTGCTGCCACAGCGAGTGCTTGGGCAACTGTTCAGAGCCCGACGACCCCACCAAGTGTGTGGCCTGTCGCAACTTCTACCTGGACGGCAGGTGCGTGGAGACCTGCCCGCCCCCTTACACCACTTCCAAGACTGGCGCTGCGTGAACTTCAGCTTCTGCCAGGACCTGCACAACAGATGCAAGAACTCTCGGAGGCAAGGCTGCCACCAATATGTCATTCACAATAACAAGTGCATCCCTGAGTGCCCCTCTGGCTACACGATGAATTCTAGCAAGTGAGTCCTGCCTGAGTGTGGGTTCTAAGGGGGCGGAGGGCAGGCTGTCAAGAGGGAAAGGAACATGGGGTTGTTGCTGATAGCACCACCTGTTAAAATTGTGTGAGAAGCTAGAGTTGATTAGCTATGAGCAAGAAAGCTGCTGATGACGAGTGACACAGTTAGGTCTCTCAGATGCCATTCTGGCCTCCTGGTTTGAGGCACTGGCCTTTGGAGAGGGAGTCAATGGCCTTTCTCTCACAGAGGGCCAGATAGTAAATATTTTTGGCATCTTGCATACCAAAAATTGAAAGCTTTCCGTGCTTATCATTGGAAACAGAAGTCCTTAGCTTCATATACAGTCCTTTATATGGCCTGACTGCTCCCACTGATGGAACTGTCTGTCACAACCCAAGTCATAGCTCAGATTTTTTAAGTATTTTCTCCGAACTGGGTCTGGATAGAGTCCTGAGGTTAGCCTGGAGTGCAAGGAAGAAGGACTCAATTCTAGATTATTCTCAAGGCTTTGTTGTCTCTTGAAGGACAATACCATCAAATCATTTCCTACTATTTGGGTGAGAAAAAGCAGGGTTTTCTCTCCCCAGGGGTGAGTCAGATTTCCACCTCAGGCTTTTTGTTCACGCTGTTAGCTTCTCAGATGAGCTATTTTGGGGGCTTGGGGCTGGAACAGAGTTTTTTTAAAAAATCCATTTCCTGGTTTTTGTGTTGAGGGTCTGAGAAAAAAAAAATACCGCAAAACAACACAAAAACAAATCAGAGAGAGACGCGCGTCAAGGGGCCTTGAGCTGACCTGCTTACGTAAAACATATTCCCTCTTCAGACCTGGAAATGAGCCAAGTGAGAGTGTTCTGGTGGGAAATTTTATTCCCTGGGTGGGGAGGGTGGGAAGGAAAACAACCTTTATTCTGGCTCCTAGGAGCTGCTCTCTGAGTGTTTGTGAAACCTGCAAGTACAGTATGTTTTGTTTCGCTCGTTTTTGATAAAACCTATCATGTGGCTTTGTGGACCAAAAATAGGCTCCTATAAATCACCTTTGCATTCCAGACAGAGCTATTTTTTTTCTTTTTGGGGGCCAGTTTATCAGTAAGATTGGGAAAATGATGCTGGAACAGAGTTTTTTTAAAAAATCCATTTCCTGGTTTTTGTGTTGAGGGTCTGAGAAAAAAAAAATACCGCAAAACAACACAAAAACAAATCAGAGAGAGACGCGCGTCAAGGGGCCTTGAGCTGACCTGCTTACGTAAAACATATTCCCTCTTCAGACCTGGAAATGAGCCAAGTGAGAGTGTTCTGGTGGGAAATTTTATTTCCCTGGGTGGGGAGGGTGGGAAGGAAAACAACCTTTATTCTGGCTCCTAGGAGCTGCTCTCTGAGTGTTTGTGAAACCTGCAAGTACAGTATGTTTTGTTTCGCTCGTTTTTGATAAAACCTATCATGTGGCTTTGTGGACCAAAAATAGGCTCCTATAAATCACCTTTGCATTCCAGACAGAGCTATTTTTTTTCTTTTTGGGGGCCAGTTTATCAGTAAGATTGGGAAAATGACCATATTCTTCTTGATTTATTTATTTTTTTCATGTTTGAAATAAAGCAAGGCTATTAACATCTTCCACTAAAAGACACTGGCTTTAAATAGAAGGTTGTTTTTTTTTTTTTTCCTGATCATAACAAAGATATGAAAAATAGAGCAACTTCCTTTGATGTTTTCCTGATGGCAGTGGCCCCAGGATTGAAGCCCCAGGAAATTAATGTCTTGTCCCATGATGCTTGGGACCTCTACTGAATGAAAAAGGGGAAAGAGAGGGATGTTAATTATGACCCATTCTGGCAGTAGTTGAGGGCTTCCCAGGTGTTGCTAGTGGTAAAGAACCCGTCTGCCAGTGCAGGAGATGTAAGAGACTTGGGTTCGATCCTTGGGTCGGGAAAATCCCTTGGAGGAAGGCATGGCAACCCACTCCAGTATTCTTGCCTGGAAAATCCCATGGACAGAGGAGCCTGGCGGACTACAGTCGCATGGAGTCGCAAAGAGTTGGACGCGACTGAAGCGACCCAGCACACAACATGGCAGTATGTTACTTTGTCAGTTAAAAAAACTTTTTTTTCTTCTGAAGCTTTTATTTTGTGGAAGACTTCAGTGTGGTCATGTTTTCTTATGTGGTTTGATATCAAATGGGGCCAGATATGTTTTCTTTCTTTCTGGTGGCTTTATCTGGGAAGTAGTTCTTGATGTCTTTATAGCAGAGGACTATGAACCCATGTGGGTTCACTATATTCCATCCATTGTCACTCCGAGATACCTGATAGAGTGCTCTCCAGTGAGATGAGGAGTATTAGATATTTGGGGTGCATGTTAAGGGTGTGATGGGTATGGGGCATCCCTGTCCTCCCCCGCCACCGCCCCCCATCCACCTTCTAGAATTGTTTGCCTCTTGATCTTTGTATGGCTGGGTTTCTCCTGGTCACCCAGGGCATCACAACTTAAAATTCACTTCCTTTGAGACTTCTTTCCTGTGTGACCACCCCAGCCGAATTAACCATCTGGCTACTCTTTGGCACATCTCTGCATTTTAACTCTTTACCACTAGCTGATATTTTCATTGTCCATTTGTTAATTTTCGCCAATGAGACTGGACACTTCAGAAATGTATCAGCTAGCTCTTGCTGTGTAACAAACCTCCCCAGTATTTTGTAACTTACAACAACACTCATTTATGGTTTCTATTGATTTTGTGGGTTGACCAGAGGTTTATCTGGCTCTGCATGGGTCAGCTCTGATGGGATGGTACAGCCTAGCCTCTCATACCCTGCATGGGCAGCTGGGGCCTCTCTCCATGTGTAACCAGGAACGGCAGGCTTTAAACTGTGTAAGTACTTCTTAAGCCACTGCTGTGTCACGTGTGCTAATGGCTCATCAGCGAAAGCAATTCAGAGGGCCACGCCCAGATTCCAGGGGTGAGGAAGCAGACTCCACTTCTTGGCTGGAAAAGGACATGTGGATTTCCCACAGGGAAAGCTGGTTGTTTTTTCACTTGTGTGTGCCTGCGGTTTACAACCAGCACTGGCAAAGGGCCAGATAGTAAATATTTTCCGCTCTGAGGGCCATATGGTTGCGGCTACTCTACTCTAGCCTTATAGAGTGATAATGGTCATAGATGGTACTCAACCCAGTGGGTGTGTTCTGATACAGTGCTAGTTACAACAACAGGTGGCCAGCTGGAGTTGACCCATGGGCCGTAGTTTGCTTATCCCTGGCCCGGAGGATCATCTGTCGCATGATAAGTGCTCAGTGAGTATTTGTAGAACCAACAAAAGAACCCAAACATTTGGTCATTATTCTGTTTCTACCCCAGCTGCTCTGACACCAGCTGGGTGTACTACACTAGATGTCAACATCAACCACCTGGAGTGGCATCGGACCTGCAAGTTAAAGGCTTGGTCCTCCACCAGACTGGCTTTACTTCACATGCCAGCCACACTTTGGGGGTCCCCAGGGCAGCCACGTGGGCACTAGTGGTAAAGAACCCACCTGCCAATGCAGGAGACATAAGAAATGCCGAGTTGATCCTTGGGTTGGGAAGATCCTCTGGAGGAGGGCATGGCAACTCACTTTAGTATTCTTGCCTGGAGAATCCCATGGACAGAGGAGCCTGGTGGGCCACAGTCCTTGGGATTGCAGAGTCAGACACGACTGAAGTGACTTAGCACACACGCACGCAAGAGACCCACACTGCTGATTGGTTGGCTATAAATTTTGAGGCTCCCAAAGACCCACTGGGTTCAATAATTTGCTGGGACAACTCACAGAGCTAAAAGAAAAAGGCTGTTTGTCCAAGCCTATGGATGGTAGCACCCTGGGTTAGGGTGCCTACAGAGCTCACCTAGGCATCCATCACCTATACCGAGCTCTGCAGACACTGCCCCTGGGGGGGCGCCCTATTTATGGCTGGGCCAACTCTTGCTGCGCTTCAGCAAGAAACCATCAGGGAACTTTAAGGAACAAGGTTTGTTATTCACAGGTCCTGAAGGCTCACACAGTGAGGTCGTGGGAAGGGGGAAGGAAGAAGGGAGAGAGGGAGAGAGCCACACACAGAGGAAAAGAGAGAGGGGGAAAGAGAGAGACAGAGTCAGAGAGAAAGAGGAAAAGAGAGGGAGAGAGGAAGGGAAAGAGAGGGAGTGGCCCTTGGGAGGTCTGCTTTTCTTAGGGTCTGAGGGCGGAGTTCTGGGGTTTGATGGCTTCACTCTGTGGTGAATTTAAAGCTCAAGAGCAGGAATTGGGGCACAGGAAGAGAGAGGCAGGGTCCATCAAGTGGTCAGTTATCTAGGTTCCTCAGGGCTTTCTGAAAGAGGGACCTTCAGGGGTGGGGGCAGCCTTGTTCATTATCTAGTTGTTTTCGTTGCATTTTACTCAAGACAGATGTCTTTTGAAATAATGCCTCAGCAGTCAAAAAGCTTCATGTCAGGCACGTACAATTACAGCTTTATTATTAAGGAGGCACAGAGGATGAGGGCTGGGAGAGTCCCAGACACAGGGCTCCCATCCCATCAGCCTTACAGCTGCGTGCTCACCAACCAGAAAAATGGACTGAGTTGGTGTCCAGAGTTTTCTTGGGATTTTGTTATATAGCTGTGATCGACTGGATCACCGGCCATGGATTTGAGCTCCTCCTTCTCTCTCTGGAGGTCAAAGCGATGAGGCCACCCTCCAAATCACACATTTGACCTTTCTTGTGACCAGCCCTCATCCTGAAGCAACTAGGGGTCGCTGCTTCATTAGCACAACAAAGATGTTTCTATCACTCAGGAAATTCCAAGGCTTTTGAAGCTCTGTGCCAGGAGCTGGGCACCAGATGTGTTCTTTATTATACCACCATGACAAAGATCCTCCTGCAAAATTGAATAAGCAGAGGTGTAGAAATAACAAGGGTACCAATGATACCACTAGTAAAAAGTGATCATCATAGCAAAGGACTAATGGTTTTTGTTTTCTGTGTGCCAGGCACTTTAGATGGCATATGTCATTCAGTCATTCAGTCCTCATCACCACCTGCCCTGTGAAGCAGATACTCTTATTGTCTCTATTTCACAGCATGTGTGCCTGCTAAGTCACTTCAGTCATGTCTGATTCTTTGCAATCCAGTAGACAGTAACTTACCACTCCTCTGTCTATGGAATTCTCCAGGCAAGAGTACTGGAGCGGGTTGCCATGACCTCCTCCAGGAGATCCTCCCAACCCAGGGATCAAACCCAGGTCTCCTGCACTGCAGGCAGTCTCCTTCATTGCAGATGGATTCTTTACCAACTGAGCCACCAGGGAAGGTCAGACCCCACACAGAACAGCAGACATCCCATCACCTTGCAGTAGCAGCCTGAGTACCACTAGTAGGGGGTAAAGTCATTAGCTCTGCACAACTGGTCACTATGGTTACATCAGGAGTCCCATCAGTTCCTTGTATAGTGTGAGTTCTGTCTCCAGGGTAGTACATGATTCTCCACGGGGTACAGTGGGAAGCCCCTCTCTTTGGGGTAAGGCAGAAGCCCCATCATTTTGGCATAAGTACCCTGACCTTGGGATAAGGCTGTAGAACCTGTCACCCTGGAGAAATACCCTAAGCCTATCCCTTTAGACAGTGGTTCTTATCTGGAGGGGGCTTTTTGCACCTCCTTCCCCAGGGGACATTGTTCAGAGACATTTTTGGCTGTCATGCCTTGGATGGGAGGTGGTGTTAGCATAGTATGGGGGTGCAGGGATGCTGCTTAACACCCCTCATGTGCAGGACAGCCCCCAACAGTGGGGAATTCTCCAACCTCAGTGTCAGCAGTGCTGTGGTTGAAGCACGCTGCCTTATGGTCGCTTGGGACCCTGTGCAGCATGCTGTCTGCTCTCTGTGTGTGCGCGTGCGTCCTGATCTTTCTCCCCACTCTTTCTGCAGCTTGATGTGTACCCCTTGCCTGGGCCCCTGTCCCAAGGTATGCCACCTCCTGGAAGGCGAGAAGACCATCGATTCAGTGACATCTGCCCAGGAGCTCCGAGGCTGCACCATCATCAACGGAAGCTTAATCATCAACATTCGAGGGGGCAGTGAGTGCTCTGGGGGGAGGGGTTGCCGCCTCTGGGGATCCACTCTCCCTCTGAGCACACCAGGACAATAACCCAGAGACCCATCAGTGGAGTCATGCAAGGGATAATGTGCTTCCAAACTTGGGTTCACAGCTCAGGCCTGGACCCTTACAATATTGTAAAGTAATTAGCTTCCAATTAAAATAAATAAATTTTTTAAAAATGGAAATGCCTGATGTCCCAACTCTCAGCTTGGAAAATAAGAATCTTGGGGTGGGGATGGGGAGGGGGTCAGGAAGGAGCAGGGAAGTGAGTCCAGGACTGAGCTGGGACATCAGGCATTTCCATTTTTAAAAATAAATGTATTTAACCGGAGGCTAACTGTTTTACAATTTTGTGATGGTTTTTGCCATACATTGACATGAATCAGCCACAGGTGTACATGTGTCCCCCATCCCAAACCCCC
>SJXQ01000302.1:2024-47253 GCA_006408695.1 Aepyceros melampus | reverse complement strand
ACCTGTTTTGCAGGTCTGGGGACTGTGTTTCCAGAAATTCTGTCACAGGCAAAAAGTATTCCTTTGTTTATTTATTCAGCAAACGTTTATTGAATACTCACAGTGAATAAGGCCAAGTCCATGCATGGTGGATCTTGCAAATAAACAAATGAATGTATAATGTAAACCCAGGCAGTGGTTCCTGCATTGAAGGGCAACAAAGCAGGGGTCGGCTGCATAATAAACACATTCAGCTTTGCAGGCAGGACAATCTCTGTCATAACCACACTGCCTTATAAATGTGTTTGGAGCTGGGCTCGCAAAAATCATTTTCAGCCTGGAAGTTAACTCTTCACCATGGGGAATTCTGGAAAGGTTAAAATACTTTGGTAGAAACCCACTGGATATTCATTCTCTCCTTTCCTTAGACAACCTGGCAGCTGAGCTAGAGGCCAACCTTGGACTATTGAAGAAATTTCAGGATATCTGAAAATCCGCCGGTCCTATGCCCTGGTGTCACTTTCCTTCTTCCGGAAGTTACGTCTGATTCGAGGGGAGACTTTGGAAATTGGGTATGTGGGCCTGATGCTGTATCTGTAGCCTCACTAGGAAGTTTGTGAGTTAGAAAATCTTAGGTTTTTTCCTGTCAAGACATGGAAACAACCTAAGTATCCACTGATGGATGGACGGACGAGTAAAGAAAGCATGATGTGTGTGTGTGTGTGTGTATGTGTGTGTATTACTAAGTATCCACTGATGGATGGATGTGTGTGTGTGTGTCTGTGTGTGTGTCTGTGTGTCTGTGTATACTAAGTATCCACTGATGGATGGATGGATGGGTAAAGAAAACATGATGTATGTGTGTGTGTGTGTGTGTGTGTGTGTATGTAATGGAATATTATATAACCATAAAACTACCTTTTTTGCCAAAGGTCACACCTTTCATTTGGCCAATGACCTCCTTGCTGGTTCTAGAACTACTAGGGCCATCCCACAGAAATATAATGCAAGTCACATATGAGACTTTAAATGTTCTAGTAGCCACATTTTAAAAACTTTAGAAGAAATAGGTGGAATGAATTTTAATAATGTATTTTACTAAACCTATTAAATCTGAAATGTTATTTTGACATGGACTCACTATCAAAAAATGATAAACAAGATCTTTTACATCCTTTTTTTTCATGCTAAGTGTTTGAAATCTGTGGGGTTTTCGCTGGTTTTTTTTTTTTTTTTTTACTTCTGATACAGTTCAGAAGGGCCAGATTTCAGGGGCTCAATTGGCAATGTGGCTGGTGGTTTCTGTGTTGGATAACACAGGTCAAGCTGCTGTCCATTTCCCATTCATCATGTCCTGGTGGCCCACTCACAATTCTAAGGCGTAGGTCTCCCTGAGTTCCTGAGTTGTTATAAAACCTTCAGTGGCCGCCCTCTGTCTACCGAGGAAGCATATGTGTTCTTGGCCTTGGTCTAGGATGCAGTATACTCAGGGTTTGGCCCATGGTATCTCTTCAGTATTGCCTTTCACCTGTTGTTCAGAACAAGCTAGTTTGCTCTTCCCTGAGCCCAGCTCAGGTGCCTCTGTGTCTTCAGTCTTTCCCTTTTGCAAAACCCATATCTCAATCCGTCACACTCTTGCCCTCCTCCCCTACAAGACTGATCTCAGGTATCTTCCTGGCCTTGAAGACCTCCACAGCTTCCCCTATACCTCTCACCCTCCATTCAACATGTAATGAGTATGTGTCAAGCAAGTGGTTAGAACTGGGGATGGAGCACTGAATGAGATCAGTTCCAGCCGTGGCCCCACCATTTTGGAGGTGGAGATGACAAGCTGATGAATGATTAGGTCTGTGTGCCTTTCCATAGGAACTACTCTTTCTACGCCTTGGACAACCAGAACCTAAGGCAGCTATGGGACTGGAGCAAACACAACCTCACCATCACTCAGGGGAAACTCTTCTTCCACTATAACCCCAAACTCTGCCTGTCGGAAATTCACAAGATGGAGGAAGTTTCAGGAACCAAGGGGCGCCAGGAGAGAAATGACATTGCTCTAAAGACCAATGGGGACCAGGCATCCTGTAAGTGGCAGTGCTCTCGTCCTTTCATGGACCAGACAGTGTGACTTCCCCTACCTTCCCCACCACACTGGTACTCAGGGTGGGTGTCACTTACCCCTAATGAGCTAAAACAACTAAGTGTGTGTTAGACTTTCTGAAACACTGAGGACAAGTGTTGTACACGTTAATCTCTTTGCCAAATACCAAATACAATGCCTGATGCTGGAAGATGCCACATAAGCATTGAATGAATGAGGGAATTAATGTCATCTCCCTTATATATATGGCCTTGGCTCAAATGCTGCAGTAAAGTTCTGCAATTGCTACAACTGGAGACTAAGAGCTGATCACCCTCCTGTGACGAGTTTTTCTCTTGAAGAAACAGCTGAGCATTGAGGTGCCAAGGCTTCCATGATACCCTCATATGAAGCTGTTCTGTTATGAGACAATTGGTCCAAACTGTGGTAATTCAGGGAAGGGAGAGAGCAAGGTTGGGGTGGAGCTTAAGGGAGGGTTTATATTCCAGGCAGAGGGAATTACTGTCTCGAAGGCATTGTCTTTCCAAAGAGTGGTCACTCCAAGATATAATGATCTGCACTCTCTCTAAGCCCAGCCAGCTTGTACCCATTTGCACTGGAGTTACTTTTTCTGACATGAAAATCCACATGTAAGACATTGTGTTAGGACAAATGTTGTTCTTGAAAGTGTCCTTTTCTTAGCACCAACTGGCCCCTTGTCCTTCCCTGTTGGTGACAACCACAGTTCTTTAGATGAGCGTCTGGCCAGTAATTGACTTGCAGTTGGGGCCGACCTATATGATCTGTTCTTGCCTCTGAACAAGGGAGAGGCGCGTGGAAATGAGACCTCACTAGAAAACAGCACATCGCCACCTTCCTTCTTGTGGATTCTCTGGGAAGTATGGGATCACCTGCTTTGGGCTGAAACAAACTATTTAAAATTCTGATACTGGGTGTTGTTTTTTTTTTTTAAACCTTTTTAGGTGAAAATGAATTACTTAAATTTTCTTACATTCGGACATCTTACGACAAAATCTTGCTAAAATGGGAGCCGTATTGGCCTCCTGACTTCCGAGACCTCCTGGGGTTCATGTTGTTCTACAAAGAGGCGTAAGTAGAAAGATAAAGAGGTGTGTGTGTTACATTTGTGCTCAGAGGTTCCCCCACTGAGGTTCCTTTCTATCTCCTTCTTATCCGTGGAATAAATATCATAGATCCCTTGGTGGGATCTCACCAGTTGATGGTGTATAACGTCAATAACATTTCTTATTGTTGAAAGCCAGAAATTGAAGCAGGCAGGTTTCTTTTGGAGGTCTAGATTGGGCTATCTCCTATAGAAATATTCCGTTTTGCATCTTGTATGTCCATCTCACCAGACATTCTCAACAAAAAGTCATGAGTCTACCTAGGAGGTGTCTTTTTAAAAAGTCTGCTTAGTATGTGTCTTAGTAGGTTTTCTATTTAGTAGGTATCTACTTAGTAGGTGTCTTTGTTAAAAAAAAGTTTATTTTTAAATCTATTTTGGATTTTTTCCAACACAAATAATTATGGTAAAACAAACATGAAATTGATCATCTTAGTGATGTTTAAATGTACAGCTCAGTGGCATTAAGTATATTCGTGGTGCTCTGTGACCATCATTACTGTCCCTCCCCACAATTTATTCATCATCTTACGCTGAAACACTGTCGTCATTCAATGACACCTAGTCGTTTTGAGTATATGACTGTGCTGGAGTTTTAAAAGGAGACAGTGGAAGTGGTGATCATATTAACATGGATAATTCTTCCATCCCTAATGATTTACTATGTGTCAGGCTGTGTGTGGAGGAGTCAGCCCACATCCTCTCATGTGATCTTATCACTAACTCAGTATCATCATCATGATCACTATTATTATATTACTGGGAAATTGAGACATAGGGAAAGCAATCTCTTTCTCTTTGGCTGTTTCTGTGCCCTTTCTCCTTGTGGCAGAAGACTGTTGGTGAACAGGGTGCAAGCCTGCAGGAGGTAACTTCCCCCAGCCACATCTCTCTGGTCTTTAGAACTCTAGTCAAGGAATGATAACCATCTTTACCTGTTTGGTCTTGAAAGCCCTTACCAGAACGTGACAGAATTCGATGGGCAGGATGCGTGTGGCTCCAACAGCTGGACAGTGGTGGATATTGACCCGCCTACGAGGTCCAACGACCCCAAGTCACAGAACCACCCGGGGTGGCTGATGCGTGGTCTCAAGCCCTGGACCCAGTATGCCATCTTTGTCAAGACTCTGGTCACCTTTTCTGATGAACGGCGTACATACGGGGCCAAGAGTGACATCATCTATGTCCAGACAGACGCCACTAGTAAGCATTTCTTGTCAATGTGAACTTATGCGTGAGCTCAGACATCTTGCCTTTCATATGAAATGCTTGTGTTGTTTTTCTTTTTTTTTTCCTGCATGGTCGTTGGATTCTAAAAGAGCTGGGCACTGAATTTACAATTTCAGAAGAGGAGGCAGTAGCAACAAGACATTAGAGAGGAACATATATTTCTTCTTACCATTAGGGAAAATTTTCAAATATTTACGAAAGTAGGAAAAAATAGCCCCTCTCCCTATGTAATCATCTCTTAGCTTCAATAATTATCAATGTTTTGCCATTTTTTGTTTCATCTCTGCTTCTCTCTTCTCCATTTTTTTGAAATTAAAATTTTTAATTGAAGGATAATTGTTTTACAATGTTGGTTTCTGCCATACATCAAATGAATCAGCCATAGGTATACCTGTGTGCCCTCCCTCTTGGTCTTCCCTCCTACCTCCCACCCCATCCCATCCCCTAGGTTGTCACAGAGCACCAGTTTGAGCTCCTGGAATCTTACAGCCAATCGCCAGTGGCTATCTGTTTTACATATGGTAATGTATATATTTCATGCAACTCTCATGAATCAGCCTACCCTCCCCTTCTCTCCTTGGGTCCACAAGTCTGTTCCCTTTGTCTGCATCTCCACTGCTGCCCTGCAAATAGGTCCATCAGTTCCATCTTCCAGATTCCATATATATGCATTAATTATGATATTTGTCTTCTCTTTCCGACTTACTTCACTCTGTGTAATAGGCTCTAGGTTTTTGTTTGTTTGTTTGTTTTTTGATGTGAACCATTGTTAAAGTCTTTATTGAATTTGTTAGAGTATTGCTTTGGCTTTATGTTTTGGTTTTTTGGCCGCGAGGCATGTGGCATCTAAGCTCCCTGACCAGGGATTGAACTGCACCTCCTGCCTTGCAAGACAAAGTTCTAACCACGGGACCACCAGGGAAATCTCTCCCACATCTCCATTTCTGGGGGAGGAGTAGGCCACTGGAGTATTTTCTAGAGTGTGGCACCAGGGACGCTGCTCAATATACAACAATGCACAGTACAGTAACCATAGCAGAGAATTATCCAGCCTCCCAAAATCAGCAGAGAGAAATCCCATCCTATAGGGTAGAGCCCAAGCTTTATGAAGCAGCTCTTGTGACACTGCCCTCTTGCCCTGTATCCTCCAGCAAAACCAAAGGACTTAGAGTTCCAGAAACTTGCAGCTTCCAGGCTTTTGTACACACTGTGTCTTCTGTCTGGAGACTTCTACCCCTACCGCTTGCTGACTCTCAGCCACCTCCATTCTCCAGGGGAAGCTTTTGTGGAGCCCAGAGTTGATGCCTTTGGGGGGATGTGAAATGGACTGCCAGCTCAGTGATAGGTTTGAACGGCATCCCACTGCTGAAATTTGCCCTATAACTGTGTTTAGTTTGGGGCTAATTAACCGGAAAATGTGACTTTATCTATTCCCACCACCCTCCTTTTCCCCACCACCTTTCCAGTGTCTGGAACAAAGAAAGCTTGCCTTCCTTAGAGCTCTGTATGTGTTTGTTGCAAAAATGGTGGAACATGGAAACCTATGTAGTCTGTGGTACTGCAGGGATTGAAGTTTTGTAACCCATACTCTTAGTAGGCAAGTGTTCCACATGTCCAGGTGTCTCCAGCTTCCTCTGATGTTAAATAACACTGCAGAGAACATCCTCAGGATTTCTGTAACTTGGCTCTTCCCTCTCATGCTTGTATCCTCCCCCTCACAGTGGACCTGTCTGTCTCCTTTCTCCTTGGCAGATCCTTCCGTCCCCCTGGATCCCATCTCAGTTTCTAATTCCTCGTCCCAGATTATTCTGAAGTGGAAGCCTCCCTCTGACCCCAACGGCAACATCACACACTACTTGGTGTTCTGGGAGAGGCAGGCGGAAGACAGTGAACTGTATGAACTGGATTATTGCCTCAAAGGTGAGTGCAGACAGGGGTCAGGGAGGGGCTGGTTTTACACACCGGATCCACTATGTTCTGGTTTTCTGGGACACGTCTCTCCCCTCCCGTTTCCAGCATGTGCTTGTGGGAACACACACTCCATTTTATCTCAGACAAAAACACACACACGGGCATTCTTCAGAGATACCGAGGGTTCGGTTTCAGACTTCTGAAATGAAGCAAATATTGCAATAAATCAAGTCACTGAAGCTTTTGGTTTCCAGTGCCTATAAAAGTTATATTCACATTATACTATAGTCTATTAAGTGTGCAATAGCATTATGTTTAAGAAAAATATGCTTAAAATATGCATGGGCATGCGTGCTAAGTCACTTCAGTCGTGTCTGACTCTTTGCTACCCCAAATAGATAATCAACAAGGACCTACTGTATATCACAGGGAACTCTACTCAATATCTTATAATCTATAATGGAAAATAATCTGAAAAAGGATAGATGTATATATGACAGTTACTTTGCTGTACACCTGAAACCAACACATTATAAATCAATTCTATTTCAATAAAAATTTTAAGAAGAAATCCAGACTAAAAAAAAAAGTGCACATACCTTAATTAAAGAATACTTTATTGCTTTAAAAAAAATGCCCAATTACAACAGTAGCATCTAAGATCACTGATCACAGATCATCATAGCAAGTAGAATAAAAATGAAATATTGCGAAAATTACTGAAGCATGACATAGAGACACAGAGTGATCAAATACTGCTGGGAAAATGGGGCTAATAGTTTTGCTGGACTCAGGGTTCCCACAAACCTTTGATTTGTAAAACACACAGTAAGGGGAGGTCTGTCTGCCTGTTCACATTTCTAAACATCACAGGGTGCAGATAAGCTCTGAAGACTCATGTTGAAACCAGACACTCCCCATGTCTTGGCATCATTGCATTCTGGAATTTTCTCCTCTTCCCCTTCCTCGTCCACCTCCCCCTGGTGGGGATGTAGCTGTGTTAACCCATGCAAGACTTCTCTGCTAAGCTAGAAACACAACTAATGTGTGGAGTGGTGATTGACAAAGTTAGGGAAGAATTTTGGTCCCTTATTTTTAAAATTTTTTATTGGAGTAGTTTATTTACAACGTTTTATTACTTTCAGGTGTACAGGAAAGTGAATCAGTTATACACATATCGAATTTTTTGGTCTCTAATTTTATTTTATTTTTTTTTTACTTTTAATTTTTTTGGACACATGGCATTTGGGATCTTAATCCCTGACCAGGGATCAAATCCATCCCACCCTGCATTGGAAAGGTCCTAACGGCTGGACCTCCAGGGAAGACCTGGCCCTAAGTTTAGACCCTTAAGTTTTAAGGATTGGAGACAGCAAAGAGTCTCCAATCTCTTCCTCCCTAGGCTTTCCATTAAAAATGTATATGAATGAAACATATTTTCCAGTCTTTAATCTTGTTTACTTAATGGGCTTGCATCCATCTACAGAAAAAGCAAAAAATATTTGAAGCCTCAAACTGGTGTGTATAAATTAGTCTTACATTATTTTAAAACTGGGTTGTAAAAAAGTCCATCAAACTGAAGGAACAGAAGTCTTTTTCCCCCCTTTAGTTGTTTTGTTTGAGTCTATATAAAAGGTTCCCCCCCACAATCTCTAGACTCTTTTGTTTATTATTTATTTTAAAAAAATTTATTGGAGTATGGTGGCTTTAGTGCTAAAGAATCCGCCTGCCAATGCAGGAGACACAGGAGATGGGGACTTAACCCCTGGGTTGGGAAGATCCTCTGGAGTAAGAAATGGCAACCCACTTCAGTGTTCTTGCCTGGAAACATCCCATGGACAGAGGAAACTGGCAGGCTTCAGTCCATGGAGTCACAAAGAGTCAGACACGACTGAGTATTAAAAAAATAGTTGACTTACAATTTAGTATTAGTTTTGGGTGTACAGCAAAGTAGTTCAATTATACACGTGCATAGATTCATTCTTTTCAAAAAAAATTTATTTATTTGACTGCACCAGGTCTTTGTTGCAGCATGTGGGATCTAGTTCCCTGACCAGTACTCAACCCCAGGCCTCCTGCACTGCGAGCTCAGAGTCTTAGCCACTGGACCACCAGGGAAGTCCCTAGACTCATTCTTTTTCAGATTAATTTCTCATATAGGTTATTACAGAATACTGAGTAGAGTTTCCTGTGCTAGGCAGCAGGTCCCGGTTGGCTATGTCTTACATGTAAGCATGTGTGTGTGTTCGTCCCAAGCTCCTGATTCATCCTTTACTTGTGTGTTGTTGTTAGTTGCTTCGTTGTTGTTGCTCAGTCGCTAAGTCATGTCTGACTCTTTGCAACCCCGTGGACTGCAGCATGCCAGGCTTCCGTGTGCTTCACTCTCTCCCCAAGTTTGCTCAAATTCATGCTCATTGAGTCGGTGGTGCCATCCAGCCATTTCATCCTCTGTCACCCCTTTTTCCTCCTGCCCTCAATCTTTTCCAGCATCAAGGTCTTTTCCAATGAGTTGTCTCTTCACATCAGGTGGTGAAAGTATTGGAGCTTCCAGTCCTTCCAGTGAACATTCAGGGTTGATTTCCTTAAGAATTAACTGGCTTGAGCTCCTTGCTGTCCAAGGGACTCTCGAGAGTTTTCTCCAGCACCAGAATTCGAAGGCATCAATTCTTCGGTGCTCGGCCTTCTTTATAGTCCAATTCTCACATCCATACATGACTACTGGAAAAACCATAGCTTTGACTAGACAGACCTTTGTCGTCAAAGTGATGTCTCTGCTTTCTGGTCTGACTTTAGTTTTCTTTAGATGTTGTGAGTTACTGGTATCCTCCTACCTTGGGGCAGCTGATGACATGTGACTGAGGTCAAGAGCCTAAGGTTTTCTGTGCCCTGATGTAGGGCTTTGGGCAAGTCACCCAGCTTGTCACCGGCTGCCTCCTTTGGGGGAAAAGGGGCAGGAGGCCAGATGATCTCCGGGAGCTGTCCCAGCTCTAAGATCATGTGCTAAATGTATGCCTGTGACCTCATCCCCCGCCTGAGCAGAGGGTTGCAAACGTGATTTATCTCCTCGGATGCTTTATATAACTCGAGAGCAAGCAAAGTCATGGGCTCAGCTGTGCACTCTTGGCCCTGCATTCGAGTAACCGAAACCACCAACTAGAACTGCCACCATCATCGGGGCAGGCAGTGTTTTCTTTCTTTTTTTTTTTTAACAGCAACAACTTTTATTCTGGAAGGCAGTCTGTCATTAGAAGGTGATGATTTGACATGATTTTTTTTGTCATTTTGCCCAAAGTTTATGGAATAAAAAAAATAAACTTACTAAGGACAGATATTGTCTGATTCCACTCACAGGAGGTCCTGGGAGGAGTCAGATCTATAGAGACAGGAAGCAGATGGTGGGCGCCAAGGGTGGGGGAGGGGGAAGAGAGTCAGAGTTTCCCGGGCACAGAGTTTCAGTTTGGGAAGATGAGAAAGTTCTCGAGATGGATGGTGGGGAGGGTTGCACAATAATGTAAATATACTTAATGACACTGAATCACGATGCTTAAAAATGAGTAAGATGGTAAATTTTGTGTTATGTGTATTTTGCCACAAAGAGAAAACCCCAGGACACACACAAATAAATAAACTTGATAACACACACAAGATAAATAATTTACTAACTGTGATCAGTAATAGTTTCCTTTAGAATCAGAAGTGGGTTTTTTTTTTTTTTTCAGTTTTATTGAGATATAACTGACAAGTAAAACGGTGTGTAAACTGTGATGACTTTTTGTGCATACACATTGGAAAATAATTCCTCCCACCTAGTTAATACATCTATGACTTCACATTTTTTGTTTTTAAGAAATCTTTATTTACTTAGTTTTGGCTGTGCTGGGTCTTCATTGCTACTCAAAGGCTTCTCTCTAGTTGCGGCAAATGGAGGCTGCTCGTCTTTGCAGTGCACAGGCTTCTCACTGCGGTGGTTTCTCTTGTTGCAGAGCACCGGCTTCAGAGCGTAGGCTCGGTAGTTGCGGTGCACAGGCTTAGCTGCCCCGTGGCGTGCGGAATCTTGCTAGACCAGAGATCAAACCTGCGTGTACTGCATTGGCAGGCAGATTCTTTACTACTGAACCACCAGAGAAGTCCCCTCCTTTTTTTAATGAGAACTTTCAGCTTCTACTCTGATATTGAATTGTATATTTCAATTATACAGTACAGGCTTATCAACTATATGGTTTTTTAATTGTAAAACTTTCATAACATAAAATTGGCCATTGGAACCAGTTTTAAGTGCACAGCCCAGCGGCATTAAGCACATTCCCATCGTTGTGCAACCATGCCACCATCATCTCCAGAACTTTCTCATCTCCCTAGACTGAAACTCTGTCCCTGTGAAACACTGGCTCCCCCACTCCCCACCTTCCCACTTGGTCCCTGTGGATTTGACTAGATGTGTTACTGTACCTTACAGTCACAGAAACCCGTGGGGCACCAAGTGGCAAGCGGAAAGGGTGACAGGGGTCAGGAGCCCTGTCTATGTCTGATCAAAAGTCCCTTCCTCCCCAGAAAAAAATCAGGAGCCCGCCCCCACCACCCTTTACTAAGGAAATCCTAAGTTTATTTTCCATCTATAATGCCATCAATAACCCCTCTAACAGCTAAAACCTACACAGGCTATTCTGTGTCTATTAATAAACGTTAAGAAGTATGTTTAAGGATTTCCAAAGCTTCCGAGTGGGTACTCAGCATTCACAGGAAGATACTTAAGAGCTCATTGTCTCCCGGAACCATTAAAAAGGAGAGGAAGAGATGGAATTTCCCTCGCTCAATAGACACAAATAGGCACCCGGCATCAAGGGCATGGTTTTGAGTAGCCTGCATCTTCTATGGGCTTCCCAGCTGGCTCAGCAGTAAAGACCCCGCCTGCCAATGCTGGAGATGGAAGATCCCCTGAAGGAGGCAATGGCGATCCACTTCAGTATTCTTGCCTGGGAAGTCCTGTGGGTAGAGGAGCCAGCCGGGCTACAGTCCATGGCATCACAAAGCGTCGGGCAAGACTGAGTGACTGGGCACACACAAGACATGCGCACGGATCATTCTTTCACTTACTCTTTTACTTACTGCTTAGCATCACTTTCTCTGAGACATTTGCCCCGGAGACCCTCTGTCCTTTTCCCCTGCCATCTTCTTACTTTCCTGTATATTCCTCCCACTCCCGGGGACCTCATCCACTGGAATGTTAAGCTCCCCAAGGGCAAGGACATGCCCAGTTACCTCTGGCCTCCAGCCTTGTGGGTTGTGGTGTCCAACAATGTCTTGCTGCATACTGACGGGCACCTTCTCTGTTGTCAGGACCCTCCGTGGGGGATCTTATTCTTCCCAGGAGAACTTGAACCCAGATCTCTGCACTGAGCTCTGTCCATGTGCCCAGCCACTTTGAGAAGGTCTCCCTTGCTCTGCATGTGTGTGTATCTGTATGTGTGTAGGTGGTGGGGGGGCGGGAATGGGATGGGAACCTGAGCCCTGCTCTGCCTTTCCCTAGGGTTGAAGCTGCCCTCCCGGACCTGGTCTCCACCATTCGAGTCGGAGGGGTCCCAGAAGCACAACCAGAGTGAGTATGAGGAGTCTGCTGGCGAATGCTGCTCCTGCCCGAAGACCGACTCTCAGATCCTCAAGGAGCTGGAGGAGTCCTCGTTCAGGAAAACGTTTGAAGATTACCTGCACAACGTGGTTTTCATCCCCAGGTCGGGATTTGTTATTGGCTTGGGGTCTCAGGTCTTCAGGGAACAAGACAAAATGGGGGCAGACGCAGAGGATAGGCTGAGTCCATGCTGAGCCACTTCCCTGGATGCAAGAAGAGATTTTGAGATTATAACAAGTGCCTTTTACTTACTGCTTGCTTACTTACCAGAAAGAGGAACTGCCCTGCTCCCAGCTCAAAAGGAGGAGTGTTTAAAAAATTCAGCCTTTGCTCTCTGATGTCTCATGAGCCCAACCTCTGGTCTCAATCTGAGTTCTGATGAATTCCATTAGATTTTTGATGATTATTTTCTAATCAATTGATTATAGATAATAAATTAAATTATTAGATTAGATGACAGAGAGCTGCATGCCCAGCCCAATGCTTGATTTATGGTTGAGTCTCAAGCTCAGTGCATTCCCTTTTTTAAATCTAAGGCAACTTCTCATCCTTCCAGAACTTTCCATGGCCTCGTCAAAACCCCAGAGACTTCACTATTTAAATATGTTTCATTTAGTGAGTGAAGGGGAATAAACAGAGGGTCTGCAGTAAAAATGACTCTTGGTTTTTTCATACCTCTTTATCCTTCTTGCAAGCTGAGACATTTAGGTAGAAGGCAAGTTTCTGTGGGTCACAGGTTGTCTGCCTCTCTCGGTGCCTCAGTTTATCCATCTGAGGAATGGAGAGAAAAATGGTTCATATATTTTATGGCTATGAGATTACATGAGTCTCACAGGGATTCTCAGCCGTGGTGCTACTGACATTTGGAGCCAGCTCATTCTCTGGGGTGGGACCATCCTGTGCAGGGTAAGATGCTGAGCTGCATCCCAGGCCTCCACCCACTAGATGGCAGTGGCACTGTCTGCATCTAATAAGTTCACGAGTCTTTCTGGTAACCCACTGAAGCACTTGCCAACTCCCTTTTATGGGTCCAAAGCCTTTTTTCCCCGCCTTAACTCTGCCCAGGTTTACAAAGCAAACGTTCTGGAAGCTTTCAGTTGCCCCCACCCTCTCCACTCTTGACCCTTTCTGCTAACAGACTTCACCAGATCGCTGCCCAGAAGTGTCCAATACAATTGGTCATTTCCAAAGTGGATCGACCTCCCGCCCCCAGAGGTTGCACTGAGATAAAACAAGATTTGAAAGTGGGTCTCTTCAGAGGCTTAGCATTGCTCCTGCTAGAGGCTTCATTAGAACTGTCTATATATATATATATAACTGTCTTTTCTCTTTCTTGCATTCTTATCTGACCTTGAGTCCAAAAAAGCACTAAATGGCACAGGCCAGGCGTGGAGGCAGTTATTGTTTCATCCATTAAAACTCCACCAGGCTTAAGGATAGTGGCTGAGTCAGTCCTAAGGTTTAAAACTAGTTTGGACTTCCCTGGTGGCCCAGTGATTAAATCTCTTCGCTTCCAATACAAGGGACACGAGTTCAATCCCTGGTCAGGGAAGATCCCACATGTTGCGTCCTTTGTGCTTAGTCACTTCAGTCGTGTCCGACTCTTTGTGACCCCATGGACTGTAGCCCAGCAGGCTCTTCTGTCCAGGGGATTCTCCAGGCTAGAATACTGGAGTGGGTTGCCGTGCCCTCCCCCAGGGGATCTTCCTCACCCAGGGATCGAACCCAGGCCTCCTGCATTGTAGACGGATTCTTTAGCACTGGCCACAGGGGAAGCCATGGCATGACCCCAAAGAAGAAAGTAGTGTTAGGTTTGACATCTCATGGGAACCCCAGATGACCAGGTCTCAGGGGTGTTTTCTTGACTCCCTCCTCCCAACTGCTAGCTGTGTCCTACACGCCTGCTGGGGAAGATGTGGTTCAAGTGATAGGAACAAGTGGCCCGTGGTCGGGGGCAAGCGCCCTTGGGCTGCTGGCACAGGGTGTCAGAAGCCAGAGGTCTGTCTGAAGTTCTGTCTGTCCTCAAAGCGGCTGGTTTTGTTTTCACAGAAAATCATCTTCAGGCCCTGTTGCCGAGGACGCTAGGTACGACTCACCTGTGGGACGTCCGCGTGGCCCCTGGTGGCTGCGCAGTGCAGGCCAGTGGGCCCGCGGGGCAGGAAGCATGTTGAGCCCCTTTGAGATCCCCGGGGGCCTTCTGTGGTTTGATGCATGAATCGTGCTGTTCTGCCGAGAGGGGGCGCTTCACAAATTCACACTTTAAACGCCTTCACCCTGAAATGGAACCTGGGCATGATTGTGGGGGGGTAGAAATATCCTAACACACTCTTACTAAAACATAGACTCGAGGGTGTACTTCCTAGGGCGCTTCCAAGATGCTGCCCATTTTTCCTCCATGCCGTGACACATTTATTTATCAAGCCTACCATTTGTGCAGAACTGTGCTGGGCACTCAGTCGGTCGAAACCACTTAGCAACAGGTAGTGGGGAAAGCTGATCGGGGAGTGGACCGTTTTTATCTGGGGTGACTAGTGCGGGATGGGGGCAGGCCTGAGCACAGGTGTGCTGTGTCCCTGCATCCGCCGAGGACAGTCAGGAATGCTCCCCTTTGATGTATGTCTTAGAGAGTCAACTATGCTTCAATGTGAGGAAACCCTCGTGGCTCAGCTGGTAAAGAATCCGCCTGCGATGCAGAAGATCCCGGTTCGATCACTGGATTGGGAAGATTCCGCTGGAGAAGGGATAGGCTACCCACTCCAGGATTTATGGGCTTCCCTGATAGCTCGACGGTAAAGAATCTGCCTACAGTGCGGGAGACCTGGGTTCGATCCCTGAGATGGGAAGATCCGCTGGAAAAAGGAATGGCTACCCACTCCAGGATTGTTGCCTGGAGAGTCCCGTGGACAGAGGAGCCTGCTGGGCCACAGTTCATGGAGTTGCAAAGGGTCAGACACGACTGAGCGACTCCAGCACGCCTCAATTAAAAAAAAGAGAGAGAGAAGGATTGAAGGATGAGGGGGTGTCCTGGAGGAGAGGACAGGCAGAGAGAACGTGGCGAAAGGGAAGTCGGGGGAAAAGTCCTGGACTCCTGGGAAGAACAGGAGGGGAGACTGGAAAGGCAGGGTAAGAGAGCTATGAGGAACGTTTTTATTCTTCCAAGGGAGGGTTTATTTATTTTCAGGAATGTTCGGCCCCAGTCTGCCCTCTAGTGGCCATTTGGAATATAATCTGTAGTAAAGAAAGATCTGGGCTTCCCTTACGGCTCAGATGGTTAAGAATCCGCCTGCGATGCAGGAGACCGAGTTTCGATCCCTGGGTGGGGAAGATCCCTTGGCGCAAAAAATGGCAACCCACTCCAGTATTCTTGGCTGGAAAATTCCGTGGACAGAGGAGCCTGGCAGGCCACAGTTGATGGAATTGCAAAGAGTCAGACACGACTGTAGCACAATGGCTCAGCAGCTAAAGAATCCACCCGCAATGCGGGAGACAGGAGGTGAGGGTTCCCTTCCTGGGAGAGGAAGATCCCCTGCAGAAGGAAATGGCAACCCACTCCGGTATTCTTGCCTGGAAAACCCCACAGACTGGAGCCTGAAGGGCTAGAATTCCTCGTGTCTGAAGAATCAGACACGCCTGAGCATTCAAGGCACACACCCACACCCACCCACACACAAAGATTTAGAAATGTGAGACCTTGATCCAATCATGGGGGTCTTCTGTGACCACGTGGTGGTCTTGTCCTATTGGATATAATCCCTTTGGTGTAGGCATATTTGGCTTGTTAGAGGCCATTTATGTTTCTTTTTGATTGATAATCAATTTTTCAGTAGTTATTCGTGAGACCCCAGGGTCTCCATCATTTCTGGAAGGCTCATCTGTGCTTGTATAGAAATGTTTTGAATCTTGCTAGCGTGGGTGTATCTTTGCCTTACTAGCTCTGGTTTCCATTTGGGAATGTCAATGGTCTTTTCAGACAAAAGGACTACAAAGAAAATCTTAGTGAGTACCCCCAAAGTAAGGTTTGTTTTTGCTGATGACAATGCAACAAAAACTAAAGGTAAACTTCAAGAGCTTGAACAGAAAACTCTACTAGTGATTAAAAGTGGATCACTTAGATTTCTATTGGGTGGAAGTTGAAATGGAAATTTTCATTAAAATCCATGTGGAGGGACTTCCTTGGTGGTCCAGTGGTTAAGATTCCATGCTTCCAATGCAGGGGGGCCTGGGTTTGATCCCTGATCTCGGAGCTAGGATCCCATGCATGTTGCATGGTGAAGCCAAAAAAAAAAAAAAATCCATTTGGAAAATATCAGGGACATGACCACCACATACCTTCACTTGTAGAATATTGCCAAACCTGGACTTTGTTGTAAATTAGTAGACTTAAATGATTTTTTGTAAATTAAGAAAAAACTATAAAATATAAAATATAATGTGTCAGGGAGGGAGAGAAAATTAATATCGCTTAATTTGTGGTAAATTCTCTGGATAACCATGAGCTCTTCAATTTGAAACTTTCAGAGAGGTGAAAATTTTAACTTGTCTAAGCTAATTCAGGAAGCAGCAGAAAGATTAACTATCCTAATGACCTTGGGAAAAGACTGGAAAAAAAAAGTGTCAGTGAATTTCTTCACAAAAAGGCCCCAGGTTTGGAGAGTTTTATGGATGCGTTCTTTCACACTCTCAAAGAGAAACTATTTTCAGAGCACAAAAATATATGGAAATCTTCCCAATTCATTTTGTAAAAACAACATCCCTTAACAGAACCCGATGAAGATTCTACATTGAAAGAAAATCCCAGGACCAAGTAATATGGGATTTTAGATCCAAATTCCTAAACAAAGCACTGTGCTGGCAATACCATCAATCTCATAAGTTCAAGGATGGTTCAAGATCAGGTGTTCTGATAGTAGAATCTAATTCATCAAGAGATTCAATAAGGAAAGTCATAATAATCTCATTAAATAACATTTATTAAAAATTATGGGGGGGGGGGTGATTTCCCTGGGTGTCCAGTGGTTAGGATCCTGTGCTTCCACTGCAGGTGCTGTGGCTTCAATCCCTGGCTGGGGAACTAAGATTTTCTATATTACTAACCTAAAGAAGGCAATGGCATCCACTCCAGCACTCTTGCCTGGAAAATCCCATGGGTGGCGGAGCCTGGTGGGCTGCAGTCCATGGGGTCGCTAAGAGTTGGACACAACTGAGCGACTTCACTTTCACTTTTCACTTTCATGCATTGGAGAAGGACATGGCAACCCACTCCAGTATTCTTGCCTGGAGAATCCCAGGGATGGGGGAGCCTGGCGGGCTGCTGTCTATGGGGTTGCACAGAGTCGGACACAACTGAAGCTACTTAGCAGTAGCAGCAGTAGCAGCAAAGAAGCTGGAATCAAGATTGCTGGGAGAAATATCAATAACCTCAGATATGCAGATGACACCACACTTATGGCAGAAAGTGAAGAACTAAAGAGCCTCTTGATAAAAGTAAAAGAGGAGAGTGAAAAAGTTGGCTTAAAACTCAACATCCAGAAAACTAAGATCATGGCATCTGGTCCCATTACTTCATGTCAAATAGATGGGGAAACAATGGAAACAGTGAGAGACTTTATTTTGGGGGCTCCAAAATCACTGCCGATGGTGACTGCAGTCACGAAATTAAAAGATGCTTGCTCCTTGGAAGAAAAGCTATGACCAACCTAGACAGCATATTAAAAAGCAGAGACATTACTTTGCCCACAAAGGTCCATCTAGTCAAAGCTATGGTTTTTCCAGTAGTCATGCATGGATGTGAGAGTTGGACTGTAAAGAAAGCTTAGCACCGAAGAATTGATGCCTTTGAACTGTGGTGCTGAGAAGACTCTTGAGAGTCCCTTGGACTGCAAGGAGATCCAACCAGTCCATCCTAAAGGAAGTCAGCCCTATTCATTAGAAGCACTGATGCTAAAGCTGAAGCTCCAATACTTTGGGCACCTGATGCAAAGAGTAGACTCATTGGAAAAGATCCTGATGCTGGGAAAGACTGAGGACAGGAGGAGAAGGGGTCTACAGAGAATGAGATGGTTAGATGGTATCACCGACCGTTGAGTTTGAGTAAGCTCCAGGCGTTGGTGATGGAAAGCCTGGCGTGCTGCAGTCCATGGGGTCTCAAAGAGCCAGATATGACTGAGTGACTGAACTGAACTGGACTTAAAGAAAGGCGGTTGGGGGAGAGGCCTTTTATAAAGCTAGGACTAGAAAACTTCTGCAACAAGATAAATATTATTTAGATGAAACCAACATCCAAAGTAACATTTTCCTTAAAACTATTCCTGTTTACTTTGGAAGGAAGCCAATCTCATCATAACTAATTAACAATTCTCTGAGTATCTAGAAGGCAGTGGGAACTCACTCCAGTGCTTTTGCCTGGAAAATCCCAAGGATGGAGGAGCCTGGGGGGCTGCAGTCCATGGGGTCGCTAAGAGTTGGACACGACTAAGCGACTTCACTTTCACTTTTTGCTTTCTTGCATTGGAGAAGGAAATGGCAACCTACTCCAATGTTCTTGCCTGGAGAATCCCAGGGACGGTGGAGCCTGGTGGGCTGCCGTCTATGGGGTCGCACGGAGTCGGACACGACTGAAGCAACTCAGCAGCAGCAGCAGCAGCCGACGCAGTAACGCAGAAATGAGAATTGGAATAGATTGTAATGTATTGCGGGAAACAAAAGCATTGGCGTTTTCAGGTATTCTGATTCAAGAGTAGACAGACTGCCTGCTTTTGTCAACAAGTTGTATTGGAATGTGGCCACGCCCACTTGTGTACATCATGTCTCTGGCTGTTTTCAAGCTGCCATGGCTTGAAAACTATTGCAAGTTGAACAGCTGTGACAGAAAACCATGTCTGGCAAAACCCCAAATATTTACTATCTAGCATTTATGTGACACGTTTACTGACCCTTTATCCAAGAGTATTCCTTGAAAACCTAAGAAAATCCACCTTGAAACTCTTAGAATGAGAGTTTCAGAAAGTAGGTACAATATAAATAAACAAACGGGCAGCAGATATATCTGTGTGCTAAGCTGCTTCTGTCGTGTCTAACTCTTTGGGACCCTATGGACTGTAGCCTGCCAATCCCCTGTCTATGGGATTCTCCAGGCAAGAATACTGGGGTCGGTTGCCATGCCCTCCTCCAAGGGATCTTCCCGACTGAGGGATCGAACCCACGTCTCATCTCCTGCATTGGCAGGCAGGTTTTTTACCACTATTGCCACCTGGGAAGCCCCTTTATGGGTGTGACCACAAGTCAGTTTAAAGGGTCTGGACGGTAGCAATTTAGCCATAGGTATGAAGAGGCATAATCTAATAATTTCTTAGAATCCACTTTTAGGAACTAATGAGACACTTGGACAATGATCACAGTAATATTTATAATAGCAAAAAATTGGGAATATGCTTATATTTTAAGAATTGGAGGATGACTAAGTAAATTATAGTTCTTGCATTAAATGGAATATTCTACAGGTTTCCAAGTTTTTTCTGCAATGAGCATGTGGAACTTTCATAACAAGGAGGGAATACCTTCACGTTGAAGAAGAAAAAAAAAAGTAAATTCCATCCTATTTGAGACATTATGTTTTCAGGAAAATATTTGAAATTGCTTTTAATACAAGTGAGCCAAGTGGATTATAGAACTAACTTGATCCCCCTATTATACCCATATGTAACATTCACAGAAAAAATAATCGCCAAACGGACATAGCAGTCAGTGGAATGCTAAGGAATTCAAATTTTCTTTATACCTTTCTTTTTTGGATTTATAATTTTTTAGGCTATTAACATTTTTCTTCGTATATCTTTTAAAGGGGAGAAAATGTGCCGATCGCATAAGCAATTTTGGGAGTTACCCTTAGTAACCTGGTGTTAAGATATTTTTTTACCAAGGATTGAAGTTTAATCACTTAGATTATGCCATTGTCCTAAAGGGTCCTAAGAATAAGATGTATTTCTCCTGGTTAAACTGGTGATGGTGTCAAGTAGCTTGACTCATTTGGCAGGGCTAGACTCTTACACACTTTTGGCATCTCACTTTTGACACTGACCCTGGCTGGACTATTCATCTGCAAAATGAAAACCTGAAATCAAGCATGTTGAGGGGAGTATTGGTGTGTCTTCTATGGGTGGTCCCAGAGCCTCCCCACTCCTCTCTTGGGGTGGGCTTGCCTGACATGATGCCTAGCAGGGCATCTTCTTTAAAAGCAACTCTGGGTTATAATTCCTGGAAATTTACATTGTAATCTACAACGCTCCTCTCCTTGAATCTCACTGCCTCTCAGTCTTTGGTTTTAAACCTTTTATTCTCCAGCAGCATTTTTTTCAAAGATGGTGATTGTATGACCAGGTGTGTCCCCTGTCCTGACAGGCCTTCGAGGAAACGCAGAGCCCTTGGTGACGCGGGGAATGTGACAGCAGCTGTGCCCACCGTTCTGGGGTTCCCCAATACCTCCTCCACCAACACGCCCACGAGCTCGGAGGAGCACAGACCCTTCGAGAAAGTGGTGAACAAGGAGTCGCTGGTCATCTCCGGCCTGCGTCACTTTACTGGCTATCGCATCGAGCTTCAGGCTTGCAACCAAGATTCCCCCGAGGAGAGGTGTAGCGTGGCTGCCTATGTCAGCGCCAGGACCATGCCTGAAGGTAGGTCGACTCATCGCAGAGCCAAGAGACACAGGCTAACCAAGGAAGCTCTCCACTCTCTAGGCAGCATACATGAGACTTTATTTGCCTTCATCGTTTTTCATTTTCCCCTGAGATGCAGTGGACATAATACATTGTGTAAATTTCAGGTGTACAATGTGTTGGTTTGCTCCATTATACACTGCAAAATCTTTACCACGATAGCATCAGCTAACATGTCCTTCAGGGCACAAAATTACCATTTCTGTTTGTGGTGAGAAAATTTCAGCTCTACTCTCTTAGCAGCTTTCAAGTATAAAACACAGCATTATTAACTTTGTGCTTCCCTGGTGGCTCAGACAGTAAAGAATCTGCCTGCAGTTCAGGAGACCTGGGTTTGATCCCTGGGTTGGGAAGACCCCCTGAAGAAGGGACTGGCAACCCACTCCAGTATTCTTGCCTGGAGAATTCCATGGACAGAGGAGCCTGGTGGGCTACATTCCATGGGGTCGCAAAAGAGTCACACACATACGCTTAACTGTAATCATCTTCCTAGTTGTTGTTTAGACGCTAAGTTGTGTCTGACTCTTTTTCTGTGTGTGAGTCATAAGAAAAATAAAGTGAAATTAAGAAATACATACATATATATATAGTGTGTGTATATATATATAGTATATTAGGGTTCTCCAGAGAAACCTAACCAACAATATGTACGATAGATCAATAGATACATAAATAGATAGATAGATGGATAGACAGACATAAATATGTAAAGAATTCCATGAGAATGTCCATTCTCCAATAAGGGAAATGGAACACAGTTACACAGCCAATTTAAGGTCGCTCAGCTGCTCAGTGGTGGAGGTGGGGTTTGTTCCAGGGATTGAGTCCCCAACACTAATCACTGCTCCTTACAGCCAAGGCAGATGATATTGTCGGCCCCGTGACCCATGAAATCTTCGAGAACAATGTTGTTCACTTAATGTGGCAGGAGCCCAAGGAACCCAACGGTCTGATTGTGCTGTATGAAGTGAGTTACCGACGATACGGCGAGGAGGTAAGATCCTTGATGCCTGAGGATGTGCCTTCAAGGCTGTTATTGGCACCTCCTTCCTTTTCGTGAATTCTGGCTCTTGTGCTTCTCTCATTAGATGCTTTGTCATGAAGACTCAAAGCCTTGATATATGACTTTCCAGGGAGATGGGTCAGGGCCAACATTAATGGCAACCCACTCCAGTACTCTTGCCTGAAAAATCCCATAGACAGAAGAGCCTGGTAGATTACGATCATGGGTCGCAAAGAGTCGGACACGACTGAGCGACTTCACTTTCACGTTCAAACTCTCCCCAGGACTGTGTGCCCCATGCATGCTAAATGCTTTGTACATGATATCTCATTTATCTAGTTTTACCACATCTAACATGTGATAAGAAGTCCTGTTATTCTCACAGACTGCTCAGAAAGAAAAAGGTGCTGCCCATTCTAACTGTAAGATGCATTCAGATTTCAGAAATGTCAAATGTAGAAATAATATGTCTCTTGGGATCAATGAAGTACAATAAATCCTCAGAAAACCCAATGAGCTTGGTACTGACTGAGGCATCCAGAATTTAAATTGCGTCCAAGGTTTATAAGAATAGAATCAGGATTTGAACCCAGGGCTATCTGATGTTGTAATCCAGGGGTTGGCAATTCTTTCGGTAAAAGTCCAGATCCAAAACATGTTTGGCTTTGTGGTCAGATGGTGTCTGCAGCTACTCAATTCTGCCTTTGTGTTGTGAAAGCCACGTGTAGATAATATGTAAATGAAGAGGTATGGTTGTGTGCCATTAAAACTTTATTTGCAAACACAGGCACCAAGCAGGCTGGCTTTGCTGGCCCCCGATCTAAGCTAGTAACTACTGTGGGGCAAGTCTCTATCCTCTGATATGGCTGGTTGTCTACCTTGTGGCTCCGTGGTAAAGAACCCTCCTGCCGATGTAGAAGACACAGGAGATGCAAGCTTGATCCCTGGGTCTGGAAGGTTTCCCTGGAGGAGGAAATGGTAACCCACTCCAGGATTCTTGCCTGGAGAATCCCATGGACAGAGGAGTCTGGCAGGCTACTGTCCATGGGGTTGCAAAGAGCCAGACATGGCTGCGCGACTGAGCACGCATGCCAGAGAGGCGCTGCTGAGGCTTGGACTGACCAGGGCCATCCTCCCACTTACTGGATGACTTCAGACAGATGTCAGGTCACTTCCCTGAGCTGGCCCAGAGGGTGTACCCTGCCATCAATTGAGCCCTTTGCAATGATCCGTTTACACCTCATGTGACCCTACAAAGTAGAATCTGCTGGTGAGTGTCTCCCTTTATGGCTGAGAGAATGGAAATTTAGGGAGCCAAATAGACTTCAAAGCAGACACAGAATGAAAATGAATGGGCATGGCCGTTTGTAAACTTTATTTACAAAATCAACCAGTGGACCAGATTCAGCCTGTGGGCTCTAGTTTGCCAACCCCTAACAGAGGTTGTTGGCTTCCCCAGTGGCTTAGCGGTAAAGAATCTGCCTGCAATGTAGGAGCTGCAAGAGATGTGGGTTCGATCCCTGGGTCAGGGAGATCCTCTGGAGGAGGGCATGGCAACCCACTCCAGATTTCTTGCCTGAAGAACCCCATGGATAAAGGAGCCTGGTGGGCTACAGTCCATGGAGTCGCAGAGTCAGACACAACTGACTTAGCACGCATGCAACAGAGGTTGGTGGGTACAGCTCGGTTTCCCCAAGCCAGAGATGACAAATGGACCTCCATCTGTTGATCCCTCCTGGGACCACATCTCTGGATGCCCAGATATTCAGCTTTGATGATGATTTAGAACTGAAATCAGCAAACTGTGATCTATGGGCCAAACTGGCCCCTGGCCTGTTTCTCTATGTCCTGTGGACAGTTGTCAAGAGAAACAGTTGTTAAGGAAAACTATGCACCAGTGTGAGCCTAGTGGCCGAGCCCAGAATCAGTGTGGGAGAGGAGCCTTTGGGGGTATATAAAGAGAGGCACGATACACAGGGAGCCACTAATGCACAGTTGACATCCCATATATATTAATCCCACTTGTTCTAACGAAATAGTTCAGATTTGGGTTGGTAGCAAAGTTTATGCATAAGAATTTCACCACTAACAAAAAGTGCAAGCCACTAGATGTCCACTCATTGGAGAATGGATACATAGAAGATAGTGTGTACATAAAACTGGGGGATATACAGCCTTTTAAAGTTTTTATGTTAGGGGTGATCATGGTCCAGTATAATAAGGAGACTGAGATTTCCAGCTCTGCATTTTAGATTCTCTAAGCTGTACTCTTCATCTTCCACCAGCAGCCACAAAAGTAATGACAATAGGGAAGCTTATTAGCTTCCATAACCAGCTGATGGAGTTCAGGCACAGCTGGATCCAGATTCCTTTGGATCTTTTGTGTCTCAAGGGTCCTTTCAGTGAGCCCAGTAGTAGCTCCTGGCTGTCCTGTGATTTTAGAGGTTCCAACCCTCACATTCTCTCAGCACCAAGCCTGGAAGAAGAGAGTCTGTGTCCCAGCATTTCCAGCCAGGCTGAGGTCACATGACACCCAGTCATATGACCAGGACAGTGCTGTGTGCTGATTGGCTTAGGCATAAGAGTTTTTAAATAACAGCTTAATTGAGATACATTCACACATGGTAAAATACAACCACTTAACACATATTAATGTGGAGAGCTGACTCATTTGAAAAGATTGGGAAAGATTGAAGGTGGGATGAGAAGGGGACAACAGAGATGAGATGGTTGGATGGCACCACCGACATTATGGACATGAGTTTAAGTAAACTCTGGGAGTTGGGGATAGACAGGGAGGCCTGGTGTGCTGCAGTCCATGGGGTTGCAAAGAGTTGGACACAACTGAGTGACTGTACTGAACTGAACTGAATACATATTAATACAACACAGTGATTTGTAATATAGTTATAGAGTTGTGCTACAGAGGAGCTAAAAAGCCTCTTGTTGA
The DNA here is from genome assembly GCA_006408695.1 of Aepyceros melampus. NCBI lineage: Eukaryota > Metazoa > Chordata > Mammalia > Artiodactyla > Bovidae > Aepyceros > Aepyceros melampus. The sequence continues at coordinate 22,619 of SJXQ01000302.1, read as the reverse complement.
AAGTGAAAGAGGAGAGTGAAAAAGATGGCTTAAAGCTCAACATTCAGAAAACGAAGATCATGGCATCTGGCCCCATCACTTCATGGGAAATAGATGGGGAAACAGTAGAAACAGTGTCAGACTTTATTTTTCTGGGCTCCAAAATCACTGCAGATGGTGACTGCAGCCATGAAATTAAAAGACGCTTACTCCTTGGAAGAAAAGTTATGACCAACCTAGATAGTATATTCAAAAGCAGAGACATTACTTTGCCGACTAAGGTCCGTCTAGTCAAGGCTATGGTTTTTCCTGTGGTCATGTATGGATGTGAGAGTTGGACTGTGAAGAAGGCTGAGTGCAGAAGAATTGATGCTTTTGAACTGTGGTGTTGGAGAAGACTCTTGAGAGTCCCTTGGACTGCAAGGAGATCCAACCAGTCCATTCTGAAGGAGATCAACCCTGGGATTTCTTTGGAAGGAATGATGCTAAAACTGAAGCTCCAGTACTTTGGCCACCTCATGCGAAGAGTTGACTCATTGGAAAAGACCCTGATGCTGGGAGGGATTGGGGGCAGGAGGAGAAGGGGACGACCGAGGATGAGATGGCTGGATGGCATCACGGACTCAATGGANNNCTGGGTGAACTCCGGGAGTTGGTGATGGACAGGAAGGCCTGGTGTACTGCAATTCATGGGGTTGCAAAGAGTCAGACACGACTGAGCGACTGAACTGAACTGAACTGAACCATCACCACAATTCCAGAATATTTGCATCACTTCTCAAAGAAAGCCTACCTCCACCTCCAGCCATTAAACCCCCAATCTTTCCTACTTTCTTTCCCTCCAGCCCTTCAGTTCAGTTCAGTTCAGTCGCTCAGTCATGTCCGACTCTTTGCGACTCCATGAATCGCAGCACGCCAGGCCTCCCTGTCCATCACCATCTCCCGGAGTTCACCAAATCCACATCCATCGAGTCGGTGATGCCATCCAGCCATCTCATCCTTGGTCGTCCCCTTCTTCTCCTGCCCTCAATCCCTCCCAGCATCAGTCTTTTCCAATGAGTCAACTCCTCGCATGAGGTGGCCAAAGTACTGGAGTTTCAGCTTTAGCATCATTCCTTCCAAAGAACACCCAGGGCTGATCTCTAGAATGGACTGGTTGGATCTCCTTGCAGTCCAAGGAACTCTCAAGAGTCTTCTCCAACACCACAGTTCAAAAGCATCAATTCTTCGGCACTCAGCCTTCATCACAGTCCAACTCTCACATCCATACATGACCACAGGAAAAACCATAGCCTTGACTAGATGGACCTTTGTTAGCAAAGTAATGTCTCCAGCCCTTGGCAATCACTAATCTGCTTTCTGTCTCTATGGAGACAGGTCTCTGCTACTGTGGCCATTTCATCCTCATTTGCCTGGAATTTCCCAGGTTTGAACACTAAAGTCCCGCATCCCAGTATAGCATGGATAGACCGATACAGGTATTACCCTCTTGGCACTGGATCCAACCTTTCTCCCAGCTACCTTTGCTGGCCTGCCTCTCTCATTTCTGGAACCCAAAGGTCACCAGTAGGGCTTCCCTGTGGCTCAGCTGATAAAGAATCTGCTTGCAATGTGGGACACCTGGGTTCGATCCCTGGGTTGGGAAGATTCCCTGGAGAGGAGAATGGCTACCCGCTCCAGTATTGTGACCCGCAGAATTCCATGGACTGTATAGTCCATGGGATCTCAAAGAGTTGGACATGATTGAGTGACTTTCCCTTCACTTCGCAGGTCTGAACACTAAATTCTTGCATCCCAATATAACATGGGTTACCCTCTTGGCACTGGATCTCACCCTAACTTCTCCCAGCCACCGTTGCTGGCCTGCCTTTCTCATTTCTGGAACCCGAGAATCACCAATAGGAATCCCTACCACCAATCTCCACCATAATCTCTACCTGACCCTGATCCCAGACAGACCAGCCCTATTTGCTCTTAGGGGAACCGGGAGTTGGAGGGAAAGTTAGGAGTGAGAGGTTGTAATACCTTAAAAGAAAAAAAAAAAAGCTCCTCATGAACGAAACTGGTCTGTTATTTCCATTTTCTTTAATTGTCTCCGGAGAGATGATGGGAGGCCACGCCATCCGCATCCTAGGCTGGGGAGTGGAGAACGGCACCCCCTACTGGCTGGTCGGCACTTCCTGGAACACTGATTGGGGTGACAATGGCTTTTTCAAAATCCTCAGAGGACAGGACCACTGTGGAATCGAGTCGGAAATCGTGGCTGGAATGCTGTGCACTCATGAGTACTAGAAGATCTGATCTGCTTGGGGGTCTGTCTGCTGGCCCAGGGCCAGTTTTCCCCTAAATACAGCCACTTGGACTGGGGATGAGGTGGGGGGTTGGGATGTCTTTCATTTTTTGAATTATGATAAGATATAAGGGTTTTTAGGAGAAGGCAATGGCACCCCACTCCAGTACACTTGCCTGGCAAATCCCATGGACAGAGGAGCCTGGTAGGCTGCAATCCATGGGATCGCTGGGAATTGGACATGACTGAGCGACTTCACTTTGACTTTTCACTTTCATGCATTGGAGAAGGAAATGGCAACCCACTCCAGTGTTCTTGCCTGGAGAATCCCAGAGACTGGGGAGCCTGGTGGGCTGCCATCTCTGGGGTCGCACAGAGTCAGACACGACTGAAGTGACTTAGCAGTAGCAGCAGCAGCATGCTCAGTTGCTCAGTTGTGTCTAACTCTTTGCGATCCTGTGGACTGTAGCCCACCAGGCTCCTCTGTCTATGGGATTTTTCAGGCAAGAATATTGCAGTGGGTTGCCATTGCCTCTTACGGGGAATCTTCCCCACCCAGGGATTGAACGCCTGACTCTGGCGACTCTTGTGTTGGCAGGCAGGCTCTTTACCACTGTACTACCTGGGAAACCTTGATAAAGTAAAAAGTAAAGTAAAAAGAAAAAGTTTTTTACACCAGTTGTACTGTTGGGATGTAATTTTGCCAGTTTACAGAATTCTCTCCAGCATTTGGTGGGAGGTCATTTTTTCCCCTCTTATTTGCTAGTTGAACAGCCAAAATCACCATTGTTTTTGATTCTGCCTCTCCTTGAACTTTGCATCAGGCATTTCTCCCCTCACCACTTCCCCTCCCATCCTGGGACACCCTGGACCTAGGAACCATCTCCGTGGAAAGAGCATCGATTTTCAGTTTCTGTGCACTTAACATCTTTGCCTCAGCGTGTTTTTGCAGTTTTGAGTTGTTTTTCTTTTTTTCCCCCTTGTTTGCACAAACTTTTCTGTAACTGGCTTCTTCACTCTTCATCAGACTTGCTTCTTGGTGTTTTTCTTTCTTTTTTTTTTTTGGTGTCTCTAGTTCCTTCCATCAGGCTCCCTTCTCCGTCCTCACCCGTCGAGGTACCCGACGAGCACTGGAGGCTATATTTTCCCTTTCTCCCTGGATAGCAGCTCCCTTTGGTTTCTATATTTGCTTATTTGTCCCTTTCCACTTGGTGACTCATTCGACTTGGAAGAACCTTTGGACTAGACTTCCCCACTCCTACCACTAGCCTGATCTGTTTTCTTGCTGTTATTATCACATGATAAGCACGGGAGTTTTTACGTTTCTCTCCCTCCTCCCACTCCCTCCTGAAATTTTCCAGTCCAGTTCCCTGCATGCACTATGAACTTGGAGCTGTTTTGGAAAGTTTTAAAACTGGCTGACGCTTACAGGTTTCATGATCATATTTCCCAGTGAGCCTTACGCTTCTCCTAATAAGCCCTGGGTTTCTTTCTTTTTACATGTTTATTGCTGTGTGTGTGCAAGTCTGTGTTTATTGTGTGTGTGCGCTTACTTATCTCTACCCTTCTTTCCAGACATTTAAGTAGATGCCAACTCTTTTAGATCCCCTGGAGACGAAATTGGCAACTCACTCCAGTATTCTTGCCTGGGAAATCCCATGGAGAGAGGAGCCTGATGGGCTACAGTCCATGGGGTCACAAACAGTTGGACATGACTGAATGTGCGCATCATACACACACAGACACACACACACACACACACACACACACCCTTTTAATAAATAAATCAAAAGGCTACATTGTGAGAAGGAAGCTCTTTTAAAATTTGTCCTTAAGACATTAAGTCCATGTATCTGTTTGGTTCTTAGGAGATTTAGGAGATCTGAGTTCCTTCTTTCCTGCCCTCTTGGAGTCCTGTGAAAATACTCCGTGGTGGTTTCAAGGCAGCCAGACAGTTGGTGGTTTTGGAGCCAGACAGTTCTGGGTTCAAGGGCTGCCCTGCCAATGACCAGCTATGAGATCTGGGACAAATCATTTCAACTCCCCCAGCAGCAGAAGACAAACTATTTATGCAATGCCTGTTTTTGTACAGCTCATGAACTAAGAATCACTTTTACATCTTCAAACAGTTGAAAAAATTTCAAAAGAAAAATAGTAGCTCATGTGTGTGTGTTAGTTGCTCAGTTGTGTCCGACTCTTTGTGACCCCATAGACTGGAGCCTGCCAGGCTTCTCTGTCCATGGGATTCTCCAGGCAAGAATACTGGAGTGGGTTGCCATTCCCTTCTCCAGGGGATCTACCTGACCTGGGAATTGAACCTGGGTCTCCTGCAATGCAGGCAGATTCTTTACTGTTTGAGCCACCAGGGAAGCCCTAGTATCTCACGTGTGTAAATTTCTGCGAGGTTCAGCTTTCAGCATCCACCGTGTCTTGTAGGCACACAGCCACACCTGTTTGTCTACATTAGAGATTCAGGATCTGGTTCTGACTGCTTTTGAGCTATTGAAGGTTGATATTGAATTGATAACAGTGACCACCTGGCCCCCTTGGAGCTAAAAATAATTTACTCTCTGGCCCTTTACAGCCAAAGTTCACTGACCTCTGCTCTAAGCCTCGCTTTCCTTGTTTCTAACTAAGCTAAGCATAACATTGTAAGGGTTAAGTGCCATGATCTAAGCCATATGCTTGGCTATGGTTTTGGAATATTGGCTATTATCAACAACAATAACTTCTCTGAAAGTGAAAACATGAAGTCACTCAGTCATGTCCAACTCTTTGCAACCCCTTGGACTATAGCCCACCAGGCTCCTCTGTCCATGGGATTCTCCAGGCAAGAATACTGGAGTGGGTTGCCATTCCCTTCTCCAGGGGATCTTCCTGATCCAAGGATCAAAGCTGGGTCCCTTGCATTGCAAGTGGATTCTTTACCCTCAGAGCCACCAGAGAAGCCCGATAACCTTTCTGCTGCTGCTGCTGCTAAGTCACTTCAGTCGTGTCTGACTCTATGCGACCCCGTAGACAGCAGCCCACTAGGCTCCTCTGTCCCTGGGATTCTCCAGGCAAGAACACTGTAGTGGGTTGCCATTGCCTTCTCCCCGATAACCTCTCTATCTGTGCCTTATCCATAGAGCTACGGTTTGGGAATTCCACGAGGCTGAAAGTCGCTCATATGTTGCAGTGTTTATGCCTCACTCCCTCCATGTTATTTCTGAGTGGGATCTTTGTCTTTCAGGAGCTGCACCTCTGCGTCTCCCGCCGGCATTATGCTCTGGAGCGCGGCTGCCGGCTGCGTGGGCTGCTGCCTGGGAATTACAGCGTGCGAATTCGGGCCACCTCCCTGGCAGGCAATGGGTCTTGGACGGAAGCCACCTATTTCTACGTGACAGACTATTGTAAGTCTGCACGGCCCTTTTGACTGATAGTCTGTGCTTGGTGCTGGGCCTAGCAGGGTGTTTCAGAGGATGCTTGGGGAAGCCTGGAGGCTGTGGGTACTGCCTCTGACTTGACCTCGGGGTCCACAAGCTGCTGCTGTGTGACCAGGGCAAGATGCTTGCCCTCTCTAAGCCCATGCTTTCTCATCTGACTGGTTATAATACTAGGACCTCCACTGGAGGTGAAGGGAGGCTTCAGTGACATCATGAATGTCAAGTGGCTGGCACAGGACACGTTGTGATAAGCACATTAGCTCCTGTTATTGGGGTCTCCATCTTGTCTTCAAATGGGCTATGTCCTCCAAGGGAGTATGTGGGAGCTTATCTACTCAGTGCTGGCAGAAGGGCTGCCATTGAGTGAGCTGGACACACTGTGGACAGTAGAATAGGGAGAGATGGGGAGAGCTAAGTTGGTCAGGGAGTGCTTCCTGGAGGCAGGGACATCTTGGCTGAAACCTGGAAGAATGTGTAAGAGGGGACAGACCAATGGGTGTAGGAACCCAGACACTTAGAAGGAGGGGCAATTCTAGACCAAGAGGCGTGGAAACTTGGGTGGGAGGGGGGCAGATAGAGCTTCTGCTTAGTTGGCTGGATTTTCATCTACTGGCTTGGTGAGACTGTGGAAAGTGGAAAGGGATTCTTGCTGGGCTGGTTCTGGTCAAGTTAAAGAGCATGGTTCCCACCAAAACTGCCCTCACCTCAGATGCCAGATGCAAGCTTGAGGGTTCTCCAGGCCACCTGCACTTCTGACTGGCTGGCTACAAATCTGGGGGTTATCACAACCCCCTCAGATTTAGCTACTTGCTAGAGAAGACTCTGAGTTTGGGAAAGATTGAGTGCAGGAATAGAAGGAGACGACAGAGGATGAGATGATTGGATGGCATCATCGACTTAATGGGCATGAGTTTCAGCAAACTCCAGGAGATAGTGAAGGACAGGGAAGCCTGGCAGTCCATGGGGTCGCAAAGAGTCAGACAGGACTAAATGACCGAACAACAACCTAATGGCTCAGAGAACTCAGGAAAATGCTGTGGGACAGTGAGCTTTATTATAAAAAGATGTAAGTCAGGACCACTCAGATAAAGAGCCACATAGGGCGGGGGCCAAGAGGGGACTGGAAGACATGGCTCCTGTGTCTTCTCTCCATGGAATCAGGACACATCACAGCACCATCTTGGCATATCAATGTGCCCACCAGCCAGGAAGCTTCTCTGAGCCTTGGTGAACAGAGTTGTTTGGGGGTTTTCATTATATCGGTGAGATTGATCAAGTCATTAACCTCATGACTGAACTCCATCTCCAAACCCCCTCCCCTGTCTGGAGACCAGGCTGAAAGTCCAAGCCCTCTAATCACACACATGGTCTCCCGTGACCAACCCGCATCTCGAACTATCTTATCTCTTAGCATAAACTCAGGTGTGTTCCAAGGGCTTCATCAATAACAAAGACATTGCTCAGTTCAGTTCAGTTCAGTTCAGTCGCTCAGTCGTGTCCGACTCTTTGTGACCCCATGAATCGCAGCACGCCAGGCCTCCCTGTCCATCACCAACTCCCGGAGTTCACTCAGACTCATGTCCATTGAGTCTGTGATGCCATCCAGCCATCTCATCCTCGGTCATCCCCTTCTCCTCCTGCCCCCAATCCCTCCCAGCATCAGAGTCTTTTCCAATGAGTCAACTCTTCGCATGAGGTGGCCAAAGTACTGGAGCTTCAGTTTTAGCATTATTCAAGGATTTAGAGGGAAACCATGAACAGAATTCGAAAGAAATTATCAAAATGGGGAAAATATTTGTGACCTCATTGACAAAGAGTTCATATCTTTAATACAAAGTGAGTATATATCTATGTCTCCTATGAGTAAAAGATATATATCCTCACACAAAAATAAGCAATGGATATAAATAGCCAATTTTAAAAGAAATAGAAAAATAGAAAACATAAGGGAAAAAATGACCAACTTCACTCAAAACCACACCAAAAGGGGAAAAAAAAAAAGCAAAGCAAAATGAAATAGAATTTTTAACATCAAATTGGCAAGTGTTTTGCTTGTTTCTGTTATTTAATTACATACAGTTTTGTCCAAGAGTGCAGACACATGGATGTTATTTTTCGTGGTGGGGGAGTCCTAAACTGCAGTCCTTTAATAACATATATCCAAAAAAAAAAGCTTTTACTTTCAGCTGTTTCAGCCAGCAATGGTGGCTCTAGAAATTCATCCTAAGGAAATGATCAGAGATGTCACCAAAAGATAAATGGTTGAGGAAATTCAGCACAGCTTACTAACAGTAGCTAACTATGGAGAATTAAATATTCAACACATTCGATTAACAACTCTTTCTTAAATAATAAGGAAGCTGGCAAGACATCCAGGGTGTAAAATTTAAAGGGTACTCACCCTTTGGGGGTGACTCTGCCCTGGCATGGCCCAAAGCAAGAGTTCCTCTCAAAGTTTGCATCCTGGCTGCCTCCCTTCCTGAATCCTAGTTCTGGTGGCCACTGGAATCTCAGGAGTGAACTGGTCTGTGGGTCTGGGAAGCAGAGGTGGGGTGGGGTAGGCATCATGGCTCCCAGGTGTGCTGGGTGCTGGGCAATCGATAGCCTCCACCTTTCCCCTCCTAAGAAAAAGGAGGAGGGACATGCCCACCACAGCACATGACCAGATGGTTTCCATTTTTCATGTCCCATCCAACCCTGAGTATTCATTGGAAAGACTGACACTAAAGCTGAACCTCCATTCCTTTGGCCACCTGATGTGAAGAGTCATTGGAAAAGACCCTGATGCTGGGAAAGATTGAGGGCAAGAGGAGAAGGGGGCAACAGAGGATAAAATGGTTGGATGACATTACCGACTCAATGGACATGAATTTGAGCAAACTCCGGGAGACAGTGAAGGACAGGGAACCCGGCGTGCTGCCGTTCATGGGGTCACAGAGTCAGACATGACTTAGCAACTGAACAACAACATCCAATCATCAAATATTTAGAGAGACTTTGTCCACGTGGAAGGAGGCAGTTTGCTGTCAATTCAGGGAGGTCCAGGAGGACAAGATGTCTCTGGATAGAGCTGACCGCTAAGGGCAGCATGGAGCAGTGGTGAAGAACTTGCTCAGATGGCCTGGGTTCAAATCCCTGCTCCACCATGAATCAGCCCTTAAACCTGGGCTAGAACTCTCACCTTGCTGAGCCTCTGTGTCCCATTCTGTTAACTGGCATTGATGTTAACACCACCCCCACCCCACCCCCGCCACTTTGGCTTATGGAATGATTAACTAAGATCTCCCAGCCAGAGCACTTCAAACAGTGCCTGGTATGTTCATAAGTGTTCAGTAAACTGTTACTATTAAAGACCCGAAGGACCAGGTTCTTTCTCTGGTTTCCCAGAACTCACTTTCTTCCTTGGCTTGGAAGTGGCTGAATATATGGGTGCATTTTTACTTACAGACAATTCAGCCTTGCATGAGAATTAGAAAAAATTAAGGCTGCATAACATTTCTACAGTTGGTTTAGTTCTTTGGGACAACCCCCTGGCACACACAGGACCCTTCTGATGTCCCCCGCCACTTTGGCTTATGGAATGATTAACTAAGATCTCCCAGCCAGAGCACTTCAAACAGTGCCTGGTATGTTCATAAGTGTTCAGTAAACTGTTACTATTAAAGACCCGAAGGACCAGGTTCTTTCTCTGGTTTCCCAGAACTCACTTTCTTCCTTGGCTTGGAAGTGGCTGAATATATGGGTGCATTTTTACTTACAGACAATTCAGCCTTGCATGAGAATTAGAAAAAATTAAGGCTGCATAACATTTCTACAGTTGGTTTAGTTCTTTGGGACAACCCCCTGGCACACACAGGACCCTTCTGATGGATTTTTCATCTGCCAGAGGTACTGCTGGGATTGAAATAAGCTATTTAATTGGAAGGGTTCAGTGCAAACTGAAAAGATGTGGTCCCTTGTTTAAAAAGTGTCAAGATTTTCAAGACAGGAAGAGCAGAGCATTAAACAGAGAGCAGGACCTTCTGAGGGCTTCGCTGGTAGCTTCAGTTCAGTTCAGTCGCTCAGTCGTGTCCGACTCTTTGCGACCCCATGGACTGTAGCAGCCAGGCCTCCCTGTCCATCACCAACTCCCAGAGTTCACTCAAACTCATGTCCATAATATCGGTGATGCCATCCAGCCATCTCATCCTCTGTTGTCCCCTTCTCCTCCCGCCTTCAATCTTTCCCAGTATCAGGGTCTTTTCCAATTAGTTGGTTCTTCACATCAGGTGGCCAAAGTATTGGAGTTTCAGCTTCAGCGTCAGTCCTTCCAATGAATATTCAGGACTGATTTCCTTTAGGATTGACTGGTGGATCTCCTTGCAGTCCAAGGGACTCTCAAGAGTCTTCTCCAACACCACAGTTCAAACGTATCAATTCTTTGGTCCTCAGCTTTCTTTACAGTCCAACTCTCACATTCACACATGACCACTGGAAAAACCATAGCTTTGACTAGACGGACTTTTGTTAGTAAAGCAATGTTTTTTAATATGCAGTCTAGGTTGGTCATAGCTTTTCTTCCAAGCAAGCGTCTTTTAATTTCATGGCTGCAATCACCATCTGCAGTGATTTTGGAGCCCAAGACAATAAAGTCTCTCACTGTTTCCATTGTTTTCCCATCTATTTGCCATGAAGTGATGGAATCAGATGCCATGATCTTAGTTTTCTGAATGTTGAGTTTTAAGCCAACTTTTTCACTCTCCTCTTTCACTTTCATCAAGAAGCTCTTTAGTTCTTTGCTTTCTGCAATAATGGTGATGTCATCTGTGTATCTGAGGTTATTGATATTTCTCCCAGCAATCTTGATTCCAGCTTGTGCTTCATCCAGCCTGGCATTTCGCATGCTGTACTCTGCATATAAGTTAAATAAGCATGGTGACAATACACAGCCTTGACGTACTCCTTTCCCAATTTGGAACCAATCTGTTTGTTGTTCCATGTCCAGTTCAAACTGTTGCTTCTTGACCTGCATACAGATTTCTCAGGAGGTGGGTCAGGTGATCTGGTATTCCTATCTCTTTAAGGATTTTTCACAGTCTGTTGTGATCCACACAGTCAAAGGTTTTGGCATAGTCAATAAAGCAAAAATAGATATTTTTCTGGAACTCTTTTGCTTTTTTGATGATCCAGCAGATGTTGGCAATTTGATCTCTGGTTCCTCTGCCTTTTCTAAATCCAGCTTGAACATCTGGAAGTTCATGGTTCACATACTGTTGAAGCCTGGCTTGGAGGATTTTGAGCATTACTTTGCTAGCATGTGAGACAAGTGCAATTGTGCAGTAGTTTGAACATTCTTTGGCATTGCCTTTCTTTGGGATTGGAATGAAAACTGACCTTTTCCAGCCCTATGGCCACTGCTGAGTTTTCCAAATTTGATGACATATTGAGTGCAGCACTTTCACAGCATCATCTTTCAGGATTTGAAATAGCTCAACTGGAATTTCATCACCTCCACTAGCTTTGTTCGTAGTGATGCTTCCTAAGGCCCACTTGACTTCACATTCCAGGATGTCTGGCTCTAGGTGAGTGATCACATCATCATGATTATCTGGGTCATGGAGATCTTTTTTGTACAGTTCCTCTGTGTATTCTTGCCACTTCTTCTTAATATCTTCTGCTTCTGTTAGGTTCATACCATTTCTGTCCTTTATTGTCTTTGCATGAAATGTTCCCTTGGTATCTCTAATTTTCTTGACGAGATCTCTAGTCTTTCCCCTTCTGTTGTTTTCCTCTATTTCTTTGCATTGATCTCTGAGGAAGGCGTTCTTGTCTGTTCTTTCAGGAAATATTAAGTCATGTTAAAACACAACCAGACACAAAATAGGTAATATGTGTGTGTATGTGATCTGAAATGACTCGTGTATTCCAAATACACTTTTTTCAGATCTAATCTCCATGAAAGGAGTCAGATTGTCCAAGTTTTCTCAATATGTAGTTCTAATGGAGAAGAGATAAATCCTTAGGGAAAAAGAGCAGCTATGATAATGGTTAAAATAAATAAAAGGGGGAAGAAATGTGTTCGCCTTTGCTCTGGGGTAAAGCCCCATCTCTCACTTCTGTCTTGTTGGGCCTCCACCCTCTCACCAGAATGTCCCATCTACCACCCAGTGGGCCCTTGCCTGGCACCTGAATCTTTACTTAGGACCCCTCCCCATGGGCCCCTGACCAAGCCACTGCTCAAGATCCTTGCTTCTACTTATCATAAACAGGCTTGGAAACATGAACCGTGGGCAACTGCTAGATCAGGAGAGAAAGTTTGAGCCCTTGAAAAGAAAGCAGACATTTCTTGAGGCAAGGACAGACCTTTTATATGGTGCTTCCTAGCCAGTGGGCCCTCAGTGAGGACTGGCCATCCCGGTGCTGTGGAACTGGCTGTGGAAGCGCAGCATGGCCTTGGACATGGGCATTTTTAGTCTATTCACCTGTCCAGATGAACAGCCATCATGGCAAATAAGTGTCCTCCAGTCTAGGCTCCTTAGTTTCTGAGGAAAGCTTTTGTTCCTCCTTAAAATTTGTTCCTCCTTAAAAGGACCTTTAGATCATTGGCACCATGGTTGTCATCATCATCGTCAAAGTTATACATCATAATATTTCTTATCTGCATATTATAATTCCATATCAAACTCAAATTTGGATGCTTTTGTCTGCTTCCTTTTTTATTTTTTAAATTTTTAATTGAAGTATAGCTGATTTATAATGTACTAATTTCTGCTATACAGCAAAGTAATTCAGTCATACATATGTCCATTATGATTTATCTCAGGATATTGAGTTTATATCCTGAGATATGTATTCTCAGTGCTATCCAGTTCTCTGTGCTATACGGTAGGACCTTGTTGCTTTTCCATTCTATATAAATAGTTTGCATCTGCTAGTCCCAACCTCCCACTCAATCCCTCCTCCAGCCCCCTCCTTCTTGGCAACCACAGGTCTGTTCTCTATGTAAATCTATTTCTGTTTCATATATAAGTTCATTTAAGCCTTATTTTAGATTCCACATATAAGTGATATCATACGACATTTGTCTTTCTCCATCTGACTGACTTCACTTAGTATGGATTCACCTGTCCCTGGATTCACCCATCCATGCTCCTAGACGGACCTAGAGAATGGTAAAACTCCATTGTATTGAATATACATGTACCGCATCGTCTTTGCCCTTTCATCCATCTGGGGGCATTTAGGTTGTTTCCGTGTCTTGACTATTGTAAGTAGTGCTGCTGTTGGGGTGCACACTGGGGTGCATGTATGGTTTTGAATTACAGTTTTCTCTGAATCTACACCCAGGAGTGGGATTGCTGGATCTTTTTTCTCCATCTGACTGACTTCACTTAGTATGGATTCACCTGTCCCTGGATTCACCCATCCATGCTCCTAGACGGACCTAGAGAATGGTAAAACTCCATTGTATTGAATATACATGTACCGCATCGTCTTTGCCCTTTCATCCATCTGGGGGCATTTAGGTTGTTTCCGTGTCTTGACTATTGTAAGTAGTGCTGCTGTTGGGGTGCACACTGGGGTGCATGTATGGTTTTGAATTACAGTTTTCTCTGAATCTACACCCAGGAGTGGGATTGCTGGATCTTCTGGTACCTCTGTTTTTCTGAGGAACCTCCACACTGTTCTCCATGGTGACTGCACCAACTCAGGCTTGCTCTTTCTGCATGTTGTCTTACGTGAAGCCCATGAGCATTTTATTTCATTCTATTTTGATTTATTTTGCCTTTGGGTATTTTGCTTGTTTGTTTATTAAAATCAGTAATAAAACACCCAGGATCCCCGATACTTTGAGTATCAGTTTCATCTGCCATTTTATCTTACTGAGCAATGTTGACATTCTCTGGATAATCCACCAGCTTTCTCCCCGCCTCCCCCACCAAGCCCTGGCCACTCTGCATTTACTCAAAGGGCAGGTGGCACTCTCCCAGCATAAGCCATCGTGTTGTCCAGAGGTTACACTTGACAACATGAAACTAAGGCTCAGAGGGGAATGAAGGTGTCCTGTGTTAGTGCTCAGTGAGGAAAGAGGCCTGCCCTATCCTTTGGGGACTCAGGGCAAAGGGAAGAGAGAGTTGAAGGAGGTATGGCAGTATATGTGGGCCTGTCAGACAGTATTCTGTGACAGGTGATGGGTAAGCAGGGACTTGAAGGAAGTGAAGGAATAAAGCAGGGGCTATGGAGATAGAACATTCCATCCAGGGAGAGTGGCAAGTGCAAAGCCTGAGGGAGGCAGAGGCAGTGAGCATCCTGAACACAGTGAGCAAGAGGAAAGAGGTGGAAGATGACTGCACAGAGGAGTGCTGGGCCAGATTGTGGAGCCTGGTGGACCATGTGGAAGAGGCTCCAGAAGAAGCCTGGGCGTAAACCAGAGCCATGTGACATGCTGTGGTGCTTGTAGGAGCAAGAGGAATCGGTGTCTCCACAAAGGCAGGCACCATTAGGTAGTCAGTGACAGACGCCTGGTTAGATGAACACAGGAGAAGAGGATGATGGGTAGTGTTTTGGAGGAGCCAGTACAGTTGGAGGTCAGCAGAGAAAGAAGGTCTTGCTGGAGGGGGAAGGAGTGAAAGATTTTTTTTTTAATGAAGGAATCAACAGCATATTTTTAGCCTGAAAGGAATAATCCAATAGAGGAAAAAACTGTGGTTTTGTTCTCCCTTAATATGTATATTTTCTAGATGCGCTCCTGCCTTATATTGCTCACATCTTTCTCGCACACAGTTACAAACCATTGTGGTATTTGAGTGTCACGGGATAAACTCTCTATGACTATAGTCTAATAGTCTATAAACTATGTCTATGTCTAATAGTCCTTGGGGGCTTCCCTGGTGGCTCAGACAGTAAAGAATCTGCATGTAATGCAGGAGACCTGGGTTCCATTCCTGGGTCAGGAAGATCCCCTGGAGAAGGGAATGGCTACTCACTCCAGTATTCTTGCCTAGATAATTCCATTTTTCTTGGGCTCCAAAATCAGTGCAAATGGTGACTGCAGCCATGAAATTAAGAGACGCTTGCTCACTGGAAGAAAAGCTATGACAAACCTAGGCAGTGTATTAAAAAGCAGAGACATCACTTTGCCAGCAAAAGTCCATATAGTCAAAGCTATGGTTTTTCCAGTAGTCATGTATGGATGCGAGAGTTGGACCATAAAGAAGGCTGAGCATAAAAGAATTAATGCTTTCAAACTGTGGTGCTAGAGAAGACTCTTGAGAGTCCCTTGGACACAAGATCAAACCAGTCAATCCTAAAGGAAGTCAACCCTGAATATTCATTGGGAGGACTGATGTTGAAGCTGAAGCTCCAATACTTTGGCTACCTAATGAGAAGAGCTGACTCACTGGAAGAGACCCTGATGCTGGGGAAGATTCAAGGCAGGAGGAAAGGAGATGAGAGAGGATGAGATGGCTGGATGGCATCCCTGACTCAATGGACATGAATTTGAGCGACCTCTGGGAGATAGTAAAGAACAGGGAAGCCTGGCGTGCTTGGTCCATGGGGTCACAAAGAGTTGGGCATGACTGAGCGACTGAACAACGACACTACAAAAGCCATGAGAAAAGACACTACAAAAGCCATGAGAAAAGACACTACAAAAGCCATGAGAAAAGACATTACAAAAGTCATGAGAAAAGCAAGCGCTTTTTTTTTTTTATGAGAGGGGTTTTTTTGTTGTTGTTGTTTGTTTGTTTTTGTTTTTTGGCTGGCCTGGGTCTTGGTGACTGTGCTCAGCCTTTCTCTAGTTGTAGTGAGTGGGGGCAACTCTGCCGTGGCACACGGGCTTCTCATTGCAGTGGCTTCTCGTCGCAGAGCACAGGCTCCGGGTGTGCAGGCTTCAGTAGCTGTAGCTCGCAGGCTCTAGAGCCTGTGGGCTCAGTAGTTGGGGAGCATGGGCTTAGTTGCTCATTGGCAAGTGGTATCTTCCCAAACCAAGGATCCAACCCATGTTCCCTGTGTTGACAGGCAGATTCTTAACCACTGGATCACCAGGGAAGTCCCGAGAGATTTTAAATTAACCACGAAAACAATGTTATCAGGGCTTTAGAGTCCCAACATGTTTATGAATACAAATATTCCTGTTTTCAGTGAATGTTTAAAATGTATCATCCAAGCATTTTTAAAGATTCTAAATGGCATTTTCCAGATTTCTCAACTCTCTGATACCATAGTAAATTTCTTATGGAAGAACAGGAGAAGATGCTCTGGTTTGACAGAACATAATTCAGGGTCTTATTTACACAATGGAATGTGAACCTTACTGTTTAATCATCTAGGCTCTAGAATAGATGCATCTCCCATGTTCAGCAGCACAGAATGTCAGCATTTTCAACACTGTCAGAGACTCTGAGCACCTACTGGCTGCCATTTGCGTAAAACCACTATGATCTGAGATAACAGGGGAAATTGCTCACTGTCCTCGTAGATTTCTGAGTTGTAGCCCTCTGTCAGGTTATAGCACCAGAAAGCAAGGGCACTACACACTCCAAGTGTGTGCTGACTTGCCTGTCCTCACAAAAGCCTTCACTGAGTTAAAGCTTAAAAATTAGTCTGTTTACAGTGAAGATTTGTGTAAACAAACAAAAAGCCTAATGGAAAAGTTTCTGTCTTCTGTATTTTTTACTTTTTACTAACTACAGTTCACTTCCCTTATGTAGACAGCCACACCAAGAATTCGTCCAATATATTAGAATCAAGAAAATGTGGTTGTAGTTTTGTTTTCTCTGGATGATCTTTCCTTTTTCAAAAATGAACACTGTAGCCCATTGTGTTTCCATTAATACTTTTCCTTGAATAGAGTTCAGAATTTGTCTGGTTAAACTACTCCTTTCTAGGATCAGGCTTCCCTAGTCACTCAGACAGTAAAGAATCTGCCTGCAATGTGGGAGACCCAGAGATTGAACCTGGAGTCTCCAGGATCTGGTAAAACACACACACCCATTTTTCTAGGTATCTTCTTTTATCAAAAACTATTTTAACCTGCCACATTTTTTATATTCAGAGTTCTAGGCAATTCAGCCTTTCAGAATCAAATACTTCTAAATAAACAGAAATAAAAACAAATATAACAAATATAAATTACTATAATGAATGTAAATGTATGATAAATATAAATGCATAAGTGTAAATAACTATGTTCATATTAATAACTAGAGGAAGATTTTGGTGGCCGTGTTTTTCATCATCCTGTGTGTTTGCCTTGTGAGGAGGCCATACAGAGCGAGGCTTACAGCTTGGGCTGAGAAGGTGTTGTCTGTGTCTGGCTGGATCTGCCACTCACTCTGACCTCGAGTGAGTAATTTGACTGTTTTAAGTTTCAGTTTCTTCGTGGTTAAAGTTGGGTAACAACAATATGTACCTCAGGAGGTTATTCTGAGATGTGTGTGTGTGTGTGTGATCTTTGTTTCCTTTGCCTTGAAGTAAGTGCACGCCTTGCCCTGTGCACCCATCTTTCCTTACCTACAGCCTTTCCAAACCTAAGAAACAGCTGTTTCTTCCTGTGGTAGCTCATCCATATAATGTCCTACATTTATAGGGCATTAGACAGTTAACAAAGAGATCCTGAATCTAGGGAATTAACTTGACAACTTGAATGCGTTTTCTTATGAAGAAATGATCCATCTCTTTGGACCCACCTCTTCTCCACAATAACAGCTTCAGGAAACGCTGATGTACATCATCTCTGCTTATTGGCCTTATACTCGTGAAAGGAATATATTTGCAGCTTTTAGGGCATAAGCACAAAACATATATATCTAATTGTCATGGAATCTTGGACTCTGGACTATGAATAGTCCCCAAAGTTGAGCGGGTCTTGTTGACTACGTGGCAGACTCCCCTTGCGCTCTGCACGCTGAGGGCGCGTGTGGTGTGGGCTGCACAGAGGCGCCTTTGCCAGCCCAGCCTTCCGAGGCGAGTCCCACGGGCCAGTCCCGCAGAGTTCTGAGGCTCCTGTGAAGTCTGGTCAGAAGAGTTGAAGTCGCTGTGAGCTGTTCTAACTGTTGTCACCCCTGGAGGCGCGGATATGGTTGCTTTTCTCGCTGAGTCAGACTGTCAGCGTTAAAGTTCAGAAAGTGAAACTGAAGTTGCTTAGTCGTGTCCGACTCTTTGCGACCCCATGGACTGTACCCTACCAGGCTCGTCTGTCCATGGGATTTTCTAGGCAATAGTACTAGAGTGGATTGCTATTTCCTTCTCGAGGGGATCTTCCCAAACCAGGGATTGAACCCGGATCTCCCGCATAGTAGACAGACACTTTACCGTCTGAGCCACCAGGGAAGTTTAGAAATATGTCCCTGACAACAGTTAAGTTCTTTTCACCTGTAGTCATAAGAAATATCGTGGTTGATTGTTTCTCCTGTATTTTCAGGATTTTTGTGGGTGTGTGGGTGTGTGATCATTGTGGTTATAAAGAAGGGCGGGCGAGCTGGGACTCAGTCCACTGGGCGTCTTACCTGCTTGTCTCCTGGAGCCGCAACCCCGCTCCCACCCAGCCTCCGTCAAGAGCCCCTCCCCGCTCTTTCAGATTAAAATATTTTCACTGAAATTAATAGGCTGACAATAGAGAACTAAAAAGGAAGTAAATTTTTTTCAGATGACATCTTTGGTAGGCTAATTCTAAGAACTGCAACTTCTAGTCAGTAACCTAAACAAAGAAAATATAAATGAAAACAAACCATGTGATAATGAGAACTCTTCTCTTATCACTTCCAGTGGTTTTGAAAAAACAGCATCACAAAAAGCAGAGAGACTAGAAAGAAGGAAAGCTAGCATTATTTTTTAGACCGAATGGTCCAGGTGACCCGGCTAAGCTGGTGAGGAAGGAGAGCACTGCTCTCAGCCCGTGGCTGGAAGACTCCTCTCTGCTCCGGACCTGATGCTCTACCCGGCTCCTGGGACGCTCACTTAGACTGGATTATTACTGCTCGGTGTTAGAGGAGTGGCTCTCTTCCCTTTGGATTGAATGACAACAGCAGCGTGTCTGTGGCTTTTGTTTCTGTTGGGAGACTGACTAACAAGGTAAAGTCTTGATTAAGGAATGCCCTTAATCAAGGGCACAGCCACATTAGAAAGAAATCATCTTCATGAATCTTGCAAGAGTTATATCTCTGCACACCATCCACAGACCCACCCCCCCACCCCCCATCCTCACTGGAAGTTAAACTCAAGTGCCAAGCCCTGGCTTCTTCCCTGCTCACCAGGCTGCTTTCTCCATTTGTGAAGTGAAGTGAAAGTGCTCAGTCATGTCCGACTCCTTGTGACCCCATGGACTTGTCCATGGAACTCTGCAGGCCAGAATACTGAAGTGGGTAGCCTTTCCCTTCTCCAGGGGATCTTCCCAACCCAGGATCAAACCCAGGTCTCCCGCATTGCAAGCAAATTCTTTACCAGCTGAGCCACAAGGAAAACCCAAGAATACTGGAGTGGGTGCCTTTCCCTTCTCCAGTGGGTCTTCTCGACCCAGGAATCAAACGGGGTCTCCTGCATTGCAGGTGGACTCTTTACCAACTGAGCTATCAGTTGTGAAGGAGGTCCTATCCCCTTCTCCTTTCCAAATTGGACGGGTAGGTCATTTTTGTTTGTTATTTGAAATGTTATCACCACTGTGCATATTCACTTAGTATCTAGTTATGTAATGAACTACTTTTTCCTACTCAGTTTAAGAAACTTTAGGAATCATTGACTGAGGGGTGAGGCAGAAGGGAAGGGGGTTATCAGCAGGCTCGCACTTGGAGCTCATGGACTATCCCCAGTGCCAGAGGAAGGCCTGAGCAGGAGGGGACTGGGGCCTCTCCACCCCTGCTTCCCTCAGTATTTTTCCTCTTAACTTCTGCCAGCTCACCTCCAGGGACACGTTCTTTTTTCCTGCCTAAAGTGTGGGGGGAAAGTCTTGTCAGAGTTTTGTTGAAAGAGAACTGGCATTTGGGAGCAGCATTTGCTAGGAGGCTTAGGATAGATGGGCCTGATCGCAGAGCTGCCCACAAACGCCCACATCTCCTGCTTCCAAGCAAGCACACCCCAGGGGACTGACCTGGAACAGAGCCACCTGGCCTGGGGGCTGCTTTTCCAAAATTCCTCTGCACCTGACTTTGAGAGTCCTCTCAGCTGTCTGGTGCCCAGGGCCCAGCTCCTAGCTCAGCCATGTGTGCAGCCAAGAGTCTGGGGACACAGGAACCGCTTGCCCCATCGGTCACGTTATATCCAGAGCCTGAACCAGTAGAGTGCAGGAAGCTCTGGCCTCGGAGGGGAGTCCTAGGGCAACAGGGTCCCCCACAGCACTCCCAGGTTACTCTGTACAGAGTCCTAGCTTTCAGCCCCATTTCCCCTTCTAAGGGAAGTATGTAAAATTAGATTTCTCTTTGAAACCTCTCGGGGCACAACTGCCCTGAACCCTGAGCTGGGGCAGCATCCTTGGCATCTGCGCACACCTGTGACTCTTGCCCGGGTTTCAGGGCCCTCAGCCCTGCGCCGACTCAGGCATCCTGACCACACTCTCTAGTTCTCCTGCTGTAGGAACGACCACACTCGTTTTCTGTGTAAAACTTAAAAGGTTTGTATTAGACTGGGCTTACTGTGATACTTAGAAAATAAGATAGTAAGAAAATTAAGATGCTTTGGTGGTCTAAATACTTGTGAAGTAGATTTTAAAAAAATATATTACAAAATGCCTTAAAGAGTCCCAAGCAAATTTAAGAGAGGATTTACTGGATTTTCACTGTTAAAAAAAAAAAAAAAATCCATCATGCCTTACTGTGAGCTGTAACAGTAACCTCATAGCTGCTGCACTCAATGATTTGTTTCATTCTATTGTTTAAAAACAGGGATTCACCAGAGAGAAGGTGTGGGGTGGGAGGGGGGAGGTGG
>SJXQ01000301.1:0-75984 GCA_006408695.1 Aepyceros melampus | reverse complement strand
ATGTGTTTTGACACAGCATTATCCAATATCCATGGTCTACGTTAGTGTTCACTCTTGTTTTATGTTGTACAAATTAGCAGAAATTTATAAAGACGTGTTTGTCCTTTTACTGTGTGTTCGTCCTTATACTGTGTTACAGAGTGGTTTTGTTGCTGTAAAGTCCTCTGTATCCTGCATATTCATCTTTCTCGCCACTGTAACCCCTGGCAACTACTGATATTGTTTCTCTGTGATGTGAAATTTGTTGAGTCCTGTCTGACTCTTCACAATCCCATGGACTATACAGTCTGTGGAATTCTTCAGGCCAGAATACTGGAGTGGGTAGCCTTTCCCTTCTCCAGATTAGTTTGTCTAGTTTTGCCTTTTCTGGAATAGTAAATAGTTGCTTTTTACCCTTTTGCTATTGACCTCTTTTACTTAATGATGTACAAAAAGTCTCTTGATGAAAGTGAAAGAGGAGAGTGAAAAAGTTGGCTTAAAGCTCAACATTGAGAAAACTGAGATCATGGCATCTGGTCCCATCAGTTCATGGGAAATAGATGGGGAAACAGTGTCAGACTTTCTTTTTTTGGGCTCCAAAATCACTGCAGATTGTGATTGCAGTCATGAAATTAAAAGACGCTTACTCCTTGGAAGGAAAGTTCTGACCAACATAGATAGCATATTGAAAAGCAGACATTACTTGCCAACAAAGGTCTGTCTAGTCAAGGCCATGGTTTTTACTGTGGTCATGTATGGATGTGAGAGTTGGACTGTGAAGAAAGCTGAGTGCCGAAGAATTGACTCTTTTAAACTGTGGTGTTGGAGAAGACTCTTGAGAGTCCCATGGACTGCAAGGAGATCCAGCCAGTCCATTCCAAAGGAGATCAGTCCTGGGTGTTATTTGGAAGGAATGATGCTAAGGCTGAAACTCCAGTACTTTGGCCACCTCATAGAAGAGTTGACTCATTGGAAAAGACTGTGATGCTGGGAGGGATTGGAGACAGGAGGAGAAGGGACGACACAGGATGAGATGGCTGGATGGCATCATTGACTCGATGGATGTGAGTTTGGGTGAACTCCAGGAGTTGGTGATGGACAGGGAGGCCTGGCGTGCTGCAATTCATGGGATCGCAAAGAGTCAGACATAACTGATTGACTGAACTGAACTGAATGTTTTGTATCACTTTGTAATTGGTAACTTGCTTAATGGCATTGAATAATTTGTTCTCTGGGTGTATCTGAGCATATGTATATACCTATTTACCTACAAAAGGATATATTGATTGTTTTTAAGATTTGGCAGTTATGAATAAAGCCGTTATAAATATGCACATTTTTTGTGTATGTAGACATAAATAAATTTTCAATTGATTTGAGCAAATAAATAATTATATTTGCTGGACCAAATGGCAAAAGGATGTTTGCTTTTGTGAGAAAACACCAGTCTTTTTAAAAATGACTCTACCATTTTGCATTCCCTCTAGTAATGAAGGAGAGTTCATGTTTTTCCACATCCTTGTAGTATTTGCTGATGTCGGTATTTAGAATTTTAGCCATTCTAGTAAAGTTTTTTTTGGTTTTAATTAGCATTTTCCTGTTACGTCATGTGGGATCAAATAATCATGTGATTATTTTCCATCAGTGAATCTTTTGTGGGATGTTTTGGACCTGTTTTTTTTAACCAAGTTCTATATTTTGATCTTTAAGAGTTATCTGTACAGTTTAGGTGGTAGTTCATTTTCAGATACATCTTTTGAAAATATGTTCTGCTACTTGGCTTGTCTTTTTATTCTCTTGACAGTATCTTTACAGAGCAGAAGTTTTTAAGTTATAAAAATTTTTTTTTTTTTCATTTTTTTTTGCGGGGGTCCTTGCCTTGTACCTTGTAGGATTTTAGTTCCCCAATCAAGGACTGAACCTGTGCACTCTGCTGAGTCCTGCTGATCACTAGGACCACTAGGGAATTCCTAGCAATTTCTAATTTTGAGGAAGGCCAGTGTATCAGTTCTTTTCTTCTGTGGTTTTTGGTATTGTGCCTGAAAAGTGATCACATTCAAGGTCATCCATGTTTTCTCCAGTGTTTTTTTCTAGGAGTTTTACAGTTTTATGATTGTTCGTTGCGCTAAGTTTTGTACCAAGTACAAGGTCTCTGCCTGGATGTATTATTTTTTTTAACATGTGGATGTCAGTTCTTAAAGCACTGTTAAAAAAACTGTCTTTGCCCTTACATCTCTTTGAGATATCAGTTAACTCAGTACAAGTTTATTTCTTGGGTTTTTGTTCTATTTGTCTGTTTTTTAAATACTGCCGTGTCTTGGTTACTATACCTTTCACTAAGACCTGAAGTGGGCTTGCGTCCTCTGATATTGTTATTGTCATTGAGTACTGTTGGCTTTTCTGAAACTGACCTCTGCATACAAACTTTCATTTTTTTAAATTTTGATTTGTGTTGGGTCTTTCTTGCTGCATGGCTTTTCTCTACTTGTGGTAAGCAGGGGCCACTGTTTGTTTTGGTGCTTAGGCTTCTTATTGCGGTGACTTTTATGGAGCACAGACTTCAGTTGTGGTTTGTATAGTTGTGATTCCCAGACTCTGGAGCATAGTAGTTGTAGTGCCCATGCTTAGTTGCTCTATGGCATGTACTGTCTTCGTGGGCCAGGGATCAAACCCACTTCTCCTGAATTTGCAGGATAATTCTTTACTACTGAGTCACCAGGGAAGCCTTGCATATAAGCTTTAGAATCAGTTTGTTGATATGCATAAAATGACTTGCTAGGATTTTCATTCAGTTTGGATCGTATCTTTAGATCAGTTTGGAAAGAACTACCATGTTGATGGTATTGTTTTCCTATTCATTGCATGGGATCTCTGTTTAATTGTTTGGCTTCATTCATCAGAATTTTGTAGTCTTCCTCATACAGATCTTACACATATTTCTTAGATTTATACCTAAGCATTTTTATTTTTAGAGGTGACAATATAAATGGTTCGTGTTTTTAATTTCACATTCTACATTTGTTGATATGCATAAAGTGACTTGCTAGGATTTTCATTCAGTTTGGATAGTATCTTTAGATCAGTTTGGAAAGAACTACCATGTTGATGGTATTGTTTTCCTATTCATTGCATGGGATCGCTGTTTAATTGTTTGGCTTCATTCATCAGAATTTTGTAGTCTTCCTCATACAGATCTTACACATATTTCTTAGATTTATACCTAAGCATTTTTATTTTTAGAGGTGACAATATAAATGGTTCGTGTTTTTAATTTCACATTCTACTTGTTCATTGCAGCCATTTAGGAAAGTGATTGAGTTGTATAAGTTAACCTTGAATTTACAATCTTATATTAATCACTCATTACTTTTGGGTTTTTTTTGGTTGTCTTTTAACAGTTTTTCTGCATAGGCAGTCATGTTATCTACAAAGACAATTTTATATCTGCATTTCAAATCTGTATACCTTTTATTTCATTTTCATATTTTTATTATATAAGCTGGGACTCCATTATTGTGTTCAAAAGCATGCAGAAAAAGAGACATTTTTGCTTTTTCCTTATCTTAGTAAAGAGCATTGAATTTCTTAACCATCAAGTATGACATTAGCTGTAGGATTTTTGTAGATACGTTTTATTACTTGAGATTGCCATCTATTCCTAGTTTGGTAAGAGTTTACAAATGGGTTTATGCTTTTTGTGCATTTCTTGATAGTATCATGTGATTTTCCTTTAACCTGTTGATGTGATGGAAGACATTAATGGATTATCAGGTATTGAGTCAGCCTTGCATACCCTAGTTAAATTCCACATGGTGATATTGTTGGATTAGATTTGCTAATATTTTGTTGGAGATTTTTGTATGTATGTTCATGAGAAATTTTACTGTAGTTTTCATTCCTTGCAGTGCCTTTGTTTGGTTTAGGTATAGAGTAATGTGTGCCTTATAAAATGAGAAAGTATTCATTTGCTGTTATCTCCTTAAAGATCCATCAGGGAATTAGTATAATATCTTAAATGTTTGGTAGAATTCACCAGTGAGCCCATTTAGGCCTGGTGCTTTCTGCTAGAAGAGGTTATTTGTTGATTGAATTTCTGTAATTAATATAAACCTAATCAGATTGTTCAAATTGCTGTATGGGCTTAATGCTAACCATATCAAAATACCAGCAAAGTTTTTTTTTGTTTGTATATATACTATTTTAAGAAAAGATAATACCAGCATACAGATCAGAAAGAAATGTTGCTTCATAATTATGGTTGCAGTATACAGGTTCATCACACAATAGCTCACTGTATTTCAGTTTACTAGCAATGAACACTTACATACCCACCCAAATTTAAACTACTAAAGTCTCCAAAATATGAAATATTTTAGATATAAAACACCATTGCTTTAGAAGATAGAAGAAATAGTTCATCATTCTATGAGGAAAACTTCACCTTTTATCAGAACCAGAAAGACATTACCCAAAAGGAAAAAGTAAGGGGAAATAATTCTTACAAGCATATAAGCTAAAATATGTGAAAACTACACAGCTCTGAAAGAAGTCAAGGAAATTCTAAATATAACCTGTGCATGGATTGCAAGCTCAACCAATACACACAGGTTTAATGCAGCTTTTATAAAAATCCCAGCAAAGTTAAGAAACGGAGAATTAGACCTCCTCCAACATGTCCCAGCTGAGTTCTGGTAAACGTGCGGAAGGAGTTCTGCAGAAGAGAATAAGGTATTCAACAAACAGGTGATGGAGCATCTGTTTAAAGGCAAAAAAATAAGCCTAAAATTATGGTTGCAGTATACAGGTTCATCACACAATAGCTCACTGCATTTCAGTTTACTAGCAATGAACACTTACATACCCACCCAAATTTAAACTACTAAAGTCTCCAAAATATGAAATACTTTAGATATAAAACACCATTGCTTTAGAAGATAGAAGAAATACTTCATCACTCTATGAGGAAAACTTCACCTTTTATCAGAACCAGAAAGACATTACACAAAAGGAAAAAGTAAGGGGAAATAATTCTTACGAGCATATAAGCTAAAATATGTGAAAACTACACAGCTCTGAAGAAGTCAAGGAAATTCTAAATATAATCTGTGCATGGATTGCAAGCTCAACCAATACACACAGGTTTAATGCAGCTTTTATCAATATCCCAGCAAAGTTAAGAAACGGAGAATTTAGACCTCCTCCAACATGTCCCAGCTGAGTTCTAGCAAACATGCGGAAGGAGTTCTGCAGAAGAGAATAGGGTATTCAACAAACAGGTGATGGAGCGTCTGTTTAAAGGCAAAAAAATAAGCCTGGTTTTAAATGTAATACTTTGCATTCAAAATGTATATTTTCTTTGAACATTTGTTTGAGCTCATCTGTTTTGAGTACATACTTGAAACACAGCCACATTTGAATATTAAATGGATTTCCTAAAACTATAAGAAACCTTTAAGAGAAAACTTAGGCAAAAAAGTTTAGAATTTGGGATTTACTCTGATCTTTCAAGATATTATGGCACATTGTATTCCATGGGGGGAAAAAAAAATTGGTAAGTTGCAGTACATTAGAATTAGAAGTAATTGTTCTGCAAGAAATCTGTTGCAAGGGTCAGAAGACTTTTACTGACCTAGAGGTAATATTTGCAGACATGTCCAGAAGTGACTGCTGCTGCTGCTAAGTCGCTTCAGTCGTGTCCAACTCTGCGACCCCAGAGACGGCAGCCCACCAGGCTCTGCCATCCCTGGAATTCTCCAGGCAAGAACACTGGAGTGGGTTGCCATTTCCTTCTCCAATGCATGAAAGTGAAAAGTGAAAGTGAAGTCGCTCAGTTATGTCTGACTCTATGTCTGCGAGCCCAT
This sequence comes from Aepyceros melampus, assembly GCA_006408695.1. NCBI lineage: Eukaryota > Metazoa > Chordata > Mammalia > Artiodactyla > Bovidae > Aepyceros > Aepyceros melampus. The sequence goes on along the minus strand of SJXQ01000301.1, from coordinate 70,144 downwards.
AGACTGCAGCCCACCAGGCTCCTCCGTCCAGGGATTCTCCTGGAATGAGGTGCCATTGCCTTCTAGAACAAATACATCTCAACTCAGCAGTTGAAAACAGTTGATCAAAGTAGAATGTGTTAGTTGCTCAGTCATGTCTGACTCTGTGATCTGATGGTCTGTCCATGGAATTCTCCAGGCAAAATAATGAAGTGGATTGGCATTCCCTTCTTCAGGAGATCTTTCCAACCCAGGGATTAAACCCAGGTCTTCTGCATTGTAGTTAGGTTCTTTACCATTAGAACTACCGGAAGACAGTAGTCTAAAGGTATGGAGATCATATTTGCAGGCAAATAAGCATATTTCCTATAATTCATGGTTTGACATTAAATCCAGAATGTTCCTAGTTTAATATTGTTGTTAGTTTACTATTCCCATTTATGCATCTATAAAGTCAGTATCTTTTTCACCTTGGGACATAGCTCAAGCTGATTAGAGTCTAATCTTTGGTTAAGTTATATCTGCATATAGCTAATTTTGTCTGTTTTGTAATAGGTCTTCAGTCATTTTAATTTCAAAGATGGTAGTGTCATTTCAAACTTTAGGAAGCATCATGGTATATAGCCACTCTGTAGCAGGATTAATTTCTTTCAAAATAATTTAGCTATTAGAAGTCTGTGGATGTTTAAGTACTAGTTGATATTAAAGCTGATTATTATTTCTTGATTATTAGACATGTTTCCTTTGTTGACTGTCCTGGCCATGATATTTTGATGGCTACTATGCTGAATGGTGCAGCAGTGATGGATGCAGCTCTTCTGTTAATCGGTAAGTAACATTAGAATTGGTTTCACAAATAAGTGTGGAGTTCATTCAGCATGGAATATTTAAAGAGGAGGTAAAGTCTCTCATGCCCATAATTGAAAAATAGGTAGATTATCCAAATTAGTATAGATGAGTGCTTGCTAGCTGTCATGAAATAGTAAGGTAAGTTGTATTGGGGCTGTTATCTTGTGAGAATTCTGAGAAGTGTGGGGGAAACTTTTTTTTTAAGACAATGCCTTTTTCTTACTGTCTTTTTAGACTTTTAAAATAGTAGTATGTTGGGGGCAGGGAGAAGGTATTTTATAGATGGCTGTGAGCTATTCAGTGCAGTATTGACGGAATGGGCTTTTTAAACATGCACAATCATGTGAAATACTGAAGTCAAGGGTTATGTGAATGTTTTCAGAACTGGAGTTATGCTTTTGTGAGATCTTAAGGTGAATTTTAAGGGTCATATGTAAAGTTCAAGGGCATTGTCTTCACAGAAGACCACTTTTGTTTCTGATACCCAGGGTACAAATTCGGGGAGTTCTCTAAATCATCCTTAAGTTTGATAACTTTAATTAAGAGTTTTAAAAAGATCAGTGAAAGGTAAGTTGTTGAATTAGGGAAAGGTGCAAAATTAAGTTCAGTGAAAGGAAGGGTACAAAGGGGCAGAGGCCAGCAAAGACAGTCTTTTATAAAAAGCATTTAGCTTCTGCCCAAAAAAGGTTTAGTCCTTGCATTTGGGCTTCTTGAGTATAAGCCATGTCATTTCTGACAGAGTTGTCCTTATTCAGGGCAGGAGTTTGACTACATCTAATGTTAAGAGTAAGATTGCTACACTGGATACCCTTAAAGAGAGTGGCCATGCCAAAAAGAGCAGCCATATGATTTATGGTGGGAGACTATGGAAATGAGAACTCCATTGGTGTAAGACTGTGCATTTCAACAAGCCTGAAGAATAAGTATGAGACAAGGCAACTAAATATCACAATTAAAGGGAAATGATCATTGGGATACTTAGAAAATATACTTTTTACCCATCTGTCCTTGTGACTGGATAGCCGTGTTGAGAGGAAACAAACAGCCTCCAGGTTGGAAATCACTGTCTTTGTAAGCTGAGAAGTGTTCCATTCTTTTGTAGTATTCTCTTCATTAGATTTGCTCCACATTTAAAGGGAAGGATTTCACAAGAGTGTGAATGCCAGATATGGGCATCATTGAACATCTTTGTGGTTGTCTACATTTATGGTTGGTTGATTACAGTTCATAGACTGCACTATGCAACTTTTCTACTCTTAACTGTTCCGGAGCTACACTAGGCCAGAATATGCTGCAGACTACATAGAACTAGAGGGATATATATATAATACCTAAGTATAGCCTGAAGGAAATCAAATTAGTTGATTCCAAGTATTGTGTGTAGGATCAAGAATAGGAGTTAAAAGATGAGGGGATCCAGGGCAGTCAGATGTGGGGTTTAAACTTGTGAACTAACTCTGATCACACATCATTTTTGTGTTTTACTTCTTCATAATCTTAGCTGGTAATGAATCCTGTCCTCAGCCTCAGACGTCTGAACACCTGGCTGCCATAGAAATTATGAAACTGAGGCATATTTTGATTTTGCAAAATAAAATTGATTTGGTAAAAGAAAGTCAGGCTAAAGAACAGTATGAACAGATCCTTGCGTTTGTACAAGGTAAGGTGCTGTAATAGTTAATAAGTGTATGAGTCAAGATTTAAGGTAAGCATTTAATCATCAAAAATGGATCTATAGTTTCTAATCCCTGTTTCTCTATACACTAAATGCCTTTTAGCGGTTTTTTAGAAGCAGTGAAATTTGGGTTGGTTGTTAGAGTTTGACTTTCATGTTAGACAGGAAAAAGGTAATAGTCTGCGAATATTACCAGTTGGGTTTCTTCCAGATGGCAGCACATTACTTTTGTTTTATTTAAAAATGACTGTTGTTCAACTTAATCATCATGGTAGTGAAAAGATGTAAGAGCTGATATTTGTGTGTCATCCTTGCATTGAAGTCATGCTAGTATTGTCTTTATAATTCTAATCTTAGTATATGTGTTTTCAGAGTGAGGGCCAATGCAGTTTTTAAAATTCTTTCCCATTAATAGTAAAATTATATATATATATGTATATATGTGTGTGTGTTATTCTGTTTTCTGATTATTTACGCTCTCTTCTTAAGAATCTCTTTGTAGCCCTGCAATTGACAATCATTTCTTTAGTCTGTAATGTTCTTTTCTTTAAAACATATGGTTTCTATTTGGGTCAAGACATAATACATATTANATGGTATATAGCCACTCTGTAGCAGGATTAATTTCTTTCAAAATAATTTAGCTATTAGAAGTCTGTGGATGTTTAAGTACTAGTTGATATTAAAGCTGATTATTATTTCTTGATTATTAGACATGTTTCCTTTGTTGACTGTCCTGGCCATGATATTTTGATGGCTACTATGCTGAATGGTGCAGCAGTGATGGATGCAGCTCTTCTGTTAATCGGTAAGTAACATTAGAATTGGTTTCACAAATAAGTGTGGAGTTCATTCAGCATGGAATATTTAAAGAGGAGGTAAAGTCTCTCATGCCCATAATTGAAAAATAGGTAGATTATCCAAATTAGTATAGATGAGTGCTTGCTAGCTGTCATGAAATAGTAAGGTAAGTTGTATTGGGGCTGTTATCTTGTGAGAATTCTGAGAAGTGTGGGGGAAACTTTTTTTTTAAGACAATGCCTTTTTCTTACTGTCTTTTTAGACTTTTAAAATAGTAGTATGTTGGGGGCAGGGAGAAGGTATTTTATAGATGGCTGTGAGCTATTCAGTGCAGTATTGACGGAATGGGCTTTTTAAACATGCACAATCATGTGAAATACTGAAGTCAAGGGTTATGTGAATGTTTTCAGAACTGGAGTTATGCTTTTGTGAGATCTTAAGGTGAATTTTAAGGGTCATATGTAAAGTTCAAGGGCATTGTCTTCACAGAAGACCACTTTTGTTTCTGATACCCAGGGTACAAATTCGGGGAGTTCTCTAAATCATCCTTAAGTTTGATAACTTTAATTAAGAGTTTTAAAAAGATCAGTGAAAGGTAAGTTGTTGAATTAGGGAAAGGTGCAAAATTAAGTTCAGTGAAAGGAAGGGTACAAAGGGGCAGAGGCCAGCAAAGACAGTCTTTTATAAAAAGCATTTAGCTTCTGCCCAAAAAAGGTTTAGTCCTTGCATTTGGGCTTCTTGACTGTAAGCCATGTCATTTCTGACAGAATTGTCCTTATTCAGGGCAGGAGTTTGACTACATCTAATGTTAAGAGTAAGATTGCTACACTGGATACCCTTAAAGAGGGTGATAAGTTGTTGAATTAGGGAAAGGTGCAAAATTAAGTTCAGTGAAAGGAAGGGTACAAAGGGGCAGAGGCCAGCAAAGACAGTCTTTTATAAAAAGCATTTAGCTTCTGCCCAAAAAAGGTTTAGTCCTTGCATTTGGGCTTCTTGACTGTAAGCCATGTCATTTCTGACAGAGTTGTCCTTATTCAGGGCAGGAGTTTGACTACATCTAATGTTAAGAGTAAGATTGCTACACTGGATACCCTTAAAGAGAGTGGCCATGCCAAAAAGAGCAGCCATATGATTTATGGTGGGAGACTATGGAAATGAGAACTCCAGTGGTGTAAGACTGTGTGTTTCAACAAGCCTGAAGAATAAGTATGAGACAAGGCAACTAAATATCACAATTAAAGGGAAATGATCATTGGGATACTTAGAAAATATACTTTTTACCCATCTGTCCTTGTGACTGGATAGCTGTGTTGAGAGGAAACAAACAGCCTCCAGGTTGGAAATCACTGTCTTTGTAAGCTGAGAAGTGTTCCATTCATTTCAACAAGCCTGAAGAATAAGTATGAGACAAGGCAACTAAATATCACAATTAAAGGGAAATGATCATTGGGATACTTAGAAAATATACTTTTTACCCATCTGTCCTTGTGACTGGATAGCTGTGTTGAGAGGAAACAAACAGCCTCCAGGTTGGAAATCACTGTCTTTGTAAGCTGAGAAGTGTTCCATTCCTTTTGTAGTATTCTCTTCATTAGATTTGCTCCACATTTAAAGGGAAGGATTTCACAAGAGTGTGAATGCCAGATATGGGCATCATTAACATCTTTGTGGTTGTCTACATTTATGGTTGGTTGATTACAGTTCATAGACTGCACTATGCAACTTTTCTACTCTTAACTGTTCCGGAGCTACACTAGGCCAGAATATGCTGCAGACTACATAGAACTAGAGGGATATATATATAATACCTAAGTATAGCCTGAAGGAAATCAAATTAGTTGATTCCAAGTATTGTGTGTAGGATCAAGAATAGGAGTTAAAAGATGAGGGGATCCAGGGCAGTCAGATGTGGGGTTTAAACTTGTGAACTAACTCTGATCACACATCATTTTTGTGTTTTACTTCTTCATAATCTTAGCTGGTAATGAATCCTGTCCTCAGCCTCAGACGTCTGAACACCTGGCTGCCATAGAAATTATGAAACTGAAGCATATTTTGATTTTGCAAAATAAAATTGATTTGGTAAAAGAAAGTCAGGCTAAAGAACAGTATGAACAGATCCTTGCGTTTGTACAAGGTAAGGTGCTGTAATAGTTAATAAGTGTATGAGTCAAGATTTAAGGTAAGCATTTAATCATCAAAAATGGATCTATAGTTTCTAATCCCTGTTTCTCTATACACTAAATGCCTTTTAGCGGTTTTATAGAAGCAGTGAAATTTGGGTTGGTTGTTAAGAGTTTGACTTTCATGTTAGACAGGAATATTACCAGTTGGGTTTCTTCCAGATGGCAGCACATTACTTTTGTTTTATTTAAAAACGACTGTTGTTCAACTTAATCATCATGGTAGTGAAAAGATGTAAGAGCTGATATTTGTGTGTCATCCTTGCATTGAAGTCATGCTAGTATTGTCTTTATAATTCTAATCTTAGTATATGTGTTTTCAGAGTGAGGGCCAATGCAGTTTTTAAAATTCTTTCCCATTAATAGTAAAATTATATATATATATGTATATATGTGTGTGTGTTATTCTGTTTTCTGATTATTTACACTCTCTTCTTAAGAATCTCTTTGTAGCCCTGCAAGTGACAATCACTTCTTTAGTCTGTAATGTTCTTTTCTTTAAAACATATGGTTTCTATTTGGGTCAAGACATGATATATATTATTTTTTACATTTGACTTTTTTACCTGTTAGATGGTCTGTCTTTATTAGCCAGATTATGTGATAAAAGTTACACCTGTAAATTCTCTATTTGGTTCATTCTGTTGACTGCTTTTTTAGCATTAGGAAAAAAATACTGTGCTTTTCTAACAGGGTGGTAGCTTTCCATATGTTGGTGACATCTGTTTATGATGTCTGGATATCTGTTTTTAGTTATCTTTAGTTTTGTGGAGCAAATTTTGAAAAACGGATGAATTTTGATCTTTCTGAATTTTGTCATATAGGTACAGTAGCAGAAGGAGCTCCTATTATTCCAATTTCTGCTCAACTAAAGTATAATATTGAAGTTGTCTGTGAGTATATCGTTAAGAAAATTCCAGTACCTCTGAGAGACTTTACTTCAGAACCTCGACTTATTGGTAAGGATTTAAGCTGTTAGCCTTTAACTGTTGACTGAATTTTTCTGCATTGTTGGTTTACTTTTAAGGGCACAAAGGAAATGATATATTAGAATGTTTGTGGGCTTTTTTGAATTTTAACATAGGGAATGAATTTATGTATACCACAGGCAACATATATATATATATATATATGTATACATATATATATGTCATATATATATATTTTTATATCTATACATATATAAGTCAGTGGAGTGAATTTTAAAGTTTTATGTATTAAATAGATTGATTCTAAGATGCTAGGTTAAAGAACAGAATCATGAATGAAATAGAAACCTAATTACCTAATTTTTATTAGGTAATCAAGATTAGCGTAATATAGTGTTAGAATAACAATAGTGTTCTTTTATATAGAGAGAATGTTTTAAACAAGAACAGGAAAACAGAACCTCTGTACAAATTGTTCTAGCATACTGTTAATGAAGATTTTCATGTTCTTTTTGCCTTAATTTTGTAGTACCAGTACCGATGATTACATTAAGGTTGTGTTTTTTGTAAACAAGTTTGCAGAAAACTTGAACCTTTCTGTACACTCCTCTGGGCATCCTGTATGTTTTATGGAGGGTGTTCTTTTGAGTGATTATGACGCACACTCTTTGATAAAAGTGCCACTCTGTGTAAGTTAAATAGTCCTAGAATTATATTGTAGTTTTAAAAATAAGTTTTTGTCACATAAGTTCTAATATAAAGGTATATGAGAGAAGAATTCAGTTCCACAGAACTGATAACATGTGTATTTCCAAATGTCTTTTTGTTCATACCATTATATAAACCTAGGTGCATATATAGTCACTTAATGAATGTAGGATTGTACTCTCGAAATGAATTTCATAGCTACTTTTTTAAATTGTATGTGAGGATCACTGTAATAGTTTGGTAGGGCTGCCATAATAAAACATCACATGATGGATTTACTTCTCACATATACATGGGCCAGAAATGTGACATTAAGGTCCTTCCAGATTTTCTTCCTCCAGAGGCCTCTCCTCTTTGACTTGCAGATGGCCAGATGGTGTCTTTTGTTACCCAATTTTTTCTCTGTATGCATCCTTGCTACCTCTTTGTCCAGATCCGCTGTTTTTGTAAGGACATGAGCCAGACTGGGTTAGGGCCCACTCAGTAACCTAATTGTACTTTAATTACCTCTTTGAAGGCCTTGTCTTCAAATACAGATTCTGAGGTACTGGGTTGAAAACTTAGGGCTTTAGCATGAATTGCAGGGAAGGAGGCCACACTTTTTTTTTAGCCTAGAAGAATCAACCCTTCACTTAATTTTATCTGTATAAAGTATTTATTTGTCTTTTCTTTTGTAATAATTGTTTGATTCCATAGTATAAATAGCGCTTCAACATGTCACTTAATTGATTGACTTATTTTCACTTTTCCAATAGTTAAGACCATAGTAAGATTTGGAATAATGATGTTTTCCACAGACTCAGCTTTAAGGTGTAGATCTTATCTACTTCTGAACACAGACACACTCACAAAGTCAGTGTGAATAAGCGTCTAATATAACTAACAGGTTGAACTTTATGGTTTTTTTCCTTTTCCCTTTCCCAGTTATTAGGTCCTTTGATGTCAACAAACCTGGCTGTGAAGTTAATGATCTTAAAGGTGGTGTGGCTGGTGGTAGTATTTTAAAAGGAGTTTAAAGGTGAACTTGATTTTGAACTTTTCCTAACTAGAACACATTTTAAAGATGGTAAAAATAAAATTTCAAAATTAACTTTAAAACACATTGTTTAAATATGTCTTTAAATCATGCATGTGTTATAATCTAGGTAGCTGACTAGTGGTTGTGTTTAGAGATGTACTAGGTAGGACTCTTAACATGTAAAGGTAATTATCTTGTCCCACATATTTTTATATCTCAATGTTTCAGGTGAACCAGGAAATAGAAGTCAGACCTGGTATTGTTTCCAAAGATAGTGAAGGAAAACTCATGTGTAAACCAATCTTTTCCAAAATTGTATCACTTTTTGCGGAACACAATGATCTTCAGTATGCTGCTCCAGGTGGTCTTATTGGTAAGAATTTCGCTTATCATCTATAGGCTTCTGATAGCACCTGTTCATGTCACTTTTTTGTGAAATACGCTGTCTATATCTCTAATTAGGTATTTTAAGTGAATATGAAGGAGTGGGATGCACAGGTATACACATAATTTAATTGTTCACTATAGTATAAAACAATTTCATGTTTGTTAAAAAACAAACTTGTAGGGAATTTTTTGGAGGTCCAGTGGTTAGGACTCAGCCTGGAGAGTCCCAGGGATGGAGGAGCCTGGTAGGCTGCCGTCTGTGGGGTTGTACAGAGTCAGACATGACTGAAGCAACTTAGCAGCAGCAGCAGCAGGCCTTGATTAATCCCTCATTAAGAAACTAAAATCCCATAAGCTGTGCTCTCTTTGTGGTGGCAGGAGTTTTATATGTAAAGAATACATTTTAATTGCTATTAGGAAACCACTCTAGAACACAGGGTGCTCAGCTTGGTGCTCTGTGATGACCAAGATGGGTGGAATGGTGGTGGGAGGGAGACTCAAGAGGAAGAGCTTTACATATACATAAAGCTGATTCACATTGTACAACAGAAATCAACACAACACTAAAGCAGTTACACTGTAAAAACACAAAACACTAATTTACTGAATGTGGTATGGTTAGTCGCTCAGTTGTGTCCAAATGTTTGTGGCTCCATGGACTTTAGCTCCCCAGGCTCCTTCATCCTTGGGGATTCTCCAGACAAGAATACTGGGGTGGGTTATAATGCCCTCCTCGAGGGAATCTTCCCAACCCAGGAGTTGAATCCAGGTCTCCTGCATTGCAGGAGAATTATTTATCAGCTGAGCTACCAGGGAAGCCCAATTTATTCAGTTTATTGAATATGATAAGTTAAATAACAAAGTTTAATGATTTAATATTAAATGTAATGCACCCTTACTTAAACTGGTCAGATTCACACTGTTCATGGCATCTGGTCCAATCAATTCATGGCAGATAGGTGGAGAAGCAATGGAAACAGTGACAGACTTTATTTTCTTGGGCTCCAGAATCACTGCAGATGCTGACTGCAGCCATGAAATTAAGACACTTGGTCCTTGGAAGAAAAGCTATGACCAACTTAGACAGCATTTCAAAAACTAGAGATAGCACTTGCCAACAAAGGTTGGTGTATCTTGATTAAAGTGAAAGATGAAAGTGAAAAAGTTGGCTTAAGTCTCAAATTCAGAAAATAAGATCATCGCAACCAGTCCCATCACTTCATGGCAGATAGATGGGGAAACAGTGGAAACAGTGTCAGACTTTATTTTTCTGGGCTCCAAAATCACTGTGGATGTTGACTGCAGCCACAAAATTAAAAGATGCTTGCTCCTTGGAAGGAAAATTAGGACCAACCTAGACAGCATATTAAAAAGCAGAGACATTACTTTGCAACAAAGATCGATCCAGTCAAGGCTGTGGTTTTTCCAGTAGTCATGTATGGATATGAGAGTTGGACTATAAAGGAAGCTGAGGGCTGAAGAATTGATGCTTTTGAACTGTGGTATTAGAGAAGACTCTTGAGAGTCCCTTGGATGGCAAGGAGATCCAACCAGTCCATCCTAAAGGAGATCAGTCCTGGGTGTTCATTGGAAGGACTGATGCTGAAGCTGAAACTGCAATACTTTGGCTGCCTGATGTGAAGAGCTGACTCATTAGAAAAGACCTTGGTGCTGGGAAGGATTGAAGGAAGAAAAGGAGAGGACAGAGGATGAGATTTTCTTGTTACTTTGTTGCATTAGTGTACAAACAGAATAGTATAATGAGAACCCTGTATACTTGACAACCAGCATTAACAATTACGTATTATATTTCTGCAAAGTAATATCCCCTGGTGGCTCAGTGATAAAGAATCCACCTCACAGTGCAGGAGAGATGGGTTCGATCCCTGGGTCAGGAAGATCCGTTTGTAAAGGAAATGACAACCCACTCCAGTATTCTTACCTGGAAAATCTCATGAACAGAGGATACTAGTGGCAATATACAGTCCATGGAATGAGAATCACACACAATTTTTGAGTGACTGAACAACAATAATCATTATAAACTTTGTAATTCTCAGACTTAATTAAGACAGGATATCTTATTACATGACATTTATTTACCTTTATAGTTTATATTGAACTTAAAAAAAATTCTTTAATTTCTATAAACCCTTTTTTTTTTTCATTGTTCTTGTATTTATGGATAAAGCAGGGATTTCAATTAGAAATGTTGGCATTTTGATTGTGTAGTTGTTACATGTTATGAGTTAATTCGGTTAGAATGTGTAGATTGAAGTTGTACTGGTATGACTAACTTTACCTTTGCAAATGTTTTAAGAAGTAGCAAATTGGAATATGTATTTTTTATATCTTAGGAGTTGGAACAAAAATTGACCCCACTTTGTGCCGGGCTGACAGAATGGTGGGGCAGGTGCTTGGTGCAGTTGGAGCTTTACCAGAGATTTTCACAGAATTGGAAATTTCCTATTTTCTACTTAGACGACTTCTTGGTGTACGCACAGAAGGAGACAAGAAAGCAGCAAAGGTAAGTGCTTTTTGTAATTCAGAAGCACAGAGAAAGCATGATGTTTTAAGCAGTTTTGTTCATTTGTTACAGTGACAGTTACAAAAAAAGTATTCAGAAATGAATAATTTGGAAGTTTCTGTGTACCAACCAGCCATAAACCAGGCCAGAATTTTGTTTTGTTATTTAATGGAAAAAAGTGTTTGTGCCCATGTGTCTAGTGTGTGTGCTCAGCCATGTCTGACTCTTTGTGACCCAGTGGACTGCATCCCACAAGGCTCCTCTGTCCGTGAAATGTTCCAGGCAGAAAACATGTGACTTTTTATAAAAGAAGAGTCAGACTTCTTTTGTATGGCAGAGAACTAAGTACTTAAATTTTCTGAGAGAGTATAAATTTGTAACATATTTAAGTGTTCACTGTCCCAGCATGTTGGGGTCCTACCCTGGTTGGATCCAAGGTATCCGAAGTATGACAGTATCGGTGAAGAGATTGATTTAGAGATAAAGAAAGTTGTAGATAAGAAAGTAGAGGAGAGAAAGAGAGAAAGACATGGGGAGACCAAGCTTCTTTGGTGAGCTAGGTCCGTTACTTTATTTTCAGAGAGGGCTTTTATATCCCTGAGTTGTACATTGAGCAAAGTGAAAAATGCAGAGTCAACTCAACATTCCATCAGTATTAACTTTTACTGATATCAGGTTCCTTCTTGCAAGAGTCTTATTTTTTGTACATTATCTTCAGGCCTGGAGGCCTGTTGATATTTTATGACCTCTTTTTGATAAAGATTGGTCAGCCAGAACAATAATTTTCCCTTAAAGTGTTTCTTCTTAAATTCCTAGCCTGCGTCACCCTTAAAGTACAGAGTTACATTTTTATGGAGCAAAGATTCAGCGGAGTTACAGCAAAGAGAGAACTTATTTACTCAAAGGCTAATATTGCTAATGCTAAAGCTGCTGCTTGTTTTTTCTACATCCTGACTATATGTACTCCCAGGAACACAATGGATAAGGGATGTGAGAACTTGGCAGCAAGTATTGGCTCAACAATGAGCCAATTACAATAAGCTCAGAGAAACAAGTGGCAGAGAGTGATATAGAGTACTCTGTTAGCTTTTAACACTGGGTTTTTTTTATAGTAGTTAAGTCTTTGTATCATGTATCACTATTAGATTCTATTCTCTAGCTTTTCTTTAAGCTTTAGTATTTGTTGTTTGAGTGCTTAAAATAATAGCTAATGGGAAGCTGCTGTATAGCACAGGGAGCTGTTCCTATACCTTGCTTTGAAGTATGCAACCTTAGATTGAGACTATTTTTCCTGTACAGTATTTAAAATTCTGCATGTGATCATAAAGTCCTTTTTAGAGTTTGTTTTAGTATTTATATTTCTTATAGTCTGACTAAATAAAACATGGAGGTCTAAAAGACAACAGTGTAGGGGTTACCCTGGTGGCTCAGTGGTAAAGAATCTGCCTGCCAGTGCAAGAGACAACAGGTTCGATTCCTGATCTGGGAAGATACCATATGCTGTGGGAGCAGGTAATCCTCTACGCCACAACTGCTCTGCCCACGTGCTGCAGCTGCTGAAGACTGCCCACCTAGACTCTGCTGTATAGGAGGAGAAGCTACCACAGTGAGAAGCCCACATACCACAGCTAGAGAGTAATCCCTACTGACTCCAACTAGAGAAAGCCTGCACAGCAACAAAGACCCAGCACTGCCAAAAATAAATAAAATTATATATTAAAAAGCTGGTGTGAATTTTAACATTACACTGTAGAAACATCAGTAGGCTGTATTTTGTTCAGTTGGTAAGCCATGTCCAACTTTTGTGACCCCAAGGACTGCAGCAAACCAGGGTTACCTGTCCTTCACACTCCTGGCATTTGCTCTAACTTCAGTCGATTGAGTTGGTCATGTCATGCAACCTTCCACTCTGTAGCCCCCTTCTCTGGCCTGAAATCTTGCCTAATATCTGGTCTTTTCCAGTGACTTGGCTCTTTTTATTAGGTATCCAAAGTATCGGAGCTTCAGCTTCAGCATCTATTCTTGCAGTGAATATTCAGGTTGGTTTCCTTTATGATTGATTGGTTTGATCTTGCAGTTTAAGTGGCTCTCAAGGGTTTTCTGCAACACCATAATTTGAAAGCATCAATTTTTTGACACTCAGTCTTCTTTTTGGTTCATCTCTCACATCTATACACGGCTTCTAGAAAAACTGTAGCTTTGACTATATGGGCATTTATTAATGAACTGATGTCACTGCTTTTTAATAATGTAGTCTAGGCTTTTTGTAGCTTTTCACTCCAGGAGTGACTGTCTTTTAATTTTGTGGCTTCAGTCACCAACTACAGTGATTTTGGAACCCAAGAAAAGAAAATCTGTCATTGTTTCCATTTTTTCCCTTTATATTTGGTGTAAAGTAGCAGAGAATTACTTTGCCAACAAAGGTCCGTCTGGTCAAGGCTGTGGTTTTTCCAGTGGTCATATATGGATGTAAGTTGGACTGTGAAGAAAGCTGAGCACCAAAGAATTGATACTTTTGAACTGTGGTGTTGGAGAAGACTTGAGAGTCCCTTGGGCTCCAAGGAGATCCAGCCAGTCTGTTCTAAAGGAGATCAGCCCTGGATGTTCTTTGGAAGGAATGATGCTGAAGCTGAAACTCCAGTACTTTGGCCACCTCATGCAAAGAGTTGACTCATTGGGAAAGACTGTGATGCTGGGAGGAATTGGGGGCAGGAGGAAAAGGGGACGACAGAGGATGAGATGGCTGGATGGCATCACCGACTCGATGGATGTGAGTTTGAGTGAATTCCAGGAGCTGGTGATGAACAGGGAGGCCTGGCATGCTGCAATTCATGGGGTTGCAAAGAATTGGTCACAACTGAGTGACTGAACTGAACTGAACTGAATGGGACTGGATGTCAGGATCTTAGTGTTTTGAACGTTGACTTTTAAGCTAGCTTTTTCACTCTTCTGTTTCATCTTCATCAAGAGACTCTGTAGTTTGCTTCACATTCTGCCATTAGAGTGGTATCATCTGTATATATGAGGTGGTTTTTATTTTTCCCAGCAGTCTTGATTCCAAGTTGTGATTCATCCAGCCCTGGGTTTTATAAATAAGCAAGGTGTCAGTATACAGCCTAGACTTACAAATCCTTTCCCTGTTTGGAACCAGTTGTTCCATGATTGGTTCTGTTGCTTCTTAGGGCAGGAGGAAAAGGGGATGACAGAGGATGAGATGGCTGGATGGCATCACCGACTCGATGGATGTGAGTTTGAGTGAATTCCGGGAGTTGGTGATGGACAGGGAGGCCTTGCAGTTCATGGGGTTGCAAAGAATTGGTCACAACTGAGTGACTGAACTGAACTGAATGGGACTGGATGTCAGGATCTTAGTGTTTTGAATGTTGACTTTTAAGCTAGCTTTTTCGCTCTTCTGTTTCATCTTCATCAAGAGACTCTGTAGTTTGCTTCACATTCTGCTATTAGAGTGGTATCATCTGTGTATCTGAGGTGGTTTTTATTTCTCCCAGCAGTCTTGATTCCAAGTTGTGATTCATCCAGCCCTGCGTTTTATAAATAAGCAAGGTGTCAGTATACAGCCTAGACTTACTCCTTTCCCAGTTTGGAACCAGTTATTCCATGATTGGTTCTGTTGCTTCTTGACCTGCATACAGGTCTTGGAGGAGGCAGATATTACCCTTTAAAATTTTTTCCAGTTTGCTGTGATCCACATAGACAACGGCTGTAGCTTAGTCAGTAAGCAGATGATTTTCTGAAATTCCTTTGACTTCTATGACCCAGTGGATGTTGGCAATTTGACCTCTGGTTCTTCTGCCTTTTCTAAATCCAGATTGTACATATGGAGGTTCTCAGTTCACGTATTGCTGAAACCTAGCTTGAAGGATTTTATGCGTTACGTTGCTAGTTAGTGAAATGAGCTCAGTTGTACTATAATTGGAACATACTTTGGAAATGCCTGACTCTGGGATGAGAATGAACACTATGTTTCCCAGTCCTAGGCTACTGCTGAATTTTCCAAATTTGCTGGTGTATTGAGTGAAGCACTGTAACAGCATCATCATTAGGATTTGCCTTAGCTCAGTTGGAATTCTATCAGCTTCACGAACTTTGTTCATAATAATTTTTCCTAAGGCCCACTTACTTTCACACTCAAGGATATCTGGCTTTAGGTGAATGACCATACTGTTGAAGTTATCTGGGTCATTAAGACTTTAATTGTATATTTTGTCCATGTGTTCTTGTGTGTGTGACTTTAATTGTATATTTTGTCCATGTGTTCGTGTGTGTGTGTGTTCGTGATCAGCTTCACGAACTTTGTTCATAATAATTTTTCCTAAGGCCCACTTACTTTCACACTCAAGGATATCTGGCTTTAGGTGAATGACCATACTGTTGAAGTTATCTGGGTCATTAAGACTTTAATTGTATATTTTGTCCATGTGTTCTTGTGTGTGTGACTTTAATTGTATATTTTGTCCATGTGTTCGTGTGTGTGTGTGTTCGTGTGTGTGTGTGTTCGTGTGTGTGTGTGTGAGAGAGAGAGAGATGATTTTTGCCCTACATCGGTGTGAATCAGTCAGAGGTAGAGGTATATATGCTTTGTGTGCACTGTTTCATGCCTGAAACTTGCACTGGTCATCTGTTTTACATACAATAACATACAAGCTTCAATGCTATTCTCAAATCCCATTCTCGCCTTCTCCCATCAAGTCCCAAAGTCTGTGGTTTACACCTGTGTTCCTTTGGCACCCTGCATATAAATGGTCAGTACTATCTCTGTAAATTCCATGTATTTGTGTTCATATACAGTATATGACTTTTTCTTTCTGACTCAACTTCACTCTGAATAATAGCCTCCAGGTTCATCCATGTCATTAAAACTGACTTAAATGCATACCTTTATATAACTGGTTAATATTCTTTTGTGTATATGTACACCCTCCTTATCCATTCATCTGCTGATGGACAGCTCAGTTGATTCCACTTCCTAGCTATTGTAAACAGTGCTGCAGTGAACGTTGGGGTGCATGTGTCTCAGTTCTGCTTTTCTTGGAATGTAACTAGCAGTGGGATTGCTGGATCATATGGCAGTTCTGTTCCCAGATTTTCAAGAATCTCTACACTGTTATCCAAAGTGGCTATACAAGTTTGCATTTGCATCAGCAATGTAAGAGGGTTCCCTTTTCTCCACACCCTCTCTAGCANTTCTGCTTTTCTTGGAATGTAACTAGCAGTGGGATTGCTGGATCATATGGCAGTTCTGTTCCCAGATTTTCAAGAATCTCTACACTGTTATCCAAAGTGGCTATACAAGTTTGCATTTGCATCAGCAATGTAAGAGGGTTCCCTTTTCTCCACACCCTCTCTAGCATTTATTTGTAAATTTTTACTGCTGCTGCTGCTAAGTCACTTCAGTCATGTCTGACTGTGTGACCCCATAGACGGCAGCCCACCAGGCTTCCCCATTCTTGGGATTCTCCAGACAAGAACACTGGAGTGGGTTGCCATTTCCCTCTCCAGTGCATGAAACTGAAAAGTGAAAGTGTAGTCCCTCAGTCGTGTCGGACTCTTAGCGACTCCATGGACTGCAGCGCACCAGGCCCTCCTTCCATGGGATTTTCCAAGGAAGAGTACTGGAGTGGGGTGCCATTGCCTTCTCCTTGTAGACTTTTTGATGACAGTTATTCTGGCTAGTGTGACATGATAACTCATTGTAGTTTTGATTTGCATTTCTCTAATAATAAGTGAAGTTGACTGTCTTTTAAAGAGTTTATTAGTCATCTGTGTATCTTCTTTGGAGAGAAATGTCTATATAGGTCTTTTGCCCATTTTTTAATTGGATTGTTCATATTTCTGGTATTGAGCTGCATAACCTGTTTTTGTATATTTTGGATATTAATTCTTTGTCAGCTTGTTACTTTCTCCCATTCAGAAGGCTGTCTTTACACCTTGCTTATAGTTTCTTTCTTTTTTTTTTTTTATTTTATCTGTTTATTTGGCTGCTCTGGGTCTTAGTTGTAGCATGTGGGATCTAGCTCCCTGACCAGGGATCGAACCTGGGCCCCCTGCACTGGGAGCTCAGAGTCTTAGCCACTGGACCACCAGGGAAGTCCCTTATAGTTTCTTTCATTGTGCAGAAGCTTTTAATTAGGTGCAATTTGTTTATTTTTGTTTTTCTGTCCATTACTCTGGGAGGTGGGTCATAGAAAGCATGTTGAAGAGGCTTGTTTTATTTTTCCCCTCGAAGTTTTAAAGTTTCTGATCTTATATTTAGGTATTTAATCCGCTTTGAGATTATTTTTGTGTATGGTGTTAGAAAATTTTCTAATTTCATTCTTTTACATGTAGTTGACAGTTTGCCCAGCACCACTTGTTGAAGAGACTGTCTTATCTGCATTGTATATTTTTTGCCTCACTTGTCAAAGATACAGTGTCCATAGGTGCATAGACTTATTTCTGGACATTCTGTTTTGTTCTGTTGATCTGTAATTTTGTCTGTGTCAGTACCAGACTGTGGTGATGACTATAGCTTTGTAGTACAGTCTGTAGTTAGGAAGGTTGTTTCCTCCAGTTTCATCCTTCTCAGGATTGCTTTGGCTATCTGGAGCCTTGTGTTTCCATAAATTGTAAAATTATTTGTTGTAGTTCTCTGAAAAATACCATTGGTAGTTTGATAGGGATTGCATCAACATGCTAACAATGAAAAATCAGAAAGAGAAATTAAGGAAACAACCGAATTCAACATTGTAACAAAAGAAATAAAATGCTTGAGTAGTATACTCAATTTTCGCTGTATTGATTCTTACAATCCAACATAGTGTATTTCTCCATCTGTTTGTGTCATCTTTGATTTCTTTCATCTGTATTTTATAGTTTCCTCTATACAGATCTTCAGTTTCTTTAGGTAAATTTGTTCCTAAGCATTTTATTCCTTTTGTTGCAATGTTGAATGGGGTTGTTTGCTTAATTTCTCTTTCTGATTTTTCATTGTTAGCATATAAGAATGGAAGGTAATTTCTGTATGTTAATTTTATATCCTGCTACTTTACTCGGAGAAAGCAATGACAACCAACTCTTGTGCTCTTGCCTGGAAAATCCCATGGATGGAGGAGCCTGGTAGGCTGCAGTCCATGGGGTTGCTAAGAGTCAGACACGACTGAGCAAATTCGCTTTCACTTTTCACTTTCATGCATTGAAGAAGGAAATGGCAACCCACTCCAGTGTTCTTGCCTGGAGAACCTCAGGGATGGGTAGCCTGGTGAGCTGCCAACTGTGGGGTTGCACAGAGTTGGACATGACTGAAGTGACTTAGCAGCAACTTTACTATATTTATTGATTAGCTCTAGTAGTTTTCTGGTGACCTCTTTAGGGTTTTTTATGTAGAAGATCATATCATCTGCAAACAATGAGAGTTTAGCTTTTTTTCCAATCTGGATTCCTGTGATTTCTGTTATTTCTTTTTCTTCTCTGATTGCTATGACTAGAATTTCCAAAACTGTGTTGAATAGAAGTGATGAGAGTGTGCACCCTTGTCTAGTTCCTGATTTTAGAGTAAATGCTTTCAGTGTTGCACCATTAACATTAGCATTTGCTGTGGGTTTGTCATATATGGCTTTTATTATGTTGACATATGTTCCTACTATGCTTACTTTCTGGAGCGTTTTCATCATTAAAAGGTGTGGAATTTTGTTAAAGGGTACCTCTGCATCTATTAAAATAATCATACAGTTGTATCTTTCAATTTGTTAACATGTTATTGCATTGATTGATTTGCAAATATTGAAGAATCCTTGGCATCCCTGGAAGCACACTGAGTTGACATGATGTCTGATCTTTCTAAAATGTTTGTGGGTTTTGTTTGCTAGAATTTTATTGAGGATTTTTGCATCTATATTTATCAGTTACATTGTCCTGTAGTCTTTTTTGTGGTGTCTTTGTGTGGTTTTGGTGTCAGGGTGAGTGTGGCTTCATTGAATGAGTTTGTGTGTGTTTCTTCCCTTGCAGTTTTCAGGAAGAGTTTCAGTAGGATAGGTGTTAACTCGTTAATTTTTGATAGCCGCTGTGATGGCTTCATGTGTGAAGCCTTCTTGTCCTGGGCTTTTGATTATTAGAAGATTTTGATTACAGTTTTAATTTCCATGCTTGTGATTATAGTGTTCATATATTCTGTTTCTTATTCAGTTTTGAAAGGTTAAACTTTATAAGTATTTGTCCATTTCCTCCAAGTTGTACATTTTGTTGGCATATAGTTGTTCATAGTAGTCTCTGATGAAGTTTGTATTTCTCTGTTGTCCATTTTAATTTCTGGAATTTTTTCTGGTTAATTTTATGGATTTGAACCTGCTCTCTTTTTTTCCTGATAAATCTGATTAATGGTTTGTCTATTTTACGTTCTGAAAGAACCAGCTTTTAGTTCACTGATCTTTGCTGTAGTCTCTTTCATTTCTTTTATCATTTATTTCTCCTGTGGTATTTATGTTTTTCTCTCCTTCTACTAACTTTGGTGGTGGTGGTGCTGGCTTTTTTTTTTTCCTAGTTGCTTTACATGTAAAGTTATGTTGTTTCTTTGGTGTTTTCTTTTGTTTCTTGAGGTAGGCTGGTTCTGCCTCAAGGCTGGTTCTGAATTTCCCTCTTCAGAGATTTTCCTGAGCACTGGTTTTCCTGAATCCCATAGTTTTGGTTTTTGTGTTTTCATCATTTATTTCTGTGTATATTTTGATTTCCTTTCTGATTTCTTCCATGATCTGTTGGTAGTTTAGAAGTGTGTTGTTTCGTCTCATATTTGTTCGTGTTTTACAGATTTTTCCCCCCTGTGATTGATATCTAATCTTAAGCATTGTAATCCAAAAAGATGCTTGAAATGAATTCAATTTTTAAAGATTTACCAAGCCTTGTTTTGTGGCCCAGAATGTGATCTCTTGGAGAGTGATCTGTGTGTGAAATACATTGTTTTTGGGTGAAATCCTTGGTAGATACTGAGTCTAATGGGTCCAATGTATTATTTAAAATTTGTTTCCTTGTTGATTTTTATGTCAGATATTCTATCCCTTGGTGTGAGTGTGATAGTATAGTCCCACACTATTTATTGTGTTACTGTCAGTTTCCCCTTTAATAGTTGTCAGCATTTGCCTTATGTATTGAGGTACTCTTTATGTTGGGTGCATATATTTTTATAATTGTTTTTATCTTCTGATTGATGTCTTGATCATTATGTAGTGTTCTCCTTTGTGTCTTATAAAGGCGTTTATTTTAAGCTCTATCTGAGTTTTGCTATTCTTGCCTTTTTTTTTTTTTAACTCCATTTTATTTACTATCTCTTTCCACCCTCTCATTTTCGGCCTGTATGTATACCTAGGTTTGAGATGGATCTCTTGTAAACAGCGTATATAGGGGTTTTGTTTTTGTATCCATTTGGCCAGTCTTTGTCTTTTGATTGGAGCATTTTATCCATTTACATTCAAGGTAATTATCGATAGATATGTTGCCATTAGCATTTACTTTATTGTTTGGGGTTCTTTTTTAGAAACCTTTAACAAGCTTGTCTAGACAAGATCCTTTAGCATTTGTTGAAGAATTAATTTGGTGGTGCTGAATTCTCTCAGCTTTTGCTTGTCTATAAAGCTTTTGATTTCCCCTTTGAATCTGAAAGAGATCCTTGCTGGGTAGAGTAATTTTGGTTCTGATTTTTCCCTTTCATCTCTTTAAGTATGTACTGTCATTCTTTCTAACCTGCAGAGTTTCTATTGAAAGATCAGATGTTATCCTTATGGGGATCCAGTAGTATATTATTTGTTGCTTTTCTCTTGCTGCTTTTAATATTTGCTCTTTATGTTAATTTTTGTCAGTTTGATTAATATGTGTCTTGTTATGTTTTTCCTAGGGTTTATCTTGTATGGGACTCTCTGGGCTCTTTGTACTTGGTTTTTGTTTCCTTCCCAATTTTAGGAAAGTTTTCTGACTATAATCTTTTCAAATACTTTCTCATGCCCTTTCCTTTTGTCTTCTCCTGGGACCCTATGATTCGAATGTTGGGGCATTTAACATTATCTCAGAGGTCTTTGAGGCTGTCCTCATTTCTTTCTATTCTTTTTTCTGCTCTGCTTCATTTGTTTCCACCATTGTATCTTCTAGCTCAATTATCTATCCTTTCTTTTGCCTCAGAGTTCTTTTGGTTTCTTTTGGTTCCCTCCAGAGTGTTTTAATCAGTTTTGCATTGTTCATTACTGATTGACTCTTTTATTTCTAATAGATCCTTGTTAAACATTTCTTACATCTTCTTAGTATGAGTCTGTAGTTTGTCTGTAACTCAATTTTGTTTTAAGATTTTGGAGTACCTTTACTGTCATTATTCTGAATTCTTGTAAACTCTTTTTCTCCTCTTTGGTTTGGTTAATTTTTATCATGTTCCTTCTCCTAGTGGATATTTCTCTCCCTTCTCATTTTCTTTAGTTTGCTGTGTTTAGGGTCTCCTTTCTGCAGGCTGCAGGGTTGTAGTTCCTCTTATTGTGGGTGTGGTTGGATCCTGTGTGTGGAGTTGGACCTTTGCTTGTGAAGGTTTCCTGCTTAGGGGAACTTGTTTTGTGTTCTGGTGAAAGGAGCTGGACATTGTCTCCCTCTAGGGCAAGGAAGTGTCCAATAGTGAGTTTTGGTGTGTCTGTGGATTTGATAATGGTGTGTGAAATATCCTCTATTGGAACTTGCGTTGGAACTTGGTGAAGCTTGTTTTTAGTGTAGGCATGGAGAGTTTTGGGTAAGCTTTGTCTATTAATGTTCCTTGGGGTCCGAAGTTCTATAATGGCCTAAAGTTCTGGAGTTGAGCCTCCACCTCTGTGTTTGAGACCCCCTCCTACAGTAGCATTAAAGCTTCTCTTTCCTCACAGCACTGAAGACAAAACCCCATGGTTAATATTGAAACAACTCTCCACAGCCAGGAATACTCAGAGAGGTTCACAGAATTACGTAGAGAGAGGAAACAGGGAGATAGAAATGACCAGGTCGAGAAAACAGAGTTAGACAGGGATAGAGCAATCAAGACAGCAGTTGAATGCCTAAGTGAAAATGGGTACTACAAAATAGACTCTTAAAGACTCAGAATTAATAATAATTATTGAAAAGCAAAGATTAAAAAAATTAGGATAGAAATTAGACTTTCAGTACAGTATAAAAAATACAAAACAAATTCTGTCATAAAAATAAAAAATATTTGTATGGAGTTTGTTTAAAAAGGGGCTTTTTAATGAAAGGTAATAGACTACAAATATGAAATAATAAAGAACAATTTTTTTTTTTTAATTAAAAATGATAGTGAAGTGTATACAGGAATTTCTCTGGAGCTGTTTGGGCTATGTGGGGTCAGTTAAGTGTCAAATAATCCCTTATTCTGGCTTGTACTTATTCTCAAAGTCTGTTCTTGACCCTTAGATACACAGTCTCAGATTAACTGCTGGATTTTAATCTGTAGTATCTGCCATTTCCAGGTGGTTCTGAAAGGTTGTTGTTGAATTACGACGCCGGGATTCTTGGCCTCCAGAGGAGAAGAATTCAATCCAGGGCCAGAGACGAGGCTTGATCGCTCAGAGCTTTTGTGTAGCAAAGTTTTATTAAAGTATAAAGGAGACAGAGAAAGCTTCTGACATAGGCATCAGAAGGGGGTAGAAAGAGTACCCCCTTGTTAGTGTTAGCAATGAAGTTATATACTCTCCAGTAAATCCAAAGAATGTCTGGAGGTTGTAAAGTCCTCATCAGATCTACTCCCATAATTTACATTTTTAAGATAACAGAATTAGCCAGAAGGTTTAATCCAGAGACTGTCCTCAGGCAGCATATATTGTTGTTATATAATCCTAAAGAATGTAGAGAAGGAAAAAGTTTGTCCTTTCTTCCTCCTTGAGAATCCCAGACCCCTCTCTCCTTGGGGACCCCTAGACTTCTTATCAACCTGCCTAGGAAATGACTCTCTCATTCCCCCTTTTTCTTTTAGGAGAATTATGTTGCCTAGGGAAAAGGGGCGTCGTTCTCGTTCCATAACTGCTTCNCTCTAGTTTTTCCCATTCTGTTGTTTTCCTCTATTTCTTTGCACTGATCAGTGAAGAAGGCTTTCTTATCTCTTCTTGCTCTTTTTTGGGACTCTACATTCAGATGCTTATATCTTTCCTTTTCTGCTTGGCTTTTTTCCTCTCTTCTTTTCACAGCTATTTGTAAGGCCTCCCAGACAGCTATTTTGCCTTTTTGCATTTCTTTTCCATGGGGATGGTCTTGATCCCTATCTCCTGTACAAAGTCACGAACCTCAGTCCATAGTTCATCAGGCACTTTATCTATCAGATCTAGGCCCTTAAATCTATTTCTCACTTCCACTGTATAATCATAAAGGATTTGATGTAAGTCATCAATGTTCTAGCAGTTTTCCCAGCTTTCTTCAATTTAAGTCTGAATTTGGTAATAAGGAGTTCATGGTCTGAGCCACAGTCAGCTCCTGGTCTTGTTTTTGTTGACTGTATAGAGCGTCTCTATCTTCGGCTGCAAAGAATATAATCCATCTGATTTCAGTGTTGATCATCTGGTGATGTCCTTGTGTAGAGTCTTCTCTTGTGTTGTTGGAAGAGGGTGTTTGCTATGATCAGTGCATTTTCTTGGCAAAGCTCTATTAGTCTTTGCCCTGCTTCATTCCATATTCCAAGGCCAAATTTGCCTGTCACTCCAGGTGTTTCTTGACTTCCTGCTTTTGCATTCCAGTCTCCTATAATTAAAAGGACATCTTTCTTGGGTGTTACTTCTAAAAGGTCTTGTAGGTCTTCGTAGAGCTGTTCAACTTCAGCTTCTTCAGCGTTACTGATTGAGGCATAAACTTGGGTTACTGTGATATTGAATAGTTAGCCTTGGAAACACACAGAGACTTTCTGTTGTTTTTGAGATTGCATCCAAGTACTGCATTATGGACTCTTCTGTTGACCATGATGGCTACTTCCTTTGTTCTGAGGGATTCCTGCCTTCAGTAGTAGATATAATGGTCATCTGCATTAAATTCACCCATTCCAGTCCATTTTAGTTTGCTGATTCCTAGAATGTCAACGTTCACTTTTGCCATCTCTTGTTTGACTACTTCCAATTTGCCTTGATTATTGGACCTGACATTCCAGGTTCCTATGCAGTATTGTTCTTTACAGCATCAGACCTTGCTTCTAAGCCCCACTCAATTAATGGAGACTCTGTTGTACTGGAGGCTCCCAGGTGTTGTTGTTGTTGTTCAGTCACTCACTCATGTCCAACTCCTTGCAACCCCATGGACTGCAACACGTCAGGCTTCCCTGTCCTTCACTATTTACTGGAGTTCTCTCAAACTCATGTCCGTTGAACTGATGATGCCATCCAACAATCTCATTCTCTGTTGCCTCCTTCTCCTCATGCCTTCAGTCTTTCCCAGCATCAGGGTCTTTTCCAATGAGTCAGCTCTTCCCATCAGGTAGCCAAAGTATTGGAGCTTCAACTTTAGTATCAGTCCTTCCAATGAATATTCGAAGTTGATTTCCTTTAGAATTGACTGGTTTGGTCTTGTTATCCGAGAGACTCTCAAGGATTTTCTCCAGAACCACAGTTCAAAAGCATCAGTTCTTCAGTGCTCAGCCTTCTTTATGGTCCAGCCCTCACATCTGTAAATGACTACTGGAAAAAGCATAGTTTTGTCTAGGCAGACCTTTGTTGGCAAAGTGATGTGGTAAAGAATCCACCTGCCAATCCAGGAGATGCAAGAGATGTGAACTGAATCCCTGGGTCAGGAACATCCCTTGGAGTAGGAAATGGCAACACACTCCAGTATTCTTGCCTAGAAAAGTCCATGGATGGAGGAGCCTGGCAAGCTACAGTCCATGGGGTTGCAAAGAGCAACTGAGCACACACACAGACACACACACACACACAACACACACACACATATACACCCCCTTATTGGGAATAAGCATCAGTTCAGTTCAGTTCTGGCTCTTTGCAACGCCATGAATGGCAGCACACCAGGCCTCCCTGTCCATCATCAGCTCCCAGAGTTCACTCAGACTCGCGTCCATCGAGTCAGTGATGCCATCCAGCCATCTCATTCTAGGTCGTGTAAAATCTCCCAACATGTGCTTCTTTGAGGAGCCTTGGTTGAGAATTAGTGCTTCAATAGGTGTATTGGAGCCCGTTAATCATGATGCATCTAGGCAATGTTTACATAAATATCAGGTAGATTGACTTCTCTTTCACCTAAGAGTTTGTGCTAAAGAGAAAACGGAAGACTAAACTCTCAGGATATAGACTGATGTAGAGAAAGTACCCTCAGGGAAATAGAACAGAGAAGACAAGCTAGAATTGCTGTTATATTCCTTTGACTCTATCCTTATCACTCCTCTTAAATCTTTTCTGTCTTAAATCGACCTTCTGTATGTACCCCATTTATACACCATACTAACTTTTATTCTCTCCATATACATAGTTCTTCCTCTTAACGTTTCCATGTTACCATTGTCCATTTCCTGTTATAAGGGCATCCAATTTATTAAAGGTTTTACTTCATGCATTGTTTGCCCAAGGTGTTTTTTTAGGGGGGAGGGTGGTGTGGGGGTAGGTAGGGGTAGTCATATTCATAAGGGGTAAGCTGGGTGGATTCAACCTAGGTAATCTGTTAGGAATGAGCTACAGAGTAAAGTGAGTGGAAAATAAGATGTGCTTCTACTGTGGGAAGTAAACAAATTAAACATCCATGTATATGCAATTTATCAATATGTTCATTTGTTAGTATGCCTTTGACATTGCCTTCTTAGCTTTGGAGTTGCTTGAGATCAGGCTCCCAAATCATGGATAAGATCTTATGTCTTTAATAAAACCCACAAATGTAAGTTTTACATGTTCTTTGATGATGGTTTCCTTTTAAATTAAGCTGTACCTGGTTTATCTTACCTTTCTTTTTCTAAAGGTTTTACTTGTAAATAATAGGATTCAGTTTTGTTCATATATATATATATATATATATATATATATATTTCCCATATTTTTGCCCTCAAAATGCAGCAGTTCATTGCATTAGACCAAGAAGAAACCAGCATTCAGCTAAATAGTTCAGTTTGTACTCTACTATCTGCATAAATTTTCTTCAAGTTCCCAATCATTTTAGTACATCTCGCTGTTGCTAAAGTCTCAATCACATCTGCCACTGTTTTCTAATAATTTGATCCTAATCTTTGCTTGAAGATAATTCACCTAAGCAAACTCCTTACTCTGATGGAAATTAGGCTTTGGAAGATAAATTTTCTTCAGCTTTTAATCTTTGTTTAGTCTCCTATACTTGGACTAATGTGTCCGCTTCCTAGCAATGTTTTCAACAGTATGACTACTTGCTAGAGGTCAGAAACTTTCCTTGCCCTGGTCTGGATCCAACTTTCTTTGCACTTTCCTGGAAATGAATGCATGTCAATTATTACTGGAGAAGAGGAGTGATACTTTAACCAAGGCCTAAGGTTTGTGAATTATAAGTATCTATCATACAAATTCTCAATGGATAAGAATGGAATAGCCCTTGAGAAATCCATATTTTACTTTGTTTTCTTATGTTTAATGAAAGTCTTGCCATTCTTCCAGTTATTACCTCTTCTTATTTACCTTATCAGTTTATAGGGGATGAAAGCTAATATCAGTTCTTAAATAAATGTTCTGTTTATTCCCTCAAAAGCTTAGTTTGTAGTCCTAGTTTGTATATATGTAATGCTTTGATGTCGTTTACAGACATCATGTATAAGTCTTAAATTGTGAATGGTTCATTTTCATTATTTTTTTGAAAACCATCCATGAGAACTTGTTACAATGGTGGTGAAACAAAAACTCTATGCCATACTTCAGCTATATTCCATTAGGTGATTTAACATTACTTTTCATATTAGTTAATATTTACCTTTCTTGTATCTTGTGAGATAGATTTGAGGGCTTTCTTGTATCTGATATTCGTAGAAACTGCGTCTCAGTTCCAAATGAATACAAATTTCTACATGAGTGAGTCACATATCCATTATATCAAAAAGGGTATCTGCATTTGAAATATTCCCTTATGGGGATAAATCTCTGCCCTATCCCCAGTAACAGGGATAAAAAAATTTATATAAGTGCATTCAGATCTCCACTGTATGACTATGGGAAAAGATAACAAGGGCCTATACTCCCAATATGGAGAAGGCAATGGCACCCCACTCCAGTACTCTTGCCTGGAAAATCCCATGGGTGGAGGAGCCTGCTAGGCTGCATTCCATGGGGTTGCTAATAGTCGGACACGACTGAGCGACTTCACTTTTACTTCTCACTTTCATGCATTGGAGAAGGAAATGGCAACCCACTCCAGGGTTCTTGCCTGGAGAATCCCAGGGACGGGGGAGCCTGGTGGGCTACCATCTATGGGGTTGCACAGAGTCGGACACGACTGAAGCAACTTAGCAGCAGCAGCAGCATACTCCCAATAAGTACAATTATACACACCTGACCTATATGGACCAGGCCTGAACAATAACACCAGGGGTTTAATGGAATTAACTACAAAAAGAAATGGTACCTCTTATGCCTTTGCTGTGCTGTGTTTAATTGCTTAGTTGTGTCCAACTGTTTGTGACCCCATGGACTGTAGCCCACCAGGCTCCTTTGTCCATGGGGATTCTCCAGGGAAGAATACTGGAGTAGGTTGCCTTGTCGTCCTCCAGGGAATCTTTCCAACCCAGGGATCAAACTCAGGTCTCCTGCATTGCAGGTGGATTATTTACTGTCTGAGCCACCAGGAAAGCCAACATTGTATGCCTAGTCAGGGGCAAAAATGGTATTCTTAGTGACCTGTGGTTGTTTGTCCTGAAAGTTTTGCTGCCTAGTTTGGGTTATCATCAGTGCCTTAAAAGATACCCTGCCTCTCTTTAATTCAGGCATAATAAAGGATCAAGCCCACTGTATGTAAAATGGGCAAATGATTCTATGTTTCATTTTCCCCAATTAAATTTTGTGTGTAGAATTTAGAACACAAGGATTTATTGGGGATAATTCTAAAGTCAAGGTGACGGTCAAGTATCTGAGAAGGTATAGATTATCCTGATAACAGGATGGTTGTCTAGATAATATTTTGAGGCTTTTCTTGAAAGTGATTAAGTGATATTTTAACCTCCTTTAGGGAGCATATATAGCACATTTCTAGTCCATAAAAGAAGTCCACATAACACTTAACCACTATCAACTTATAGCAAATAAATCCTTGTCAAAGAGGAAGTAAGAAGAAATGAAGAATATAGAAAGGGAAGCATGTTTTGGAGAATTTATTTTTATTCTATGGAAAAATAGGTAACAGTTTACTTGATTGCTACTACAATATTATAGTAAAAGCTGGGTGCTTTTAATCTCACACAGAATACAAATGTACACCCTCCTGGTTTTACTTTTTCATGAGTTATTTATTCTTTAATTCTCCTGAAACAAGGTGAGAATGGTTTTATAGTTAGAAAACCTTCTCTCTCCTGTTTGATATTTATCATCTACAGAACAAACTACACTCAGTAGAATGAATTGGTATCCCATCTTTAAAAATGCATTGTGACTTATAAGATCAGTGAAATGTGGTTTACTGTCACTCCTGAAAGTCATAAAATGCCACTTCAATATGGTCTAAATAGTAAAGCATTTTATAATAACATAACCCCTTTTTTCTCTTTTTAAAAACAAAAAATAATTTAGCATGACATCAGAGAAAAGTTTAAAAATCTGAAGGTCAGAGTTAAATTTATATTGCTGTCCTTATTCAGAGAAAGACACCTTTATTTTTATAGTTACTGCACACTCTAATTTTTCATATCCATAAGCAATGAAACTCCACAGAAAATAGCGTTGTTAAAAACAAACACCTCAGCATTTACTGGAATGATGTTACTTGGAGGCAGCTAAAAAACAAAAACAGAAAAAGAAATCATATCCATGGGATATGACTAAATAACTTTATTCATGGCATACTGGAAGCTCATCAATTGATTCAACTCTGAAGGAATTTAGTAAATGACAGGATTGAAGATACCAAAGTCATAGAACACAGTCCAATTTAATCTTGGATTATATAACCAATTTCCACTAATTAAAAAAAAGGCAAAACTAAAAATAAACCCTCCTTTTTCTTTAACCATTTTTTCCTATTAACTTTTATGATTCAAAGACAATGCCATTACTGCTTATTAAATTATAGAGCTGAGGAGACTAATGCAGGATGACCAATCCAATTTGGAAGATGAATATAAATTTGCCATTTCACTTCTAGTTGAAGACTCTGTTTGGGGGAATTCTGATTCTGTTTTAAAGATGGCTGCCCCATCCTCAATTGCTGGACACCAAGTCCATCAGTCTGCTGTTGCTTCCCTAATGTCTACACATCGCCCTAATAGTTTGAAATTATCGTCAAGAAGTTTGAGGGTACTTTTGCAATTACCCTACTTGGCATCACTGACTAAATGGACATAAGTATGAGCAAACTCCAGAAGATAGTGAAGGACAGGAAACCTGGTGTGTTGCAGTTCATGGGGTTGCAAAGAGTCAGATACAACTTAGCTGCTGAACAACAAGCTCACAATAGTGAAACTGCTTTGGGATCTTTTCTACCATCTAATTACATGTATTTTGCCTAATGGAACATTCCATGACAAGTAAATTATGCTAGTATGACTTTGAAGATCTACCTCTATTATTACATGAAGCTGGAAGAATGACCATCTCTTCTACTTCTTCCTACCAGTGGTTAAAAGGCACTGTAAGATTCTATAGGAAAAAACAGTACCACTCTTTCCATAGCAATTTGAATACATGTCTGAAGAAAGGACCACCCATATGAGATGCTCTGTGGTTTTGAGGCACGTTTACATTGTCCTCTGGACCAGGGCAGAAAACGAAGTGGAAAGTAGAAGCTCATCCCCTACCTACTTTCCAACATGCTTCCCCTCACCCTTCATTCCCTCTGCCTGACAATCACACTGTGTCCTCATGTTGCTGTCTATCCTCATCACCATCCCTATTTGTTGTCCTATCTCACCCCAGAAATATTCATAATTCCTATCTCCTTCAATATACAAGGAGTTCCACATTCTCTTAGCAGGAGCCTTGCTTCTTAATAAGTTGAGATTATCTGAGTGTGCCTATCCTAATCGTAGGCACTCTTACAAGCTGAGAACTTTCTCCAGCTAACAGCAGGAGAATTAGAGAAAAGCATGGGGAATTTGAACCAGGAGAAGGATTTGGCCATTGTTGGGTTCAAGATGGAAGGGGTTATGGAGAAGAAATGTGAGAAGCTTTCAGGCACTAACAGAGGATCCCAGTTGACAACTGGAAAGAGAATGGGAACCTCAGTCCTACAAATGCCAGAAAATGAATGTAACCAAACACCTGAAAAACCCTGGAAGTAGACTTTTCCCCAGAACATCCAGATAAGAACTCAACCCAGCAGACACTTGGATTTTAGTCTTGTGAGACCCTCAGCAGAGAATCAGTTGAGCTTTGCTGGACTTCTGGCCTACAGAACTATGAGCTAATAAATTTGTGTGCTGCTTTCAACTATAATATTTATGATTTTTTTTATGTAGCAATACAAAACTAATACAATGGGTGAATTAGATAAATGCATCTTCACTAAATACACTACCTGGTTAATGTGTGATCTCTCTAAGAAACAGAATGTCTAAAAACACTTAAAATTCATATATTGCAAAGATACATTAATCAAACTCAAAAGTAAAGTGTTAGGAATGGTATTATGAATATAATAAAAGTAAAATTTGGAGCAAATGTATTAAAGGAGATAAAGAGGGTCATTTTCTAGTGATATGAGCTATAATGAATAATGAAGGTATGACATGATTAAAATGTATATGCCTATACCATGGAGAAGGCAATGGCACCCCACTCCAGTACTCTTGCCTGGAAAATCCTATGGACAGAGGAGCCTGGTAGGCTGCAGTCCATGGGGTCGCTAAGAGTCAATACAACTGGGCAACTTCACTTTCACTTTTCACTTTCATGCATTGGGAAGGAAATGGCAACCCACTCCAGCGTTCTTTCCTGGAGAATCCCAGGGATGGGGGAGTCTGGTGGGCTGCTGTCTACGGGGTTGCACACAGTTGGACATGACTGAAGTGACTTAGCAGAAGCAGCAGCAGCCAGAATCCCATGAAAAAACCTTTCTTCACACCTGGAGACTGCAAAGTATCAAGTACTATTGATTTCACTGGTAGAAAATTTCATAGGTCTTTAGAAGTGATAGGCAGCCTTGCCTAACTACAAGAATTCACAGATCAGCAAAAATAAAAGCAAAATGTAAGAACCACGCAAAGAGAAATTGGCCTGAAACTTGATGAGATAGTTTGGGATAGTAGAAAGAATATTCTAGCTCTTATATTTGTGTAACCTTAATCATACTATAAGTGAGTGAAGTCACTCAGTCGTGTCAGACTCTTTGCG
The DNA here is from genome assembly GCA_006408695.1 of Aepyceros melampus. Taxonomy (NCBI): domain Eukaryota; kingdom Metazoa; phylum Chordata; class Mammalia; order Artiodactyla; family Bovidae; genus Aepyceros; species Aepyceros melampus. Next base: position 38,608 of record SJXQ01000301.1, on the reverse strand, counting down.
ACCCCATGGACTCTAGCCTACCAGGCTCCTCCCTCCATGGGATTCTCCAGGAAAGAGTACTGGAGTGGGTTGCCATTTCCTTCTCCAGGGGATCATCCCAACCCAGGGATCGAACCCAGGTCTTCTGCATTCCAGGCAGACGCTTTAACCTCTGAGCCACCAGGGAAGCCCACTTCCCTAATCCTAGTTTCCCCAACAGTGAAATAAAAGGAAGCTGAAGTAGATAACATCAAAGTGTTCTCTTCACTCCGATACTTTTTTTTTTTTAATGATCCCTTTGTCATGGTTATTTCATTTCCTCTCTTGATTTTTTAACTTCTTGTTTTATATTGGAGTATAGTTTATTAACAATGTAAGGAAGGACCATAGACTTTAGAATCCACTGCCCATCAAATGTGCCAGAATTATTTTCCTTCACTGATACACATTCTTATTGATGGGTGGTGGAAAATCCATCTGATAAATCTTCCCACTTGGCTATCATCTTGGACATGGCCAATTTCTTAGCATGGTGTTCAATTTGTTCACAATGCCCCAATCTATATTCTCAGCCTCTTTTATCATCATTGTTAGACCAGATGATTTGCTGTTCATAGACATATAGACTATGTTTTTTCCAGTAGTCATATATGGATGTGAGAGTTGGACTATAAACTGAGAGCCAAAGAATTGATGCTTTTGAACTGTGGTGTTGGAGAACTCTTGAGAGTCCCTTGGACTGCAAGGAGATCAAACCAGTCCATCCTAAAGGAAATCAGTCCTGGGTGTTCATTGGAAGGACAGATGTTGAAGCTAAAACTCCAATACTTTGGCCACCTGACGTAGAGCTGACTCATTTTAAAAGACCCTGATGCTGGGAAAGATTGAGGACAGGAGAAGGAAACGACAGAGGATGAGATGGTTGGATGGCATCACCAACTCAATGGACATGGGTTTGGGTAGACTCTGGCAGTTGATGATGGACAGTGAGGCCTGATGTGCTGTGGTTCATGGGGTTGCAAAGAGTTGGACACGACTGAGTGACTGAAATGAAATGAACTGAACTGAAACATATTCCTTGCCTCTTTGACTTTACTCAAGCTCTGATTCAAAATCCAATTCATTATCTGTAAAAAACCATCTCTCAATTTCTAGGTTAAATATCAACTCATTTATGATACCTTTGCCAACTCATAATAGAGAACTACTCAGGAGCTTCCTAAATTTAAAGCTCAGGATCACGTTCCTGTCCCACATAGGATTTTCAAAGTCATTTTTATAAATGAAATGTTTATTCATTTATTTATTTGCCAGGTCCCAGGGCACAAGGTGAAACAACAACTCTTAGTGGGGATTAGCTCACAGATTCACTTGTTTGGCCAATCCGTTATTTTCTTAAGAATCTGAATTTGACTGCCTTCAAACATACATTTCATTCTCCAGGTTGCCACAGGCCCCATCACTCAACAATGGTCTTGCACTATATGCTTCACATATACATGCTCTGCAAGTACCCCATTTTATTTTATTTTTTAAGGCTGCCACCAGCCACAGTATTTCTTGGATCCTCAACCCTCAAGTCTAATTGTGGAGTACAATGCAGTTTCCATAATTATAAATGCATGTTCAGAGCCCTTGTTAAAATGATTTTCACTACTGTTTACAATAGGAAAATAGGGAGTAACAAATTAAGAGACATAGATTAACCACTTCCTCCTCCAAAGTACATTCTCTTCTCAAATCTCCTGAAGCTTTATTATTTACTGCCTTCCTGGGGAGAGGAGAAGTGCTGTTTAACCTTGTCTACTTCTTCTGATACAAGATTTATTTTAAATGGCATTTTTGTTAGAGAAACAACCTACCATCTTCTAGTTTATTCTCCTTATACACAAACAAGAAAACTACATAATAAAAGTAACTGCTAAAATGACTATAAAATTTTTGTTTCCTTTTGAACTAAAACTAAACAAAAGAAACTACATGTCATTCAATTTTTAAGTACTCAGATTCAGGATTTGTTCCATTAAAACTTTGACCTGCTGCTGCTAAGTCACTTCAGTCGTGTCCAGCTCTGTGCGACCCCATAGACGGCAGCCCACCAGGTTCCCCCGTCCCTGGGATTCTCCAGGCAAGAACACTGGAGTGGGTTGCCATTTCCTTCTCCAATGCATGAAAGTGAAAAGTGAAAGGGAAGTCACTCAATCGTGTCTGACTCTTAGCGACCCTATGGACCGCAGCCTACCAGGCTCCTCTGTCCATGGGATTTTCCAGGCAAGAGTACTGGGGTGGGGTGCCATCGCCTTCTCTGACACTTTGACCTACAATCCTTTATTTCTATTTTCTTTTTGAGGTTCACTCTCTCATTCTGCCAGGGCTTCAGGATTGCATACCTAGTGGTAATGATTTAAGAATGCTTTAATTTCCTTCTCTACTGTCCCCCAAAAGATGTAATATGTCACATTAAATAAATTTCACTAAAAGAGTAGCACCTTTTTCTGCTCAAAGGAATTTAACCTAGCAGAGATGAAGAAGGGAGGTATTTGAATTTCAGCAAATATTTCATGCCACACTTCTTTAAGAGATTATCTCTGTTTTGTTTCTGTTTTGTATGCTGTTTTTTATTGGTGACTTTCTGCTAGCATTTTTTAAGAAGCAAGATATATGTTTGCTGAGCTCACTGTAGTCCCCAACAGTCAGTGTTTCTCCCACCACCAAATGCAGAAAAATGCTTGTCTTTTGCTGAGAAGAACTGCATGTAATTAAAATTTGGCAAAGGCAGAGCAGGTGTCACAAGGATCTGCTTAACTTAACACTATTGTGGACTGAAGCTAGTTAAATAAAATTTTTAGCAGGATACTTTATTTTTTTTATCATATTGCAAGTTGAGGTGACATGGAGATGATACCTTAGATCATCAAGAGGACTTCCATATCTAAGGAGGCCACAAAGCTCTCCATCCTAAGTACACTGAGTTATTCATGCACATGTGTAGTTAATTCTAGAAAAGTGTGAAAGGGCCAGCCTGGCACCCTCTCACTTCCCCATTACCAGTATTCATTGCATCCTCTCTCTTTCTACACATTTTAAGTTCCTATGTTAGATGATGTTTCTATCGATTTAGCTAGGAATTTATTGGAAGCAAATTAAGTCATGATCCCTCTGATGGAATAACTGCTTTAAAATAGCTAAAGCCTTCAGTGTGGTAGACTCTAGGGATATCTTAAGAGTGGATTATTTATTTGAGGACAGTACCCCCTTAAAGCACATTCTTAGTCTAGTTACTCCTAAGTCCAAATCCTATTGTCTAAAGAAATGTATTATGGGGGAAAAAGTCCTCATTTGAGACTGATACCATGTTCAAAATTTTACTTTTTTTTTTTTCTTATAAGGCATGTCACAGTGTTCCATAGTTCCTGCTTAGAACTTAAGGTAACACCTTGCTTAAAACAAAGAAGCAAATAAAACCCCTTTTATCTCTGAAACTAAACAGGCTTAACACAGCTAATATACAGAGGGTTTCCAGTAGACTTCTTCTAGCATAAGAGTTTTTTATTAAAAATTTGAAATTGATTATACATTCACACATTAAACCATTGACCACTGCTTCAAATCCATTCTAGTCAAATTCTATATATCTCAGCTTTCATAGACTGAAAATGGTTTGTTTTTTATTCTTGCAAACAAAGCCTTATGTGAAAATCACATAAGTAATATTTTAATTATTCCATATCAAGAAATGGCAAAAATCAACCAGTGGGACTACTCAAAACCTTCTGCACAGAAAAAGAAACAACACAATGAAAAGATAATCTACAGAATGGTAAAAAAAATGCCATATCTCAGATAAGGAGTTAATATTCAAAAATATAGAACAAACCCAAACAACTTAATAAAAATGCAAGCAATCCAATTAAAATGGGCAGAAGAACTAAATAGTTCTTTTTCCAAAGAGGGACATCAAAATGGCCAAAAGACACATGAAAAGATGCTAATCATTGAGAAAATGCAAATCAAAACCACAGTGAGATGTCATCTCACCTGTTAGAATGGCTGTTATGAAGAAAACAAGACAAGAAGACAAGACAAGACAAAAGGTGTTATCGAGGATGTGGTGAAAAGGGAACCCTTATACTTCGTTGGTGGGAATATAATTGGTCGAGCCCTTATGGAAAACAGTATGGCAGTTCTTCAAAAAATTGAAAAATGTCTCTGTTTTCTTCTCCTTCCTTAGTAACTGAATCAATGGATATCACTATACACAAAATCATGTTTAGTCAGTAAAAGTTAATTGTGAAGTACCACATGACTATATATCATGAAACCAGTCATCTTTGTCATGGTTTTTAATTACAAAAAGAAGTTACCATATTCATATTTTAACTCATTTTTTTCATATTTTAACCTATTGACATCCTAGGGAATGAATTTCATCAAAAAGAAAAGGCATATTTCTATTCAAAAAGTTAAGAAATATCCAGAAAAAAATACAAACAAGTATTCTAATCATGAAACACCATAAAAAGCAATGGATGGTTGCATTTCTGGCAGGCAATAATGACTGAACATTTTATTTATTTATTTTGAATGAACATTTTAAAATGATAAACATGTTAAATATACTCTTAAATTACACCTAACATAAAATTTTTCACTCTAGCTATTTGCCATGCTTTTATTGACCTCTACCAATTGTATTAAAGACTTCATAAAATTAAATCATTCATGCAGAAAGTATCATGCACATTTACACTTAAGAATCACATTGTATGTGTTGAAGCTATAATTCATCTTTCCCTTGATATTTAGTATCATCACTTTGCATCAATACCCTAGTAAGTACTTTTGGGGTTCTATGTTCACCAAAAGGAGTAATTACTTATAACTTTGAAAACTGCTAGAGAATATATTCTGGAAGGCCAACCATAATTGCTACTTAGATTAAAGAGAATCACCAAGGTGGGAATGCAAACTGGTGTAGTCACTATGGGAAAATAGCATGGTGGTTCCTCAAAAATCTAAACATTGAGTTGCCATATGATCCAGCAATCCTACTTCTGGGCATATATCCAGAAAAAACTATAATTTGAAAAGATACATGCACCCTTAAGAACATATCTTAGCAGCACTATTCACAATAACAAAGACATGGAAACAATCTAAATGTTCATTAAACAATGAACAGATAAAGAAGAGGTGGTATATATATACAATGGAATGCTACTCAGCCATAAAAAATAATGAAAGAATGTCATTTGCAGCAACATGGTTAGATTGATGAGATTATCATACTAAGAGAAATAAGTCAAACAAAGAAAGAAAAATATGATGTATCATTTATGTGGAATCTCAAATGCAACACAAATGAACATATCTATAGAACAGAAATAGATTCAGAGATATAGAGAACAGACTTGTGGTTGCTGGGGGAGTGGGGGAAGGAAGGATTTGGAGTTTGAGATTAGCAGATACAAACTATGATATATAGACTGGATAAATAAAAAGGTCCTTTTGTATAGCACACAGAATTATATTCAATATCCTGTGACCAACCATAATCAAAAAGAATATGAAAAAGAATATATACATCTATGAACCACTTTGATGTACAGCAGAAATTAAGTGGGGTCCCTGTTTGGGTGCCACACAATAAACTGTTGAAAATTCTGAAAGAGATGGGAATACCAGACCACCTGACCTGCCTCTTGAGAAATCTGTATGCAGNCCTCCTTGAGAATCCCAGACCCCTCTCTCCTTGGGGACCCCTAGACTTCTTATCAACCTGCCTAGGAAATGACTCTCTCAGTTCCTCCTCCTTTGCTTATTTTGGCCTCCTGTGTTTGTAAGTTTCTTCAGTGTCTAATCTCTGCCCTGAGTTGAATGGGCAAAGGTGGCTATTTATTCAGGCTCACTTGCTCAGTTGTGTTGTGGAGAGTGACACACACACTGCAGGCAGACACTGCTGGGATGTGTGGGGAGTGCTCACAGTGAATAGACCACATGGGGGTCGCTGCAGCCCAAACTGGTGTGTACTTCACAGGTCCATATTTCTCAGGCTCCCAGGTCCTCTGCAAGGACCCTGTCCCGGGAAGATCCTTGGTTTTGTGCACTTCCGAGGTCCAAGCCTCTCAGGCACATATTCCTGGATGTACCATGAGCACACAGACCTAGGTGGGCAGTGTGTCTCATGCATCTCCCTGGTCCCAGCAGCTTGCTTTCCTGGGTGTGCTGCAAGGGCTTAGTCTCAGGTGTGCCTTGTGTCTCTTTAGGGTAACTGGTCTTAGGTTGTAATACTCATGGCAGATATGAACCATCCAGGGTCCCAGGAAGACGTGATTAGTGACTGGCAGCCTGGTCACAGCTGGGTGGGAGAAGTATCTGAATACTTCAGAATTTTGAGATTGCAGAGGCCCCTTGCCTTCTGCCTCTTGCTGTGGTGTACCTGCCTGTCAGCCTCCACAGAGGGAGGGCCACTGGCAGGAGGCTTGACTCTTCTTGGTATTCCCTAGGGTGCAATCCTTTGTTCTGTGATTGTGCCAGGGGTCACGGTGAGATGTAGAGTCCCCTCTGGAAAGGTCTTTTGTTTTTCTTCGTCTCTCTGGAGTTCCCAGGGATTGGGTTGCTGTGTCACATTAGCCCCCTTAGATTGTCCTCTGAGCACTTGAGCCTGTTCTTTACGCTAAAGACCAGTGATGCAGCCTGTGCCTTGCCCAGCCCCTCCTGTATTTGGGTAGAAGTGAGTGTGTGACCTGTTGCTTTTCTGCTTGTAATGTGGTTTGGTGCGAAATTCTGTGGTGATTTTTTTTTTTTTCCCGTTATATTGCCCTCAGAGATTCCAGAGCTCTTCACTGACCTTCTCTGTGATAGGGTTTCCTATTGTGTGGTAGCTTCTACATGACTCCCTCTCCAGGTGAGGTCTCTGTCCCTTAATCCCTTGTCTCTCTTTTCATCTATTATCTTTTGTCCTACCTTCTTTAGAAAAGATTACCTTTCATTTCTGCTATCTGGTGTTCTCCACTAGCATTCAGAAGTTCGTTTGTGAAAGTTGCTCTACGTTCATTTGATCTTTTGACGGATCTCTGGGGGAGAAGGTGGTCTCCCTATCCTATTCCTCCACCATCATGGGACCTCCCTCCCTATTCTGTATATTCCTGTCTTATATTCTTATTCTCTTCTGCTACTGTTAGGTTCTTGCCATTTCTGTCCATTATAGTGCCCATCCTTGCATGAATTTTTTCTTGCTCTCAATTTTTTTGAAGAGGTCTCTAGTTCCTGTCTTTTGGTTTCCTCTAGTTTTTGTGTTGTTCATTTAAGTTTTTCTTATCTCTCCTGCTTATCTTCTCTGAAGCTGTGTGTTCAGATGGATATGTCTATTCAGTTTCTCCTTTGACTTTTGCCGTTCTCAGCTATTTGTAAGGCCTCCTCAGACAACCACTTTACCTTCTTGCATTTCTTTATCTTGGGAATAATTTTAGTCACCACCTCCTATACAGTGTTATAAACCTTTGTCTATAATTCTCCAGGCACTCTGTCTGCTCTAATCCCTTGAATCTGCTTGTCACTTCCACTGTATAATCTTAAGGAAATTGGTTTAGGTCATACTTGAATGGCCTAGTGGTTTTCCCTACTTTCTTCAGTTTAAATCTCATTTTGGCAATAAGTATTCATGATCTGAGCCAAAATCAGCTACAGATCTTCTTTTTGTTGATTTTATAGAACTTTTCTGTCTTTGACTGCAAACAATGATCAGTCTGGTTTTGGTATTGACCACTGGTCACGTCTAGAGTCTTCTCTCGTATTGTTGGAAGAGTTTGTCACTCAGTCATGTCTGAGTCTTTGCAACCCTATGGACCATAGCCCGCCAGGCTTCTCTGGTCTTGGAATTTTCCAGACAAGAATGCTGGAGTGGGTTGCCATGCGCTTCTTCAGGATATCTTCCTGATCCAGGGATCAAACCCAGGTTTCCCACACTGCAGGCAAATTCTTTGCCTTTTAAGTTACCTGGAAAGCCTGTTTAGCAGTATAATTGCTAATAGTTATGGTAGGAGGTATTACTCAGTTTTACAGAGACCAGGAAGTTTAAGTGCCTAGTTATCTATGAATGGAATTAGGCCTTCAGAACCTGCTAAACTATGTGTTATGTTCTTCTTATCTTGTTAGGCTTTTTAAGAACGTGGTAGATACTTTTGTCTTCAGTTTCTTCAGAATTTGTTTCATTGATCTATGCTTTACTGAGTAACTTACACCCTGTTTGTATTCAGTAAGTGCTAAATAATAAACTTTTTTTTGGACACTTGTAGGATAAGTGCAGGATTTTTTTCTTCATAGCTTATATCCAGCAGTTATTTAGTAAATTTTCACTTTATTTTGTAAAGTACTTCATTTAAGGATTTTTTTTTTTCCCCTCAAGGTACAAAAGTTGTCCAAGAATGAAGTGCTCATGGTGAACATAGGATCCCTTTCAACAGGAGGAAGAGTTAGTGCCGTCAAAGCTGATTTGGGTAAAATAGTTCTCACTAATCCTGTGTGTACAGAAGTGGGAGAAAAAATAGCCCTTAGCCGAAGAGTTGAGAAACACTGGCGGTACGTTTGTCAACTTTCACTTTTCATTTCAAAACAGTACACATTTTGTTGTGATATATTTGTTCTTAATGATGTATGCATGTACAGGTACAAACTCTTTTCCTTGAATTCAGTGCTTCTCAAGGCTTAACTCAGCAGTGTATGTGAATCACTAAAATCTATACTTCTCCCTGCTGGGTAAAGCTACATTTCAGTTTTTACCCCATGTATGAGACTGGCTTTCATTTAGTCTCAAACATAGTTTGTATAAAATCAAACAATTCAGAATCAACTGTTCTGTTTTCTTTGACTTTTTTAATAGATAAATCATTCATTTTTTTATTATTCATATTATATGTCATATTCAGATTCACATTATTACATCTGCAATGTGTCTATACATATATACATATGTATATGTATATATATATATGTGTGTGTATATATATGTTTATATATACTTTAGTTTTTTCAAAATAACTGAGTAGGTAGTATAGTCTGGAATTCTTAGTAAGAATAAGGATATTCTCTTATTAAACTAGTTCAAAGATTTTAACATTGGCAGACTATAAAACCTACAGTTTTGTTTTCAGTTTTGTCATCTGTCTTAACATTGTCCTTTGCTGACTTTTCATTTCTTCTGCCCAGTATCATTTCCTTTCCATTTTCATTTCCATTTCATTTTCCTTTAGTTTTTTTCTTTCTTTTAAGTTTGCACATTTGAGTTCCTTCTTTCCTTCATTTTTTTCCTCTCACCTTGTGTACTTCATGGCATGTGGAACCTCCCCAATTAGGGATCAATTAAACCTGGACCTTCTCCTGAAGTGGAAGCACAGTCTTAACCAGTGGACTGCCAGCGAATCCGCTCCTGTACTCTCTTTAATATGGAACTTTTTCTTGTCTTAACATGAATTAAAATTTCAGTAGTACAAATCAATTAATTTATACAATCTTTCTTAATTTCAGTTTGATACTTTTATCATATTACATTTACATTATATCATAGTCCATATTGGTTAATTTTGTTCCTACAAACCATCTGATTTTTCTGTTGTAAGTTTTTTTTTTTTTTTTTCTATTATCTATTGGGAGAACCCTTATGGGATGGCAGATAGCCTGCTTCTCATTAAATTGCCTAACCCTTTCCCACCTGATTATTTTTGTTTGGTCTTCTCTCTGGGATTGATCTTCACTGTGTGTTGCCTTTACACATTTATCATTTGCCAGTTTTCTTTTTTTATTTATTTAGATATGTAATGTGGACTCAAAGGTGTGTAGGTTACTAAGTCAGTTACGATCCATTACTGTTTTTTGGTTTTGAATATACATTTTAACATTTTATTTATTGTTTGTTGTACTTGGTTTTTGTTGTGCAGGAGGTTCCTTTAGGTGTGGTGAGCAGGGGCTACTTTTTGTTGTGGTGCTTGGGCTTAGTAGTCCCAAACATCTGGGCTAAGTAGTTGTGTCTCGAAGGCTCTAGATCACTAGCTTAAGTGGTTATGGTGCACACAGGCTTAGTTCCTCTGCAGTATGTGTGAATTCCTGGAGGGGGATGAATTGTCTTTCCTACACTGCCAGGTAGACTCTCAACTACTGGAACACTTGGGAACTCCTCGTGTTTTTCATTCTGATGATCATGACTCACTTTGACTGTTGCGATTCTCTTTATCTTTGTTCTCACGTTCTTTTTTTTTTTTTTGGTAAATTAATTTATTTAAATTGGAGGCTAATTACTTTACAGTATTGTGGTGGTTTTTGCCATACATTGACATGAATCATCCATGGGTGTACATGTGTTCCCCATCCTGACCCTCCCTCCCACCTCCCTCCACATCCTATCCCTCAGGGTCAGCCCAGTACACCAGCCCTCGGCACCCTGTCTCATGCATTGAACCTGGACTGGCGATTTATTTCACATGTGGTAGTATACATGTTTCAATGCTGTTCTCTCAAATCATCCCACCCTCGCTTCTCAGAGTCCAAAAGTCTGTTCTTTACATCTGTGTCTCTTTTTCTGTCTCACATACAGGGTCATGGGTATCATCTTTCTAAATTACATATACATATGTGTTAGTATACTGTATCAGTGTTTTTCTTTCTGACTTCACTCTGTCTAATAGGCTCCAGTTTCATCCACATCATTAGAACTGATTCAAATGCATTCTTTTTAATAGCTGAGTAGTATTCCATTGCTATATGTATCACAACTTTCTTATTCATTCATCTGCTGATGGACACATAGGTTGCTTCCATGTCTTGGCTATTGTAAACAGTCTGTGATGAACACTGGGGTACATGTGTCTCTTTCAATTCTGGTTTCCTCAGTGTGTATGCCCAGCAGTGGGATTGCTTGGTTGTATGCCACATCTCAAAGAATCTCCACACTGTTCTCCATAGTAGCTGTGCTAGTTTGCATCCCCACCAACAGTGTAAGAGGGTTCCCTTTTCTCTGACCCTCTCCAGCATTTATCATGTGTAGACTTCTGGATTGCAGCCATTCTGACTGGTGTGAAATGGTACCTCATTGTGGTTTTGATTTGCATTTCTCTGATAATGAGTGATGTTGAGCCTCTTTTCATGCATTTGTTAGCCATCTATATGTCTTCTTTGGAGAAATGTCTGTTTGGTTCTTTGGCTCGTTTTTTTATTGGGTTGTTTATTTTTCTAGTATTGTGCTGCATGAGCTGCTTGTATATTTTTGAGGTTAATTTTTGTCAGTTGCTTCATTTGCTATTGTTTTTTCCCATTCTGAAGGCTGTCTTTTCACCTTGCCTATAGTTACCTTCGTTGTGCAAAAGCTTTTAATTTTAATTAGGTCCCATTTGTTTATTTTTGCTTTTACTCAGGGAGGTGAATCATAGAGGATCCTGCTGCGATTTATGTCAGAGAGTGGTTTGCCTGTGTTTTCCTCTAGGAGTTTTATAGTTTCTGGTCTTACATTTAGATCTTTAATCTATTTTGAGTTTACTTTTGTGTATGGTGTTAGAAAGTGTTCTAGTTTCATTCTTTTACAAGTGGTTGACCAGTTTTCCCAGAACCACTTGTTAAAGAAATTGTCTTTTCTCCATTCTATAATCTTGTCTCCTTTGTCAAAGTTAAGGTGTCCTTAGGTGCGTGGATTTACCTCAGGGCTTTCTGTTTTGTTCCATTGATCTATATTTCTGACTTTGTGCCAGTACCATACTGGCTTGATGACTGTAGCTTTGTAGTGTAACCTGAAGTCAGGCAAGTTGATTCCTCCAGTTCCATGCTTATTCTTCAAGATTGCTTTGGCTTTTCAAGATTTCTTGTATTTCATACAAATTGTAAGTTATTTGTTCCAGCTCTGTGAAAAATCCCATTGGTAGCTTGATAGGGATTGCATTGAATGTATAGATTGCTTTGGGGTATTATATTCATTTTCACTGTATTTGTTCTTCTATGAACATGGTCTGTTTCTCCCATCTATTTGTGTCCTCTTTGATTTCTTTTGTCAGTGTTGTATATCTATATGTAGGTCTTTTGTTTCTTTAGGTAGATTTAGTCCAAAGTATCTTATTCTTTTTGTCATGATGGTGAATGGGATTGTTTCCTTAATTCCTCTTTATGTTTTTTCATTGTTAGTGTATAGGAATGCAAGGGATTTCTCTGTGTTAATTTTATATCCTGCAACTTTACTGTATTCATTGATTAGCTCTAGTAATTTTCTGGTGGTTTTCTGTATAGAGAATCATGTCATCTGCTGATGGCTGTGGCTAAAACTTCTAAAACTATGTTGAATAATAGTGGTGAGATTGGGCACCCTTGTCTTGTTCCTTAACTTTAGGGGAAGTGCTTTCAGTTTTTCACCATTGAGGATAATATTTACTTTGGGTTTATCGTATATGGCTTTATTATGTGCAGGTATGTTCTTTCTGTGCCTGCTTTCTGGAGGGTTTTTTATCATAAATGGGTGTTGAATTTTGTCACAGGATATCTCTGTATCTATTGAGATAATCATATGGTTTTTATCTTTCTGTTTGTTAATGTGGTGTATCACATTGATTTGTGAATATTGAAGAATCCTTGCATCCCTTGGATAAAACCCACTTGGTCATGGTGTATGATCTTTTTAATATGTAGTTGGATTCTGTTCACTAGAATTTTGTTGAGGAATTTTCATCTATGTTCATCAGTGATATTGGCCTGTAGTTTTCTTTTTTTGTGGCATGTTTGTCTGGTTTTGGTATTAGGGTGATGGTGGCTTCATAGAATTAGTTTGGCAGTTTAGCTTCCTCTGCAATTTTCTGGAAGAGATTGAGTAGGATAGGTGTTAACTCTTCTTTAAATTTTTGATAGATTTACCTGTGAAGGCATTTGTCGTGGACTTTTGTTTGTTGGAAGATTTTTTATTACAGTTTCAATTTCTGTGCTTGTGATAAGTCTGTTAAGATTTTCTGTTTCTGCCTAGCTCAGTTTTGGAAGGTTATACTTTTCCAAGAATTCTTCCAGGTTTTATTGCAAATTTTATTTATTTTTCCCTTTTATTGTCATATAGTTGCTTATAGTAGTCTCACGATTCTTTGTATTTTTGTGTTAATCTGTTGTGATTTCTCCATTTTCATTTCTAATTTTGTTGATTTGATTCTTCTCCCTTTTTTTCTTGATGAGTCTGGCTAATAGTTTGTCTATTTATCTTCTCAAGGAACTAGCTTTTAGCTTTGTTGATTTGTCTCCTTTGGGTCTTTTTTTTTTTTTTTGCATTTATTTCTGCTATAATTTTTAGTGAAGGAAACTTCATTAAATTCTGGAAGGAAACTTTTGCTAACCCTAGGGTTCTTTATTTCTTCTTTTTCTTTTGGTGTAAAGTTAGGTTATTTGTTTGATTTTTCTCTTGTTTCTAGAGGTAAGCTTTTATTGCTGTGAACTTTCCTCTTAGCACTGCTTTTACTGAATCCCATAGGTTTTGGTTTATTGTATTCATTTTCATCTGATCTATGTATATTTTGATTTCCTCTGTGATTTTTTTTTCCCCCACAAGCTTGATGTTTAGGCTCCATATGTGTGTATTTTTAATAGTTTTCTTTTCTGCAGTTGACATTTAATCTTGCCACATCATGATAAAAAACTACACTTGAAATGATTTCATTATCAGTGCTAGATTTATGGCACAGGATGTGATCTATCCTGAGAATGTTCCATGTGCACTGGAGAAAAAGGTTTGTGAACTTTCCTCTTAGCACTGCTTTTACTGAATCCCATAGGTTTTGGTTTATTGTATTCATTTTCATCTGATCTATGTATATTTTGATTTCCTCTGTGATTTTTTTTTCCCCCACAAGCTTGATGTTTAGGCTCCATATGTGTGTATTTTTAATAGTTTTCTTTTCTGCAGTTGACATTTAATCTTGCCACATCATGATAAAAAACTACACTTGAAATGATTTCATTATCAGTGCTAGATTTATGGCACAGGATGTGATCTATCCTGAGAATGTTCCATGTGCACTGGAGAAAAAGGTGAAGTTCATTGTTTTGGGGTGAAATGTCTTAATAGATACCAATTAGGTCTAACTGGTCTTTTGTATCATTTGAATTTTATCTTTGCTAGTTTTCTTCTTGGTTTTCTATCCTCAGGTGTGAGTGGGTATTAAAGAAGTCTCCTACTATTATTGTGTTACTGTTAACTTCCCTTTTCATACTTGTTAACATTTGCCTTAGGTATTGCTGTGCTCCTTTGTTGGGTGCATATATATTTATAATTGTTATATTTTCTTCTTGGATTGATCCTCTGATCATTATTTAGTGTCCTGGTTTGTGTCTTTTCTTGGCCTTTATTTCAAAGTCTGTTGTAACATACATATATTGCTACTGCTTCCTTCTTTTGGTATCTATCTGCACAAAATATCTTTTTCCAGCCCTTCACCTTCAGTTTGTAATAGTTCGTGGTTTTGAGGTGGGTCTCTTGTAGAAAACGAATGTAGGGGTCTTGTTTTTGTATCTTTTCAGCCAGTCTTTGTCTTTTTGTTGCGGCATTTGTGATTTCCCGTTTGTGATTTCCGGTGAGTTTATAAACCTCTTTTGTGTTTCGTATCTATAGAAGTAAGTAAGTAAGTAAGTAAAGTCACTCAGTTGTGTCCGACTCTTTGTGACCCCGTGGACTGCAGCCACCAGGCTCCTCAGTCCATGGGATTCTCCAGGCAAGAATACTGGAGTGGGTTGCCATTTCCTTCTCCAGGGGATCTTCCGACCCAGGGATTGAACCCGGGTCTCCCGCATTGGAGGCAGATGCTTTAACCTCTGAGCCACCAGGGAAGCCCCATCTATAGAACATCCTTTATTATTTTTTGAATAGTTATTTTGGTGGTGCTGAATTCTCTCAGCTTTTGCTTGTCTTATAAAGCTTTTGATTTCTCTTTCATATTTTAATGAGATCTTTGCTGGGTATAGTAATCTGGGTTGTACATTTTTCTCTTTCATGACGTTAAGTATGTCTTGCCATTCCTTTCTGGCCTGAAGTGTTTTTATTGAAAGGTCAGCTGTTATCCTTATGGGACTCCTCTTGTGTGTTATTTGTTCCTTTTCCCTTGCTGCTTTTAATAGTTGCTCTTTGTGTTTGATCTTCATTAATTTGATTAATATGTGTCTTGGAGTGTTTTGCCTTGAGTTTATCCTGTTTGTGACTCTCTGGGTTTCTTGGACTTGGATGGCTATTTCCTTCTCCATTTTAGGGATGCTTTCAACTGTTATCTCTTTGAGTATCTTGCCATTCCTTTCTGGCCTGAAGTGTTTTTATTGAAAGGTCAGCTGTTATCCTTATCGGACTCCTCTTGTGTGTTATTTGTTCCTTTTCCCTTGCTGCTTTTAATAGTTGCTCTTTGTGTTTGATCTTCATTAATTCGATTAATATGTGTCTTGGGGTGTTTTGCCTTGGGTTTATCCTGTTTGTGACTCTCTGGGTTTCTTGGACTTGGATGGCTATTTCCTTCTCCATTTTAGGGATGCTTTCAACTCTTATCTCTTCGAGTATTTTATTATGGCCTTACTTTTTGTTTTCTTCCTCTGGGACTCGTATGATTCAAATGTTGGGACATTTAACATCCTCCTAGAGGTCTCTGAGGTTGTCCTCATTTCTTTTAATTCTTTTTTCCTCTCTGCTTTGTTTACTTCCACCATTCTATCTTCTACCTCAGTCATCCTATTTTCTGTCCTCGTTATTCTACTGTTTGTTCCCTCCAGAGAGCTTTTGATCTCAGTTGCTGCTTTATTCAATGTTGATTGACTCTTTTTTATTTCTTCGAGGTCCTTGTTAAACATTTCTTCCACTTCTCAATCCTTTTCTCAACAATCTGTTTATCTGTAACTCCACTTTGTTTTCAAGATTTTGGATCTTTACTCTCATTATTCTGAATGCTTTTTCA
Organism: Aepyceros melampus; assembly: GCA_006408695.1. Taxonomy (NCBI): domain Eukaryota; kingdom Metazoa; phylum Chordata; class Mammalia; order Artiodactyla; family Bovidae; genus Aepyceros; species Aepyceros melampus. Next base: position 22,691 of record SJXQ01000301.1, on the reverse strand, counting down.
GGTAGACTGCCTATCTCCTCCTCTGTTTGGTTTGGTTGGCATTTATCCATTACCTACTGAGCATTTCTCTGCCTTTTCATTTTGTTTAGATTGCTGGGTTTGGGGAGGCCTTTTTGTATGCTGGAAGTTTGTGGTTCCTCTTTATTGTGCAGGTTGTTGCCTGTGGTTAGAGTTGGACTAGTGGCTTATCATCTTTTCCTAGTTAGGAAAGCTTGTGTCTTTGTTCTGGTGGGTGGAGTTGTATTTGTTTTATCTGGAGTGCAGATAGTGTCCAGTAGTGAGTTTTGAGGTGTCTGTAAGTTTGGTATGACTTTGGGTAGCCTGTATTTTAATGCTCAGGTCTATGTTCCTGGGTTGCTGGAGAATTAGCATGGTATGTCTTGCTCTGGAACTTGTTAGCTCTTGGGTGGAGCTTGATTCTCGTGTAGGTATGAAGGCTTTTGGCTGAGCTCTTGTCAGTTAATGTTCCCAGAGTTAGAGTTTTCTAGTGTTTTCAAGTTTGGATTTAAGCCTCCTGCCTCTGACTTTCAGTCTTACTCTTGTAGTAGCGTCAAGACTTCTCCATGCATACAGCACAGATGACAGAACATCTAGGTTAATGGTGAAAAGATTCTCCACAGTGAAGGACACCCAGAGAGGTTCACAGAGTGACAGGGAGAAGAAAAGAGGGAGGAGGGAGATGACCTAACTAGTAGGAGAAGAGGGGTGGAGTCAAAAGGGAAGAGGTCAATCTAGCCAGTGATCAGTTCCCTAAATGTTCTCTACAGCCTGGAATACCCAGAGAGATTCACAGAGTTAAATAGAGAAGAGAAGGGGGAGAGAGGAGATAGAGGTGACCTGGGGGAGAAAAGGGAGAGTCAAAAGGGGAGAGAGGAATCAAGCCAGCAGTCATAGCCCTAGGCAAAAGTGGTTACTGAAGATTAGATTTTTAAGGGTACAGTATTGATAGCAAATACCAAAAAGCAAAGATTAAAAATCAAGAGGTTAGACTCTGAAAAATACAATATTAAAAACACAAAACAAGATCAATCACAAAAACTATTTAAAAATATATATGAAATTTGCTTTAAAAATAGGGTCAGGGAAGGGTTCAGTTAGTTCAGTTCTGTCGCTCAGTCGTGTCCGACTCTTTGCAACCCCATGAATCACAGCACATCAGGCCTTCCTATCCATCACCATCTCCCGGAGTTCACTCAAACTTATGTCCATCCATCTTATCCTCTGTCATACCCTCTTCCTCCTGCCCCCAGTCCCTCCCAGCATCAGAGTCTTTTTGAATGAGTCAGCTCTTTGCATGAGGTGGCCAACGTACTGGAGTTTCAGCTTTAGCATCAGTCCTTTCAAAGAACACCCAGGACTGATTTCCTTTAGAATGGACTGGTTGGATCTCCTTGCAGTCTAAGGGACTCTCAAGTCTTTTCCAATGCCACAGTTCAAAAGTATCAATTCTTTGGTGCTCAGCTTGCTTCACAGTCCAACTCTCACATCCATACAGGACCACTGGGAAAACCATAATAGGTTATAAAATGAAAAATAATAAGTTTAAAGTAAATTTTAAATTAAAAACAATAACAATAAAAATATATCTAGGAATTTCTCTGTAGCACTTCAGGGCAGGTGGGGTCCGTTCAGTTTCAGATAGTTCCTTGTTCCAGCTTCTGTTTCTTCCGAAGGTCTGTGAGTGTCTTCCAGTGCTTAATCAATCCTAACTACAGGGTTTTAATCTCTTGTACCTGTCAGTTCCCAAGTAGTTCCCTCTTTTTTTTTTTTTTCTTTTTGACTTCCTCTGTTTGCCAGTCTCTTCAGTGTCTATAATTTCCTCCATGACACAAGGGGGCAAAGGTAGTCACTTATTTTGGCTCACTTGATCAGTTGTGCCTGTGGGCAGGGAGGAACAGTGCATGTGTGGGGGGTGCTTGCAGTGTATGGACCACACTGGGTTTGACGCTCTCACAGTGTGTGTACTTTCCCTGTCTACGGTGCTTAGGCTGCAGGTTGCTCTGCAGGGGAACTGTCCAAAGTAGGCCCTGGGTTGTGTGCCCTTCTCAGATCTAAGGTACTCAGGTTCAGATTCTTGGGTACTCCACAAAGGCACAGACTTAGTTGGGCATGCGTTTTGTGCCCTTCCAGATCTGAGCAGCTTGGGTGACCTGGTGTTTGGCGAGTGCATTGTTTCAGGTGGGTGGTGCATCTTGATCACCTCCCTGGTCCCAGCCACTTGGTTTCTTGGGTGTGCAACAAGACTGGGGTTCACGTGTCTTCTCTGGGGAGCTGATCTCTGGCTGCAGCCTTCCTGGCATATTTAGAGCGTTATCAAAAGGGGGGTTGGGCTGAAATGGGAAAACAGACAAATTTTTGTTTTGGGGGGCACATGTTCAGGAAAAACCAGGGAGAAATCTGATGACTCAAATTGCCCTGCCATCTGAGTTTGCCACGTGACCCTGTCACGGGTGGGATTCCTCACTCTGGCTCCCGACACTCCACAAAGGCACAGACTTAGTTGGGCATGCGTTTTGTGCCCTTCCAGATCTGAGCAGCTTGGGTGATCTGGTGTTTGGCGAGTGCACTGTTTCAGGTGGGTGGTGCATCTTGATCACCTCCCTGGTCCCAGCCACTTGGTTTCTTGGGTGTGCAACAAGACTGGGGTTCACGTGTCTTCTCTGGGGAGCTGATCTCTGGCTGCAGCCTTCCTGGCATATGTCAGCTGTCCAGAATCCCAAGAGTTGGTTAGGAAATGGAAGCCTGCTCATGATTTTGTGGAGCATGCCATCTGTGGGGCCAAGATTGCCCCTTGCCTTCTGGCTTTGGTGGTTGCCAGCCTGTGTCTCTGCCTCGAGCAGGGGGATGGCCATGTCCACAGCTGGCTAGCTCTCCTCTGGGATTCACTCAGTCCTTTGTTCTGTGAACAGGCCAGGCTCTACCTCAGCTTAGGGCTTTTCAGGAGAAAGTTCTCTCTCTGTTTCTCCGCGCCGCCCCCCCACCCTGCCTCTGTGGCTGTACCTCAGTTTGGGTTGCTACCTCACATTAGTTCTCTGAGATTGTCCTCAGGGCATTACCCTAAGCATGCATTCTAAGCCTCCTTGTTCAGCCACCACTCACTGGTGGCAGATGCAAGTGTCTGGGCTACTTCTCCACTGGGAGTTATGATTAGGTGCATATTCTGTCCTTTTTTTTTCCTTCCCGGTTATGTTGCCCCCTGAGATTGCCAAACTCCCCACAGACCTGCCTGTGAGAGGGTTTCCTGGTGTTTGGAAACTTCTCCTCTTTCATGACCCCTTCGCTGGGCTGGGTCTCCATCCCTAACTGTTTTGTCCCTGTTTTTGTCTTTTATATTTTGTCTTACCTCTTTCCAAAGCTAATGGGTGCCTGGTGTCTTTCGCCAGCATTCAGAAGTTGTTTGGTGGAAGTTTGTCAGCAGTCAGATGATCTCTTTTTTTGAATCTGTCCCACAGACCTGCCTGTGAGAGGGTTTCCTGGTGTTTGGAAACTTCTCCTCTTTCATGACCCCTTCACTGGGCTGGGTCTCCGTCCCTAACTGTTTCGTCTCTGTTTTTGTCTTTTATATTTTGTCCTACCTCTTTTCAAAGCTAATGGGTGCCTGGTGTCTTCCGCCAGCATTCAGAAGTTGTTAGGTGGAAGTTTGTCAGCAGTCAGATGATCTCTTTTTTTGAATCTGTTGGGGAGAAAGTGGCCTTCCCGTCCTGTTTGTCCACCTTCTTAGAACCACCCTATTTCCGTGTTCTTTGTGGGATCCTTAGTTCCTTGCCTAGGGATTGAATCCACACCTGCAACAGTAAAAGCACTGAGTCTTAACTGCTGGATCACCAGGGAAGTCCTATTCCTAAATTCTTTTAAAAGTAACCTATCATTTTTCATTTGTATTTTGTTGTTGTTATGGAATTACATATAAAACACTATTAGAACATTTTATGCCAAATGATATGAGCTTAGTTTTAAATCACATGGAATGTCTTAGTCTTTTTTTTTAATTGGAGGATAATTACTGTGCTATGTTGGTTTCTGCCTTCATCAACATGAATCAGCCACAGGTATACATGTCGCTGCTGTCTTGAACCTCTCTCCTTCCCACTTTCCATCTATCCTACCCCTCTAGGTTGTCCTAATGGCTATCTGTTGTCCCTTTCATATATATATGTTTTCTTGCTACTCTCTCCATTCATCTCACCTTCTCCTTCCCCTTCCCCATATGTTTATATTGTATACAGCACACCTTTCTTATTATTCATCTGTTGATGGACACTTCAGTTCAGTTCACTTCAGTCACTCAGTCGTATCCAACTCTTTGCGACCCCATAAATGACAGCGTGCCAGGCCTCCCTGTCCATCACCAACTATCGGAGCTCACTCAAACTGATGTCCATCGAGTTGGTGATGCCATCCAGCCACCTCATCTTCTGTCGTCCCCTTCTCCTCCTGCCCCCAATCCCTTCCAGCATCACAGTCTTTTCCAATGAGTCAACTCTTCGCATGAGGCCGCAAAAGTAATGGTGTTTCAGCTTTAGCATCAGTCCTTCCAAAGAACACCCAGGACTGATTTCCTTTAGAATGGACTGGTTGGATCTCCTTGCTGTCCAGGGGACTCTCAAGAGTCTTCTCCAACACCACAGTTCAAAAGCATCAATACTTTGGCTCTCAGCTTTCTTCACAGTCCAACTCTTACATCCATACATGACTACTGGAAAAACCATAGCCTTGATTAGATGGACCTTTGTTGGCAAAGTAATGTCTCTGCTTTTCAATATGCTATCTAGGTTGGTCATAACTTTTCTTCCAAGTAGTAAGTGTCTTTTAATTTCATGGCTGCAGTCACCATCTGCAGTGATTTTGGAGCTCCAAAAAATAAACTCTGACACTGTTTCCACTGTTTCCCCATCTTTTTCCCATGAAGTGATGGGACCAGATGCCATGATCTTCGGTTTCTGAATGTTGAGCTTTAAGCCAACTTTTGCATTCTCCTCTTTCACTTTCGTCAAGAGGCTTTTTAGTTCCTCTTCACTTTCTGCCACACGGGTGGTATCATCTGCATATCTGAGGTTATTGGTATTTCTCCCAGCAGTCTTGATTCCAGCCTGTGCTTCCTCCAGCCCAGCATTTCTCATGGTGTACTCTGTATATAAGTTAAATAAGTGAGGTGACAGTGTACAGCCTTGACGTACTCCTTTTCCTATTTGGAACCAGTCTGTTGTTCCATGTCCAGTTCTAAGTGTTGCTTCCTGACTTGCATATAGGTTTCTCAAGAGGCAGGTCAGGTGGTCTGGTATTCCCATCTCTTTCAGAATTCTCTGCAGTTCATTGTGATCCACACAGTCAAAGGCTTTGGCATAGTCAATAAAGCAGAAATAGATGTTTTTCTGGAACTGTCTTGCTTTTTTGATGATCCAGTGGACGTTGCCAATTTGATCTCTAGTTCCTCTGCCTTTTCTAAAACCACTTAGATTGCTTCTATATCGCAACTGATGTAAACATCAAAAGCACATATTTTTCTTGTTTTTAATTCATTTCTTTAGAAGATAGTTTCTTTATAGTGTTGTGCTGGTTTCTGCCATACATCAGTGTGAATCAGCCATAGATATAGATATGTCCCCTTCCTCAGTAAACTCTCTCCCACCCTCCCTCCCAACCCACCCTTCTCGGTTGTCACAGAGTACCAGATTTGAGCTCCCCTAGTCATAGAGCCAAGTACTCACTGGCTATCTGTTTTATGTATGGCAGTGTATCTTTCCGTGCTAGTCTCCCAATTCATGCCACCCTCTCTTTTAAAGATCTATTTGTATAGTTAATTGCTGTTGATATGATAGATAAATTATATCTTTGAGTTTATTGTTAATATTTACATATTGAATATATAGATTCTGTGCTCCAGAATTAAGTATTGCACTTTTCTTTGTCTGTATTCTTTGCTTTACCAAGAGAGCAGTACATTTTCAGAGATTTGTGTTGCTATGTACTATGTTTTCGATTCAACTTGAAGGATTTCCTTTAGCATTTATTTAAGAACCAGGTATACTGAGAATGAATTCAAGAAGCTTTTATCTGTGAAAAACCTTCATTTCTTAATATTGAAAGGATTTTTAAAGTTAGCATACTTGCTTGGTAGTGTTTTGCTTTAATATTTTCAGTGTATCATCCTGTTGTCCTTCAGCCTGCAAGATATCTGCTAAGAAATTCAGATATAATCTTACAGAATATTTGTTATTATGTACTGACTCTGTTTCCTCTTGCTGTTTTACCATTTTATGTTTGTCTTTGCCTTGGATGGTTAGATCATACTTTGTCTTATTATCTCTTTGCGTTTTCCTAGTTGGAAATTTTTGAGCTTCTTGTATATATTCATGTATTGTTCTAGTCATTAGTTCTTCAGATAAACTCTGTTCATCCCTTCCTTTCTGGGACTCTCATAATGATGATTCTTCCTAGTCATAGAACAAGTACTCACTGGCTGTCTATTTTATGTATGGCAGTGTATCTTTCCGTGCTAGTCTCCCAATTCATGCCACCCTGTCTTTTAAAGATCTGTTTGTATAGTTAATTGCTGTTGATATGATAGATAAATTATATCTTTGAGTTTATTGTTAATATTTACATATTGAATATATAGATTCTGTGCTCCAGAATTAAGTATTGCACTTTTCTTTGTCTGTATTCTTTGCTTTACCAAGAGAGCAGTACATTTTCAGAGATTTGTGTTGCTATGTACTATGTTTTCGATTCAACTTGAAGGATTTCCTTTAGCATTTATTTAAGAACCAGGTATACTGAGAATGAATTCAAGAAGCTTTTATCTGTGAAAAACCTTCATTTCTTAATATTGAAAGGATTTTTAAAGTTAGCATACTTGCTTGGTAGTGTTTTGCTTTAATATTTTCAGTGTATCATCCTGTTGTCCTTCAGCCTGCAAGATATCTGCTAAGAAATTCAGATATAATCTTACAGAATATTTGTTATTATGTACTGACTCTGTTTCCTCTTGCTGTTTTACCATTTTATGTTTGTCTTTGCCTTGGATGGTTAGATCATACTTTGTCTTATTATCTCTTTGCGTTTTCCTAGTTGGAAATTTTTGAGCTTCTTGTATATATTCATGTATTGTTCTAGTCATTAGTTCTTCAGATAAACTCTGTTCATCCCTTCCTTTCTGGGACTCTCATAATGATGATTCTAGTGATGTATTTTAGGTTATTTAGTTGATGTTACTTTTTTTTGTTTTTTCTTTTTCTTCTCAAAGTCTGTAATTTAGATTACCTGTTTTCAAGATTTGTTCATCTTTGCTGATAACTGTTCGAATCTGCTGATTTATTAATCTAGTGAGTTTCCCAGTTGTCTTGCATTTTCTAGTTTTTGAACTTGTATATAGTTGTTTTCTGTTTATTACCTGTTTTGGAAATACTTTTTATAATTTGTTTTGTATTGGAAATTCTCTATGTGTAAAGTCTAATTTTATTTATGTATGATCTTCCTAATTTTTTTAGGTCTCTGTTTCTCCTTTAGCTCTTTGAAACTTTTTCAGACATTTGCTTCAAAGTCTTTCTCAAGTAAGTCCAGTGCCTCTGCATTTAGTATCGTGGCTTTTATTTTGTTCTCTTACAGGAACTGTGATCTTGCTTCCCTGTATATTTATATCCCTTGTTTTATTTAAGATTGGGCATTTGAAGAAAAAAAAAAAACATAAAAAAACAGGCATCTCTTCTAGTCTTGAAAAACTTCAGAAAGAAAATATCAACCTAGTATCTAAGCTTCATCTTCCCTGGAGCTGTATTCTTTTGTCTGATTTGTCTGTGTACACAACTGTTTTATGTCTTAATAGCCCTGAGTCTCACTCTTGCTTCTTCTGTGACCCCCATTTTATTGTATTCCTTTGCTCATAATCCTTTGTCCCTCAGGCACCTTTAGCCTATAGTCTTTCTGAAACTTTTATTCACCTGGTCTCACACAACTGCTTTCAGGCATCTTCAACATCATAGTACAACTGTGCCACAGTTCTACAGGTACTCCGAGTCCAACAAGGCAGAAACTAGTCTCTTGAGCAGCCCTGAAACAGGACAGACCTTTGAAAACAAGTGCTGTTTGTTTCCTTCTGTCTCATGAGGGGAACTGTGGATTGATTGGCTTCTACTTGGCTATAAAATACTGGGTGAGCAAAAATGCCACAAAAGTTTTTCTCTTTTAACTGTAGCCTTGTTTTGTTAGTATTATCCTTTGCTGCTGCTTTGGTCAGAATGTTCTGTATTTGGTGTTCTATATCTGGAACCTATATCACCCATTTTTACTAACTTTCTTTTTCTTTCATATTCTTTAGAATTATACTTTTTATTCATATTTAGGTGGTTTTGTTTTCGAAGGAAAACTTTAGTTATCAGTCCAGTGTGGTGTTGACTGTGCTATTGAGAATAATCTGTTTATAGGCTGTCTATTCTAGTTCTTTACTTTTTTTCTCTTCATTTATTTTCCTTAAAGCTATTATATTCCTTTGAGGTGCTATAAAAAATACATTTTTCAAGGGAAAAATTGGTAATGACTTTTTTTGTTTTTAAATAAGTTTTGTGCTATTGAGAATAATCTGTTTATAGGCTGTCTATTCTAGTTCTTTACTTTTTTTCTCTTCATTTATTTTCCTTAAAGCTATTATATTCCTTTGAGGTGCTATAAAAAATACATTTTTCAAGGGAAAAATTGGTAATGACTTTTTTTGTTTTTAAATAAGTTTTTTTTTTTTTTGTCTTGGGACATTATACCTAGGGGGACCTGAAGTGCTCCTGTTTCCTAATTCTGAAAGGGCAGGTTTTTTTGTTTTTAGAGAGATGTTAGTATATGTGTTATAGCAACCTCTTGTTTGCTTTTCTTGTCATTCGTGATGGCCAAAATCCATGTATGAAGCTCTGGGATTTTAAGAAGGTAATAGACAGACTTTTCTTTATATAACAGCAGTTTTGAATTTAGAGGAAAATGTAGTAAGTTTGTCAAAATTTTACACTTATGCTAATGATATGGACCTAAAATTCATAAATTTTTATTTTTCATTTTGCAGTTTTAATTGGTTGGGGTCAGATAAGAAGAGAAGTAACCATCAAGCCAACAGTAGATGATGAATGAAGATTATCAGTTAAATAATATATTTGGATGAAGTCAGAATTTCTCTTAACAAGCTAGTGGTATAATTTCAAACCAGTACCAGCAAATACATTTCATTTCGTTAGAAGAGCTGTTAGGTTGTTTTCATTTTTTTCTAATGAGAATTAGTTTTTATTCTAAAATAAATAATAGGGTTAATGATAAATGTCAGAATTAGCGTGTTGATGGGTTCAACCCACATTTTAGCAATGTCACTTTTGTGCATCAGTTCAGGTTTCAAATGAAGCTGCTGTTACAACCAGCCTTTGCTAGTGTACACATACCACTGAACCTGTTTGAAATAAAGTTTTTCTCTTAGTTTTTCATGATTTGCCTTTGAGTATTTCTGGGGGCTGTCACACCATTCAAAACCTGCAGACAGAGTCTCCTTCAAAACCAGGTTTTCTTTTTTATCCCATATTTTGTCAGCCTTCTGTTTAAAATGTAGAATGAGAATTAGTATGTTCAGATTGAATTGTCCCTTAAACTAGGGGACTCCCTGGTGACTTAGATGGTAAAAAATCTTCCTGCAGTACAAAAACTCAGATTTGATCCCTGGGTGGGAAAGATCCCCTAGAGGAGGGAATAGCAATCCACTCCAGTGCTTTTGCATGGAGAATCCCATTGACAGAAAAGCTGGTAGTCTATACAGTCTTACGAGGTTGCAGAGTCAGATGTGACTGAGCAAGCATCACTTAGAGCATAAGGGATTAATTACATGGACAGACCTTTCTCACCCTTTACTATTTTCCTAGACTGAAACACAGGAAGCTTAAGCCAATTTTAATAAATAAAACAATAAACAATAAAACAACTGTTCTATCCCAGTTGTTTGAGAAGGCAATGGCATCCCACTCTAGTACTCCTACCTGGAAAATTCCATGGACAGAGGGGCCTGGTAGGCGGCAGTCCATGGGGTCGCCAAGAGTTGGACACAACTGAGCGACTTCCCTTTCACTTTTCACTTTCATGCATTGGAGAAGGAAATGGCAACCCACTCCAATGCTCTTGCCTGAAGAATCCCAGGGATGGGGGAATCTTGGAAGCTTAAGCCAATTTTAATAAATAAAACAATAAACAATAAAACAACTGTTCTATCCCAGTTGTTTGAGAAGGCAATGGCATCCCACTCTAGTACTCCTACCTGGAAAATTCCATGGACAGAGGGGCCTGGTAGGCGGCAGTCCATGGGGTCGCCAAGAGTTGGACACAACTGAGCGACTTCCCTTTCACTTTTCACTTTCATGCATTGGAGAAGGAAATGGCAACCCACTCCAATGCTCTTGCCTGAAGAATCCCAGGGATGGGGGAATCTGGTGGACTTCCGTCTATGTGGTCGCACAGAGTCAGACACGACTGACACGATTTAGCATAGCATAGCATAATATGGATTCTAATTACTAGCCTTTTTTCCTGATCAAATAGCATGTTTCTCTCTCTTTTTTTTTCCCCTCCTTTTTCCTTCTTCCTTAAAATACTCACTAGAAGGCCTTCCATGGTCCAGTGGTTAAGACTCAGCATTCCCACAGCAAGGGCCTGAGTTCAGTTTAGTCAAGAAGTAAGACCTCATATGCCTTATGGTGTGAAAAAATTCATTATAAGTAATAATTGTTAAAATTGGCATACTCATGATTTTAAGTCACATTTGAAAAAAATTACAACTTGCAGAAGACACAGAGCTGATAATATAAGCAGTTTGCAAATAATGATGTTTCCTTAGCCCAGATACATTTTAAATTGACTTAAGCCAATCATATTTAAAAATTGATAATTTGAGATACAGTAGGCTGGGAGACTTAAATGTGTTACAATATTGAATATGTTGTTTTTAAAGAAATATAAAGGCAATATTAACATTTAAGATGATGGGGAATATGGGTCATAAATTTAAGATCAAGAACAAGTTTATCTCCAGGTCTAAAGTTCTGCACGTGATTTCAGTAGCATCATGCAGCTGGTAAAGTCCAAAAGGGATTTAATTCATTTTAGCAATTTCTATAAACTAACCTTTGTCTATAAAGAAAAACTTACACTTTTATTGTGTACTTTGCTTGTGCTTTGGCATGTTCTTTATATATATAGCAATTTGTTACTAAATTCCATTGAGCCTGGGCACTGTTACCCCATTTTTTAAAGGAAGCTAAGAAATTTTTCCAAGCCTTGCAGCTAATAAGTAGCAGAATTAGAATTCAAATCTAAATTATCTGGATTCAGAGTTTATACCCCTAACTGTGAAATTACACATCTCGTTTGGAAGCTACATTTTCCAGTTGTGGGTGCCATGGTATCAAGATAGAACTTCTAAATGTTTTTCAAGAGGTATTCAGTTTTCCAGAGTCTTTTTCCTCTGTTCATTTTATTACTATTTTCATACAATTTTATTTGCTTTTTATATTAATACTAGTTAAAAATTTCCTTCTATGAGGGAGGAGTCTCAGTTTCCTTGTTTTGGTCATCTGTCTTTGCTTTATATATTGAGAGTAAGTTTAGGTAAAGTACACTGTGTGTATCATTTANTATATTCCTTTGAGGTGCTATAAAAAATACATTTTTCAAGGGAAAAATTGGTAATGACTTTTTTTGTTTTTAAATAAGTTGATTTTTTTTTTTGTCTTGGGACATTATACCTAGGGGGACCTGAAGTGCTCCTGTTTCCTAATTCTGAAAAGGTAGTTTTTTTGTTTCTAGACATGTTAGTATATGTGTTATAGCAACTTCTTGTTTGCTTTTCTTGTCATTCGTGGTGGCCAAAATCCATGTATGAGGCTCTGGGATTTTAAGAAGGTAATAGACGGACTTTTCTTCGTATAACAGCAGTTTTGAATTTAGAGGAAAATGTAGTAAGTTTGTCAAAATTTTACACTTATGCTAATGAAATGGACCTAAAATTCATAATTTTTTATTTTTCATTTTGCAGTTTAATTGGTTGGGGTCAGATAAGAAGAGGAGTAACCATCAAGCCAACAGTAGATGATGAATGAAGATTATCAGTTAAATAATATATTTGGATGAAGTCAGAATTTCTCTTAACAAACTAGTGGTATAATTTCAAAGCAGTACCAGCAAATACATTTCATTTCGTTAGTAGAGCTGTTAGGTTGTTTTCATTTTTTTCTAATGAGAATTAGTTTTTATTCTAAAATAAATAATAGGGTTTATGATAAATGACAGAATTAGCGTGTTGATGGGTTCAACCCACATTTTAGCAATGTCACTTTTGTGCATCAGTTCAAGTTTCAAATGAAGCTGCTGTTACAACCAGCCTTTGCTAGTGTACACATACCACTGAACCTGTTTGAAATAAAGTTTTTCTCTTAGTTTTTCATGATTTGCCTTTGAGTATTTCTGGGGGCTGTCACACCACTCAAAACCTGCAGAGTCTCCTTCAAAACCAGGTTTTCTTTGTTATCCCATATTTTGTCGGCCTTCTTTTTAAAATGTAGAGTGAGAATTAGTAGGTTCAGATTGAATTGTCCCTTAAACTAAGGGACTCCCTGGTGACTTAGATGGTAAAAAATCTGCCTGCAGTACAAGAAACTCGATTTGATCCCTGGGTGGGGAAGATCCCCTAGAGGAGGGAATAGCAATCCACTCCAGTGCTTTTGCATGGAGAATCCCATTCACAGAAAAGCTGGTAGGCTATACAGTCTTATGAGGTTGCAGAGTCAGATGTGACTGAGCAAGCATCACTTAGAGTATAAGGGATTAATTACATGGACAGACCTTTCTCACCCTTTACTATTTTCCTAGACTAAAACACAGGAAGCTTAAGCCAATTTTAATAAATAAAACAGTAAACAATAAAACAACTGTTCTATCCCAGTTGTTTGAGAAGGCAGTGGCATCCCACTCCAGTACTCCTATGTGGAAAATTCCGTGGACAGAGGGGCCTGGTAGGCTGCAGTCCATGGGGTTGCCAAGAGTTGGACACAACTGAGCGACTTCCCTTTCACTTTTCACTTTCATGCATTGGAGAAGGAAATGGCAACCCACTCCAATGTTCTTGCCTGGAGAATCCCAGGGATGGGGGAGTCTGGTGGACTTCCATCTATGTGGTCGCACAGAGTCAGACACGACTGACACGACTTAGCATAGCATAGCATAATATGGATTTTAATTACTAGCCTTTTTTTCCTGATCAAATAGCATGTTTCTCTCTCTTTTTTTTTCCCCTCCTTTTTCCATCTTCCTTAAAATACTCAGTAGAAGGGCTTCCATGGTCCAGTGGTTAAGACTCAGCATTCCCACAGCAAGGGCCATGAGTTCAGTTTAGTCAACAAGTAAGACCTCATACACCTTATAGTGTGAAAAAATTCATTATAAGTAATAATTGTTAAAATTGGCATACTCATGATTTTAATTCACATTTGAAAAAAATTAGAACTTGCAGAAGACACTGAGCTGATAATATAAGCAGTTTGCAAATAATGATGTTTCCTTAGCCCAGATACATTTTAAATTAAGCCAATCATATGTAAAAATTGATAATTTGAGATACAGTAGGCTGGGAGACTTAAATGTATTACAATATTGAATATGTTGTTTTTAAAGAAATATAAAGGAATATTAACATTTAAGCTTATGAGACATATGGGTCATAAATTTAATATCAAGAACAAGTTTATCTCCAGGTCTAAAGTTCTGCACATGATTTCAGTAGCATCATGCAGCTGGTAAAGTCGAAAAGGGATTTAATTCATTTTAGCAATTCCTATAAACTAACCTTTGCCTATAAAGAAAAACTTAGACTTTTATTATGTACTTTGCTTGTGCTTTGGCGTGTTCTTTTTATATATAGCAATTTGTTACAAAATTCCATTGAGCCTGGGCACTGTTACCCCATTTTATAAAGGAAGGTAAGAAATTTTTCCAAGGCTTGCAGCTAATAAGTAGTAGAATTATAATTCAAATCTAAATTATCTGGATGCAGAGTTTATACCCCTAACTGTGAGATTACACATCTCGTTTGGAAGCTACATTTTCCAGTTGTGGGTGCCATGGTATCAAGATAGAACTTCCTAAATATTTTTCAAGAGGTATTCAGTTTTTCAGAGTCTTTTTCCTCTGTTCATTTTATTACTATTTTCGTACTATTTTATTTGCTTTTTATATTAATGCTAGTTAAAAATTTCCTTCTATGAGGGAGGAGTCTCAAGTTTCCTTGTTTTGGTCATCTGTCTTTGCTTTATATATATTGAGAGTAAGTTTAGGTAAAGTAGACTGTGTGTATCATTTAGCTAAGGAAATAAATGTCTTTAATACTGTTTTTGGCTAGTAAGACTTATTTGCTGTTAGTATGGTTACATCAGCATAGTTTTGATTCGTATCTACCTAGCATAACTTTGGCCTTTGGTTTCAACTGTAATTGTAGTCAGAAGTAAAACATTTAGGAGATTTTACAACTTTTATTTCCGTAAAAGATCAGAGAATACTTACTTTTGTGTAAGCACAGATTATAATGAACAAACGCTTTTAAATTTGGTTTCTACATCATAACTAGGACATAGCTTATGATATTTCTTTTTTTTTTAACCAACAAATTGCAGACATGTTATATAGATCATGTGTTCAGTATTTAAAGTAGACTTAGCCCAGTAAGATCAGTGGGAGAATATGCAAACCCTTTAAAAGTTATCTTTCAATAATTCTTCTGAATTTAATTCTGTACATATTATTTTAATCTGAGGAATTCATGCAGTTGAAACAGGAATCAAATGTCTGCTATTCCTTCTATAATTAAAGCAAAATCATGCAATCCAGTGTTTAGAAATGAAGTGGATTGGAAACAGGAATTTCAAAGGATAATCATGGAGGGTGGAAATAGCTTTTTCTAACGTTTCTACTTTAATGCTTTCTCTGGAAAGTCATGAATGATGAAAATTGTACATGGGATGTTGATTTCTAATGTGTCATTTGCCTGTTTCTGACATAAGTAGCGCTAACTTTCAGGACTCATACAGGTAACATGCAGAGGACCCAAACACAAAGAATTAAGTAAAAGAAAGTAATAATAATAGACAAAGGATATTTCTGCTGGTAATGGTAGCATGAAATTGAAAGTTTTAGTCATGTCCATCTCTTTGCAGCCCCATGGACTATAGCCTGCCAGGCTCCTGTGTCCATGAAATTCCCAGGTAAGAATACTGGAGAGGCTTGCCACTTCTTTTTTCAAATGGTAGCAGTGGAGATAATTAGATTCTGAGCCATCCAGGATAATAAAATTTTACCAAAGACTTCTTTATTACTTTACTTTTAAATGCTATGAGTCTAAAACTGAATTTTAGTACTGGGAGAGGAAAAAGTGGAAGCAAGAATTTTTTCCTGGAAGAATGTGCTTTGGTAGAATGGAAAACTAAATGTAGTTCAGTAGAATTGTGAAGTACCAAGAGTTCAGAAGTATTGTTTGCAAATTAATTATTTAGACTAAATTTAGACCACTTTTATTTGGGGCAGAGTTTATTGAGAGGTTTTATTTATTATGATGATTTTGTTCAGTTAATTTAAAATTAGATCTGCTGACTTAAAATGAACTGAAGATGTATTCTGGAACTTAGCAGTGTTTTGGAAGTGTTGAATTTGTGCAGAATTGATAGTATTATTTGCTGAGTGAGTGGAAGAATTTACTCAAAGCCACAACAGCTCTTTATTTTTTGCACTATGGAAATATTTTAACGTTCAGCTTAAGTTGCTTTCTAAAGTATAAGCTCTTCATGAGGAAGTTATGGTAGTTTGTGTCCAGAAATTTATTCATTTCATGTAATTTGTGGATTTGTTGGCAAAAACTATTTGTGAGATCCATTATCTTCATACTACATTTGAGTGTTTAGTGTTACAACATGTTTAATTTTAAATTTCCACCCTTTTCCACCACTACTCAGCTAGTCTAGGGGTTTATGAATTTGTCTTATCAAATGACCAGCATTTTTTCTCTATTTTCCTTTTTGAATATTGATCTCTGCACTTAAAAAACTTTTTTTTGTCCATTTCCTTTCTCTGAATCTAAGTGACTGTTCTTTTCAGGTGGAAGCTTAATTTTTTTTTTTTCTAACACAACCATTTAGTATTATAAATTTTCCTCTGTGTTCTACTTTACTTGGATCTCACAGATGCAAAACATACTATTTTCATATTTAATTTTTATAAAAATTTTTCCGTTGAAACTTTGATCAAAGAGTGTTCAGCAGTATTAGATTAGATACCACATAGTTGAGATTTTTCAAGGTACCTTTCTTTTACTGGTTTCTCAGTTCATTTCTTTGTAGCCCAAGAAAGTACATTTTTTGAGTTTTAATTGTGAATTTCATTTGCCATGGTCTAGAATTTGATATATTTTGTATGTTCTATGTGCACTTAAAAACTATGTTTACTGCTATTAGGCAGGAATGCATTTGATGGAGAATGGGGGAAACAAAAGTGTCTACTGAACTCAGAATCATGATAAATCAGTGGCTAAGTTCATATAGGGTAACTTAGAAGATGGTGCCTGGATCAGATAAGTAATGATCTGAAACAGTTGCAGCTGCATGCAGGCTGCACCTCTGAGGAGATAATTGGGACAGTTTTATAGTAAATCTAGGCAGTAGGATTGTTGAGCTTGGAAACAGGATGTTCATTCCCAGATTCCAGTATTACAAATGGGTGACTAACCTGGTGTCTCAACAGAAGAGTCTGAAATGCAGTACTTAGATGCAGTCGCAAAAATGACAAAATGATCTCTGTTTGTTTCCAAGGCAAACCATTCAATATCCTGGTAATCCAAGTTTATGCCCTGACCAATAATGATGAAGAAGCTGAACAGTTCTGTGAAGACCTACGAGATCTTTTAGAACTAACACCCAAAATAGATGTTGTTATCATTATAGGGGACTGGAATGCAAAAGGAAGAAGTCAAGAAACACCTGGAATAACAGATGTTGGGCCTGGATTACAGAGTGAAACAGGGCAAAGGCTAATAGAGTTTTGCCAAGAGAACTCACTGGTCATAGCAAACACACTCTTCCAACAACACAAGAGAATACTCTTACACATGGACATCACCAGAAGGTCAATACTGAAATCAGATTGATTATATTCTTTGCAGGCAAAGATGGAGAAGCTCTATACAGTTAGTAAAAACAGGACTGGGAAGTGACTGTTGCTTAGATCATGAATTCCTTATTGCCGAATTCAGATTTAAATTGAAAGTAGGGGAAACCACTGGACCATTCAGTTATGACCTAAATCAAATACCTTGTGATTATACAGCTGGTTTTAGAAAAGGCAACCAGAGCCCAAATTGACAACATCTGCTAGATATTGAAAAAGAGAGTTCCAGAAAAACATCTGTTTTATTGACTATGCCAGAGCGTTTGTGTGGATCATAATAAACTGGAAAATTCTGAAAGAGATGGGAATATTAGACCACCTGACCTGCCTCTTGGGAAATCTCTTTGCAGGTCAGGAAGCAACAGTTAGAACTGGACATAGAATAGCAGACTGGTTCCACATAGGAAAAGGATTATGTCAAGGCTGTATATTGTCACCCTGTGTATTTAACTTATATGTATAGTACATCATGAAAAACGCTGGGCTGGATGAAGCTGTAATCACGATGACCAGGAGAAATATCAATAACTGTGATATGAAGATGACACACCACCCTTACGACAGAAACAAAGAAGAACTAAAGAGTCTCTTGATGAAAGAGGAGAGTAAAAAAGTTGCCTTAAAGCACAACATTAAGAATACTAAGATCATAGCATCTGGTCCCGTCAAATTGGTGGGGAAATAGTGGCAGACTTTATATTTTGGGGCTCCAGAATCACTGCAGATGGGGACTGACATAAAACTAAAAGATGTACTGCTTGGAAGGAAACTTCAGACCAACCTAGACAGCATATTAAAAAGCAGAGGTATTATTTGCCAACAAGGTCTGTCTAGTCAAGGCTGTGGTTTTTCCAATAGTCATGTATGGATGTGATAGTTGGACCATAAAGAGAGCTGAGCACCAAAGAATTGATGCTTTTGAACTGTGGTGTTGGAGAAGACTCTTGGGAGTCCCTTGGACTGCAAGGAGATCAACCAGTCCATCCTAAAGGAGCTCAGTCCTGGCTATTCACTGAAGGACTGATGTTGAAGCTGAAACTCCAATACTTTGGCCACCTGATGTGAAGAGCTGACTCATTGGAAAAGACTCTGATGCTGGGAATGATTGGAGAAGGGGATTGCAGAGGATGAGATGGTTGGACGGCATCATCAACTCAGTTGACATACAAGTTTGTGTAAACTCGGAATTGGTGATGGACAAGGAGGCCTGGCGTGCTGCAGTCCATAGGGTGGCAAAGAGTTGGACATGACTGAAGAACTGAACTGAACTGAACCTGGTTTATACTGGGGATACATCAGCAAAGGTCTTCATTGTAAGAGCTATTGTAAACAATATGTATTGAGCTTCTGACAACAAGAGGAGTGATTTACTGAATGGTATAGTCCTGGGCAGGTTGAACAGAAAGGAGTGACCTACAGCCCTCAGATGGTATCACTTATGTTAACAGCCTAAGTAAATAATTCTTTTCTTGTCAAGTCAAAGTTGACTGAAAACTCTACTCAGATCTATATTCTTAACAGATGTTTACCTACTTGTTTATCACTTTTTTTGAGGTATATTGAAGTCTCTTCTAATTGATATTTCTCCTCTCTTAAGACACAGGAAACTTTTTAAAACTGGCTTTATTGAAATTAACATACCGTATGATTCACCCACTTAAATTAGACAAAAAAGTGGTGTGTTAATATAGTCACATCTGTGTGAACAGTCACCACAACCATACTTTGGTCTTTTATTCTTAATATGAAAACTTGTTTCATAAAAATGAAGAAATAGGCATAAGTGTCATTGTCTTTTGCAGAACTTTCATACTTTTTAAAGAGGTCTTAATGGCAGAAACAGTTAACTTTCATCATGCAGGATAAGTTAGTATTAAATAATGCTGCTGAAACTGACTATTTAATGGGATTATAGGCAACAGTCTTCTTGGTCCACTGGTGACAAGCTTATGCAACAACTGAGACTATGAGTTTAGAAAGTAATAGCCATTGGCAGTGTATTTTTATGTCTGCTAATTCTAATTCTGTTCACTTCTATTAATTTTACAATAGTTTTACACAGGAATCCCTAACCTGTAGGAGAATGTTAACATATGCATACCTATGGCTGATTCATGTTGATATTTGACAGAAAGCTTAGACTGCAAGGAGATCCAACCAGTCCATCCTAAAGGAGATAAGTCCTGGTTGTTCACTGGAAGGACTGATTCTGAAGCTGAAACTCCAATACTTTGGCCACCTGATGCGAAGAGTTGAGTCATTGGTAAATATCCTGATGCTGGGAAAGATTGAGGGTGAGAGGAGAAGGGGACAACAGAAGATGAGATAGTTGGATGGCATCACTTACTCAATAGAGATGGGTTTGGATAGACTCTGGGAGTTGGTAATGAACAGGAAGGCATGGCGTGCTGTGGTTCATGGTTGCAAAGATTTTGACATGACTGAGTGAACTGAACAAAAATTGTAAAGCAATTTTCCTTTAATTAAAAAATGGATCAATTAAATTGAAAGTGATTTTTAGCAGCATGTTTGAGTAACAGTGATAAAGATAACAGTCTCTGGCTTCAAATGATATCATTTAACATGAGTAATACACTGAAAACATAGTATTACCTGACTCCAATATCAAAATTTAAGAATACACCAAAATAATTAACTACTTAGAGAAGGAACAAATAATCAACTACTTAGAACCAACGGCAAAAAGAAAAAGTGGGATTTATCCAAGTTTCTGTATTTTAACAGCAGTATCCTGAAAAGACATGAAATCTCTACCTCATGTATTGTTAGAATTTTCTTTTCTGATAGATGGCTTAGGGATTGGGAAATATGGTTTAGTTGCAGAGGCATGTATCCAACTATAGTTCTGTTAAGATTATAGATAACATTCTGGAGACAAAATGTGTTGGACAATTAGCAGTTATATATAAACAAGTCAAGTGGGCCTTAGAAAAAGTTAAGTTCAGTTCATTTCAGTTGATCAGTTGTGTCTGACTCTGCGACCCCATGAACCACAGCAGGCCAGGCCTCCCTTTCCGTCACCAACTCCTAGAGTCCACCTAAACCCATGTCCATTGTGTCGGTGATGCCATCCAACCATCTCATCCTTTGTTGTCCCCTTCTCCTCTGGCCTTCAGTCTTTCTCAGCATCAAGGTCTTTTCAAATGAGTCAGCTCTCCGCATCAGGTGGCCCAAGTATTGGAGTTCAGATTCAACATCAGTCCTTCTGGTGAACACCCAGGATAGATCTGCTTTAGGATGGACTGTTTGGATCTCCTTGCAGTCTAAGGAAATCTCAAGAGTCTTCTCTAACACCACAGTTCAAAAGCATCAATTCTTCAGTGCTCAGCCTTCTTTATGTTCCAACTCTCACATCCATACATAACTACTGGAAAAACCATAGCCTTGACTAGACAGACCTTTGTTGGCAAAAGTATTGTCTCTGCTTTTCAATATGCTGTCTATGTTGGTCATAACTTTCCTTCAAGGAGTAAGTGTCTTTTAATTTCATGGCTGAAGTCACCATCTGCAGTGATTTTGGAGCCCCCCAAAATAAATTCAGCCACTGTTTACACTGTTGCCTCTTCTATTTGCCATGAAGTGATAGGATCAGATGCCGTAATAACAAAGTGATGTGATGGTATTCCCACTGGGCTGTTTAAAAATCATAAATGGTGATGTTCTTCAAGTGTTAGACTCAATAGGTCAGCAAATTGGGATAACTCAGCAGTGGACAGGGCTAGAAAAGATCAGTTTTTACTCTAGTCCCAAAGAAGGGCAGTGCCAGAGAATGTTCAAACTACTGCACAGTTGCATTCATTTCACATGCTAACAAGGTTATGCTCAAAATACTCCAAGATAGGTTTCAGTAGTACATGAACTGAGAAATGCCAGGTATACAGCTGGATTTAGAAAAGGCAGAGGAACCAGAGATCAAGTTGCCAACCTTGAATCATAGAGAAAGCAAGAGGATTCCAGCAAAACTCCTTCATTGACTAGTATCCTGAACTTTGACTGGATCACAACACACAAGTTTTTAAAAAGATGGAAATACAAGACCAACTTAACCTGTCTTCTGAGAAATGTGTATACAGGCCAAAAGGCAACAGTTAAATCCAGATGTAGAACAATGGACTGGCTTACAATTGAGAAAGGAATATGTCAAGTCTGTATATTGTGTCTCTGTCTATTTGCATATAAAGTACATCATGCAAAATCCTGGGCTGGAGGAGTCACAAGCTTTAATCAAGATTGCCAAGAGAAATAACCTCAGATATACAGATAGTACCATTCTAATGGCAGGAAGTGGAGAGGAACTAAAATGTCCTGATGAAGGTGAAAGGACAGTGAAAAGGCTGGCGTAAAACTCAGCATTCGAAGTATGAAGATCATGGTATAGTGTCCCATCATTTCATGGCAAATAGATAGGGATAAATTGAAAATGGTAACAGATTTTCTTTTCCTGGGCTCCAGAATCACTGAAGATGGTGATTGCAGTTATGAAAAGACTTGATCCTTGGGAGGAAATCTATGACAAACCAGGACAACATATTAAAAAGCAAAGACATCACTTTGCAGACAAAGGTCCATATAAGTCAAATCTATTGGTTTTACAGTAGTCATATAGATGTGAGAGCAGGACCATAAATAAGGTGACTATCAAAGAATTGGTGGTTTCAGATTCTGGTGGAGGAGAAGACTCTTGAGAGTCCCTTGAACAGCAAGGAGATCAAATAAGGTAATCCTAAAGGAAATCACTTGAGTAAATCATCATTGGGAAGACTGATGGAAAAGCTCTGATATTTCAGCCACCTGATGTGAAGACACAATTTAGAAAAGAACCAGAAAAGATTGGGAAAAATTGATAACAAAAAGGAGGAGGCAGCAGAAGATGAAATGGTTAGATCAGTTCAGTTCAGTTCAGTCAGTCATGTCCGACTCCTTGCAACCCCATGAATTGCAGCACGCAAGGCCTCTCTGTCCATCACCAACTCCCGGAGTTCACTCAGGCCCATTGAGTCAGTGATGCCATCCAGCTATCTCATCCTCTGTTGTTCCCTCTCTCCTGCTCCCAGTCCCTCCCAGCATCAGAGTCTTCCAATGAGTCAACTGTTCGCATGAGGTGGCCAAAGTATTGGGGTTTCAGCTTCAGCATCATTCCTTCCAAAGAAATCCTAGGGCTGATCTTCAGAATGGACTGGTGGGATCTCCTTGCAGTCCAAGGGACTCTCAAAGAGTCTTCTCCAACACCACAGCTCAAAAGCATCAATTTTTTGGCACTTGGCTTTCTTCATAGTCCAACTCTCACATCCATACATGACCACTGGAAATACAATAGCCTTGACTAGATGGACCTTTGTTGGCAAAGGTAATGTCTCTGCTTTTCAATATGCTGTCTAGGTTGGTCATAACTTTTCTTCCAAGCAGTAAGCGTCTTTTAATTTCTTGGCTACAGTCACCATCTGCAGTGATTTTGG
>SJXQ01000300.1:236174-253681 GCA_006408695.1 Aepyceros melampus | reverse complement strand
CACAGGAATTCCAATTGAACTTTCAGCTTAAGACTTATATTTAACTTTCAGTTAAGACTTTTTCTGTGAACTTGACTTCTAATTATAATCTTGATCCTAAAAAAAAAAAAGTTTGTTTCTGACACGTAGGTGGTAGAATTATGACAGGGACCTTGGAAGGATATAGACGTGGAATTCACAGTGTGCCACTGACCGATCATTTCATCAGTGGTGTACATCAGAGTTTGTAATTTTCTAACTTAAGGAAGAGCACCTTTTTGTGTCAGGCAGTACTTGCGGAATGTGACCTAACTTTGCATGGGGGTAAACATGACTGTCCTCTGCACAGCGTGATTAAGTGCACCATCTACGGTAGCACTTAACACTAATTTCTGTAGCTGTTTCTTTCCCAAGGGGTCTGGAGTGAGAGATCACAGTGCCAGAGCGATTCTTCCTTCACCTCACTGGCATATTTATTGTCTGTCCTTCCAGGCCGAGCAGCCATTCGCCCTTAGCTGGCTCTGGAGTGTGGAGCCTCCTGTTAGGGTTCCTGGACCAGTGTTCATTCACGAGTATGTTTCCCCGTCAGATGGTCCAGATGGAAGTCCTCTGCACAGCGTGATTAAGTGCACCATCTACGGTAGCACTTAACACTAATTTCTGTAGCTGTTTCTTTCCCAAGGGGTCTGGAGTGAGAGATCACAGTGCCAGAGCGATTCTTCCTTCACCCCACTGGCATATTTATTGACTGTCCTTCCAGGCCGAGCAGCCATTCGCCCTTAGCTGGCTCTGGAGTGTGGAGCCTCCTGTTAGGGTTCCTGGACCAGTGTTCATTCACGAGTATGTTTCCCCGTCAGATGGTCCAGATGGACTGATTTGATTGTGTTTTAACGCTCAGGTCCCAGCATGGAACCTTTCTAGAGGCGCTGTGTAATGCTGGTGGGTTAAAGTGGGTGATTTTAATCAACTTGCAGGTGGTTCTTTAGAAATGGTTATTGCTCAAGATGAAAATCTCCCAGAAGATGTAGTGAGAGAATTTGGGATTGACCTGCTGACTGGATTGCATCATCTTCATCAACTTGGCATTCTCTTCTGTGACATTTCTCCCGGGAAGGTAATTCATGAAAGTTTTCATTCCCTGACTGTTTGTGTCTCAATTTATAATGCTTCCTCCAAGATGTTTTTATTTTTAGATACAACTTTGATATATTTAGAGCATCTTGAAATTTTTTAGTCAATTTTTTTTTTTTTTTAAACAAAAGGGAGTACATAGTATATTTTAGGTTTCTATTTAGCAGCCTATTGAAGTACCTCTTAGAAAGTGAAATCTCCCCTCCTTTCAGGATTCTTGGAGTAAGTATCATTGCTCTTGAGGTACGTTGTGAAGATGAGCTCAATAGACCTATAGAATAAGACTCTTCGTTCTTAAATTACAGTTCACACTTAGGAGCCATTATTATAGTTTGATAATGACATTCTTGACAATGTGTGTTTGATTCCTACTATTTTATATGAAACATTTTTCTTTTCTGGTAGAACTAATTACCCATTGCTAAACGTGTTTCAGTGTTGTAGAATCACAAACCTGCTTAGTGTCTGAGTCACATCAACACTGATACTGAGATGCTGTGTGTCCTGGACCAGTTACCCTTTCTCTTTGTACCTTAGGTTTCTTGCCTGTGATGGGGGTGGGGGTAAGATATTTCAAGGAGATAGTGAGAATTACATATTATGTTTAGGTGAAATTCATAGGATGTTTTCTGGTAGAATATGTGCTCGCAAGTCAGTGGCACCTGTTACCTTTATAAGTTCATACTCTTAGGGATTGTATGTGTTACTGGTCTTAGTTGCTGCTACTTTTCCTTTGTTAATGAAATGAAAAGTTGAATATGTTCTTGTTAAATGTTACTTTAGGCCATATTTAGAAGAACATAATGAAACCTACAAAAACTCCATAAAAACTCTCTGTAACAGCCATTCTTATTTGAAATATGCATATCCTTGTTTGAAGACTATAACCACTTAATTGTGTTACAGCCCTGAAAGCAGCCGTGGCCAATATGTAAATGGATGGGTGTAACTTTGTTTCAGAAAAACCTCCATTCGGGGACATGGAAATGTCAGTTTCATGTAATTTTCACCTGTCAAGAAGTGGTAGTTTCATTTTTTTCAACCATTTAGAACCATAAAAACTGTGCTTAGCTCATGCTTGTACAAACATAGGCAGTAGCAGTATATGGCCCAGAGGCGATAATGTGCAATCTCCTATATGTGAGCTCTTTAATGAGGTCTCATATCAGCTGTTCATAATCTTGGAGCTTCAGGCTGATTTATAAGGTAACTTTTATTCTAGAACTGGATTTGGAGGAGTTCCAACAGGATGCCTATTTCTGTGAATGGAGTTCTGTGAAATAGCCACACCCTTTCGTTTATGTATTGTCAGTGGTTGCAGACTTGAGAAGTCAGGGCAGAAACCGTATGTATGGCTTGCAAAGTCTGAAGTATTTACTAACTTAAAAAAAACTTATCTGCCACCTGCCGTTGGTTCTGCAAGTGTGTTCCC
Source organism: Aepyceros melampus (assembly GCA_006408695.1). Taxonomy (NCBI): domain Eukaryota; kingdom Metazoa; phylum Chordata; class Mammalia; order Artiodactyla; family Bovidae; genus Aepyceros; species Aepyceros melampus. The sequence goes on along the minus strand of SJXQ01000300.1, from coordinate 251,139 downwards.
TGGACCGGCAGCATCAACATTACCTGGGACTTGTTAGAAATGCAGGTTCTTGGGCCTCACCCCAGACCTGTTGAATCAGAAACTCTCAGGGTAGGGACTAGTTGTTGTCTTAACAAGGCCTTCAGGTGCCCCAAAAAAAAAAAAAAGTTTAAAAGTCATTGTGGTAGACTAACTGACATCCTTAATATTAGTGATTAGAAGTAAAGAGTAAACTTTAAATTGCTTTTGAGGATCAAAAAGCCCCTTGCGAGGGAGGGAAAAGATAAAGGTAAGAGAACACTGATTCCTGGTATAGTTTCAATAATCAACAGATAACTTCTCATCACAAATTATATTAGCAGACTTGAGCACTTTCCATATGGCAGTCACGGTCAGAACCCCTTTGCATCATGTATAACCTCAGTCCTTAAAACTGTCTGAAGTATCACTTTCCCCATTTTATAGGTGAAGAGACTGAGATTTACAAAGGGTAAGTAATTTCTGTGGGTTAGACTGCCAGTAAGTGGTGAACCTAGGGGTCAAATCTAGGTCTCTAACTTCAGAACCCTTAATCTAAACCCTACAACCCCTAGGACTGGTGGGTTTCCAAATCCTCTTTCAGCTGTTACTGAGGGTTCGTTTATGTACATTCTTCATCTTTCCCAAAACACTGCGATTTCCCTCTGTGGTTTTATGACACATTTTTCATCTGCATCTGAGAAGGGAGAATTTAATATTTGATTCTGTTAGTGTAGGATTTACATTTCCTAAGCTTCTTTTTGGGGCTTCCCCAGTGGCTCAGCAGTAAAGAATCCTGCAGTGCAGAAGACCTAGGTTGGATCCTTGGGTCGGGGAGATCCCTTGGAGGAGGGCATGGCAACCCACTCCGTATTCTTGCCTGGAGAATCCCATGGACAGAGGAGCCTGGTGGGCTACAGTCCATAGGATTACCAAGAGTTGGACACGATTGAAGTGACTGAGCATAGCATCTTCTTTTTAAAAAAAATTGTATTTAATTTTCTGAATTGTGATGAAGCAAGAAAGCCAATACTCAGGGTTCTGTAGTGAGATTATAAGAGGTACGGATGGAAATGCAAATAACATTGAATTTGTGTTTGAACACATTTGTTTCTTCACCTTTATAGATACTCTTGGAAGGGCCTGGAACACTGAAGTTTAGTAATTTTTCCTTGGCCAAAGTGGAAGGTGAAAATTTGGAAGATTTCTTCACCTTGGTGGCAGCAGAGGAAGGAGGAGGTGACAGCGGGGAAAACGTAGTGAAGAAAAACATGAAAAGTAGAGTGAAAGGTATGAGGCGAGCTTCAAGGTCAGAAGTCCAGTGGTGGGCCACCCAAGTCCTGTGTTTTGGAGAAAATGTCCACCTTTTATGTTGCCAGCCAAATGATGTATTGAAAATAAATAATAAGGACCAGGAGAAGCCTGGATTTATGGATGGCTTTGTCTAGGACCTAAGGCTTTCCACGTGGATCTAATGCCATTTAAAGCACAGGGAACCTCTGACAAAGCCTTCACTTCATCACCGACTGCTCGTTAGAATGTAAGGAAGGGGATTTTGTCTCCCTTCCTGCTGTATCCTCAGCACTTAACCCCGGTGTCTGGCACACACAAGCAGCTCGGTACATATTCAACATTGTTAAGCTAATATTCTGCAAGAATGGTAGATTTTTAGGGGTACATCCTTGGGAGGTGGTTTTGACAGTGAGATGGGGCCTGGGCTGTTAGCTCGCTGTGCTGGAGGGGAGAGAGTGAAGTCAAATTTCTTTTTTCTTTCCTACTTTTTTTTTTTTCCTCTTGACCATGCTGTGTGGCATGCGGAATCCTAGTTCCCTGACCAGGAAGTCGTATTTCTTACATGAGAACTTTTGATTGAAGTGATAAAGATCTTTTTTCTAAGTTCCTGGTGCAGAACTTGAGACTTTGGACCAGTGAGACTCACCAGGAAGCAAAAGGCACTGGGAGAGAGGGCGGCATCCCTGGGCCCGGTGGTCACATGGCCTTGATGAGAATGAGATAACGTGATAGGGAGCAGCAGGTTAACCAGAGGCCCATAAATATGAGGAAAGAAATTAACTTTTAGGGTTAGTGTTGAAGTAAAATTTCATGCCCAGGAAGAAGGCTCTGTAAATCCCCAAATATCATTCCATGGGATGACTGGCATCCCGTGAAAATGAGTATTGTAGACTATGCTTTTATTCTAGAAAGCTAGGAGGGCAGTATGTTTCAGGAATGTACCTTTTGAAATAGTCCCTTCAAAAGGGGAAGAGGGCTGTGTTATAGAGAAATGTCAGTTTTTAGCAGAGATGCCTGGTCACTTCTGAGCTTAATCCAAGAACAATCCCATGAGAGGGGCACCTTAACCTCTTTTCTAGTGACTGGTGATTACTCACTTCGTGGGAAGGACATTCTCACTGGAAGATGGGAAACTCTGGGTTTTGGCAGGTGCTCTGTAACTGCCCAACTCTGTGGCTTAGAGGATGTGAGGGTACTTTCCAGGCCCCAGCTGTTCAGGTCAGTAAGCAGGGGTGCTTTCTAACTCTGGAATTTGGTGTTTCTGGGTAATAGTAAACTCTGTCCAGTGTGCGTGGTAAACACTAGTACTGTTGACCAGCGGCTGCCCGTTCCTTTCTGGATGCATGGTAGGTTTGCGTTGCCCCTGCCACAGCTCACCAGGTGTGCACAGAGTTGGGAGTTTTAAGAGCTGGTGTTAAGTTAACCACATTCTCTGCCCCCACCTTGCTGACTGAGGAAGCATGTACTGAAATGTAGCCTGGGTCTTGGATGGACTGACTGTGAGGGTTGAAGCCCATTGGCTGACCTGTAGGGGATGTGTAGTTTCTTGATGAAGAGACTTGTGTAGTTAAGCCAGTGAGAATTTGGAGTGCTGACTTCTGTATAACTTAATCTATCCTAACAAGATATTGTTGATAAACAATCAAAGGTTCTTTTCTTACAACTACTTGAATTGTTAATTTAAAAGAATACACTTCAGTGTGCCACACCTCTTACTCAGGTGATTATTCAAAAGCTTTATATTTCAATACATTCTTACATATGCAGATGATACCACTTTAATGGTAGAAAGTGAAGAGAAACTAAAGAGCCTCTTAATGAGGTGAAAGAGGAGAGTGAAAAAGCTGGCATAAAACTCAGCATTCAAAAAACTAAAATCATGGCATCCAGTCCAATCAATTTATGGCAAATAGAAGAGGAAAGAATGGAAGCAGGGACAGATTTTATTTTCTTAGGCTCCAAAATCATGGCGGATGATGACTGCAACCATGGAATTAAAAGATGCTTACTTCTTAGAAGGAAAGCTTTGATAAACTTAGCATGTTAAAAAGCAGAGACATCACTTTGCCTACAAAGGTCTGTCTAGTCAAAGTTATGGTTTTTCCAGTAGTTGTGTATGGATGTGAGAGTTGGACCATAAAGAAGGCTGAGCGCCAAAGAATTGATGCTTTTGAACTGTAGTGCTAGAGAAGACTCTTGAGAGTCCCTTGGACAGCAAGGAGATCAAACCAGTCAATCCTAAAGGAAATCAGTTCTGAATATTCATTGGAAGGACTGTTGCTGAAGGTGAAACTCTAATACTTTGGACCCTGATGTAAAGAGCCGATTTGTTGGAAAAAACCCTGATGCTGGGAAAGATTGAAGGTGAAAGGAGAAGGGGGCAGCAGAGGATGAGATGGTTAGGTAGTATCACTGACTCAGTGGAGTTGAATTTGAGCAAACTCTGGGAGATTATGGAGGACAGAGGAGCCTGGTGTGCTGCAGTCTATGGGGTTGCAGAGTTAGACACGACTTAGGGACTGAAAGCTCATGTTCTCAGCAAGTGCTGTACTTAGTTGCTCAGTCGTGTCTGCCTCTTTGCAATCCTGTGGACTTTAGCCTGCTAGGCTCCTCTGTCTATGGAGATTCTCCAGGCAAAGATACGGGGTGGGTTGCCAAAATCTTCTCCAAGGGATCTTCCCAACCCAGGGATGGAACCCAGGTCTCCTGCATGGCAGGTGAATTCTTTACCGACTGAGCCAAGGGAAGCCCTCTTGGCAAGTGGGACCTTAAAATTAGAAAACATGTAAAAATGTGAAATATGCATGAAGATCTGTTCATGTGCATGTTCTCCGATCTTTTTTCACTTCACCTAGTTGGGCTTCCCTGGTGGCTCAAACGGTAAAGAGTCTGCCCACAATGTGGGAGACCTGGGTTCGATACCTGGGTTGGGAAGATCCCCTGGAGAAGGAAATGGCAGCCCACTCCAGAATTCTTGCCTGGGAAATCCCATGGACAGAGGAGCCTGGCGGGCTACAGTCCATGGGGTCACAAAGAGTCGGACACGACTGAGAGACGACCACACAGTCTTTCCTAGGTGTATTTGTGTTGGCAGCAGGACGAATGCCTAACAAAACTGTCCTTTCACCTTTATTTTTAGGATCTCTTATCTATACAGCTCCAGAAATTGTGAGGGGTACTGACTTCTCCATCACCAGTGACCTCTGGTCCTTGGGCTGCCTGCTCTATGAAATGTTTTCAGGTGATTACATTCTGGTTCAGTTTAAAATCAGAGCTGGACACATGCATAATGGTTACCTGTGTAGTTTGAGAAGAATTTGCCTGTAAGAGGTGAAAAAGCTGATTTTTCTAGATACTAATTTTTGCTGACTTGCTTGGTTGTCTCAGCATGTGCAGGTTTTTAGGAGCTTTTGACAAGGAGGTATTTTTCATGGCAATCGTTTGCAATGTTGAAATATGCCTAACTGTTGAAAACTGATTATTAGTAGAGCATCTTGTAAAGGTACCTTTGACTATGAATTTTCAGATGTGTCCAGTGGCCGGTGCAACTCTTGGAGTATGGCTATCCATAAGTGAATTTTGTATTTTTAGGATGATAAATTTTCAATTACAGAAATATAAAAATATATAGACAGTGTGCCTGGTGTGTACTCAGCTTTCAGTAATAATTATGCTATATGTGTATATTTTTCCTATAAATTATGTAGTCTTGAACTGTCTGTAGTTGAGATTCATTAAGAATGATTGGTGGTAGCAAACTGTTTAATTTTGCAAGTTTTCGTTTGATTTAAGGAAAGCCTCCATTCTTCTCAGAATGTGTCTCAGAACTAATTGACAAGATCTGTTATGAAGATCCTCTGCCACCTATTCCAAAAGGTAGGATTTCGTTTTTATTATAAATGTAGTCAATTTACTACACGGACCAATGGTGCACTTTTATCCCGAAGTGTTTCTGTTGATTCATAACCCCTCAAATTTGTGTTTTCTGAATAATCACAAATTGATATTTTTAGAAATGTTAGTATTCCCTTTACCATTTTTAAAAAGATGCTGAAATAGAAAGCAGATTACTATTAAGTTCCTTCATTTAAAAATACAAATTATTTTGTCCTCCTGTATCAAAAGAAGTCTGGTTTAAAGATTTAAAACTCAAACTTTTATGTCATTTTGGTGTGTTCATATGTCTATAACATTTACTTAATATCTACTCATGTCCCATATAGTGTTTGAATAGGAACAAATCAAGCATTTCTCAGTCTTGTATCTTGAGAAATCAGAGTGCTACCCTGATAAGCTCAAGCGTTTAAGCTCGATTTTGCTGCAGTATTTTAAAAGTATTGAAAATTTAATGATACAAATTGTAATTAATGTGTTTACCATTAATAGTTTTAAGGAAAGAAAAAGAAGGTACAAACATAATAAAACACTTTGCTACATACCTCAAAAGATGTGAATCTTAAGACCCCAAAATGAATATAAGACTTTATGAAAAATAAGGTTGTGAGTTTTAAAAGAAAAAAGAATCCTCAGCAATTGATGGGAGAAATAGGAATGCAGAGTATTTTCAGTATTTTAAGAATCATTCTAGGTGAAAAAAACCAAAAAATCTTGATATTTTGAAAGGGGTCTATATTTCTTAGAAAGTGCTTCTTTCTTCCTTTCTTTTTTTTAAATTCAGTTTTCATAGAATCGGTCATTCCTATTTCTTATAATGATGACTTCTGATTTTTTGTTTAAGTACACATAGCACTGAGTATTGTTTTCTTATATAAGGTAAACATGTTTATGCAGGGTAAAGAAATCTGAGAATGAAGGTATCAAAGGTCTGGTCAAGAAAACCACTGGCGGCCCAAGGGTGATTATTTCAAACGAATCTTGATCAGACTGTGGCCACAGTGCCTAGTAGCACCATCTGTCCTGATGGCTTTGGCCATCATCTTCTGGGCTGCTGCTCTTAATTCTAGACTGATAATTTGACCAAGGTATGCATCTGTCCAGTATAAAAAGACTGAACACTTAGAGATGAATGGAATTTGACAGTATCATAATATTGTGATGTGTATTCTTTTCCTGTTAAAAATCTTTGAAATACAGTGGGATTACAAGTACTGTAGTCACAGTATATTATCAAGCAAAGCTGGTTAAGTTAAGAATGCCTCAGAAAATGAAACATAATTAATAGCTGAAGACAAGGGTGTGAGCTCATGATCCTTACTGGGGTTGTAAAGAGAAAGTTTAGACGTTAGTCAGAACTTAGTTTTTGAGATACATGTTTTATCGTGGTCCAGGGACAAAGTTTAAAATTTTTGCTCCCCACCTCCATTAAGTGGAGGCTTTATTGTTACTCATATATTCCGTGTTCTCTTAAAAATACTTGATGTGCTTAAAATGCTATTATTATAATGTTGATGCAGGGTGTGTGTTCAGTTACTTAACCACTTTTCTTTGTTTTTTGGATATTTTGTGTCTAGATTCTTCTTGTCCTAAAGCTTCTTCAGATTTTATTAATTTGCTTGATGGTTTGCTTCAAAAAGACCCTCAGAAAAGGTATGTATGGCTAATATTTTAACATGAATGAGCAGTGGAATCTTTTTTTTCCCTTTAATGTACTTCTAAAATTGTAATATTCTTATTATAGAAAGAACAGTTCAAATGATCTCTCTTTTTTTGGGGAAAAAAAAGAAATCTGAGTCTGCATTGAGTGCTGCTTGTTTGCAGGTGTTTTTAATCAGGAGACATTTAAAAGTCAGTTTTTCTTCTAGCGTAGCACGTAGTTGCCTCATAGGTTGACAGATTTTCTTGTAACTCCCCAAATCCAGGGGGTACACTTTTTTGTTTCCATTGTGGATTTCAGGCTAAAACTGTCTTAGACTACCCCACTGTGGATGTGCTGTCAAGATATTTAATGCAATAATGACTAACAGAGCCCTCTTTTAATGTGATGTGATTTGTCAACATGATATTCCTGTCACACTGGGAATGTCAAATGACAGGTCACAGGCACAGTGTGAATCCTCTGTGTGGCAGGGATGGCAGAAAGTTAGAAATCCTTACGATACAGAGTAGGGGAGGGCAGAAGGGAGTAGGGAATGAAGGTGGGGGTCTCCCTGGCCTGGAAGACAGGAGAAACTAGAATCTGGTTCTCCCACTAGTTATCTTGAGGTTTTCGACAAATGTTTGGGGTCTCTACTTCAGGGTGTAAAATGAACAAATTTAGTATAGCATGTAATGTATCAGCATTAAATATGAGAGAAACTATACAGAAGAAAATGTTTATACTTGAATAAATTGTAAGACACTGCTGTACTTGGAATGGAATGCTTTTAGGATAAGTGTTACTTTGGTGGACAATCTCCCAGATATTTTGGATAAGATATAAATATGCTTAATTTAGCTAATTTAGGACCTTATTTAAGATACATTTTTATGTATTTATATTCCATATGAAATACTTTTTTGCATAAATGGGACCACCCTATAACCTAGTTTCTTTACTCTATATATCTGCTTAGTCATTTTATTTTTTCACTTGGTCATTTTAAGTGGCCGCTGAATATACATGCAATAATGTATGATAACATTCAGGGTTTTTTTTTTTTTTTTTTGAGAGTGCTTCTTGATTTAGGGTATCATATATACTGACTGCTGTAGTAAATATGTTTTTGTCTCTCTTTGTTTTTGTTCACTTAAGAAGTTATCTCCTTTGAATAAGTTTCTCAAGATGGGGTTGCGGCCAAAGAGTAATAAGAACATTAAAAATGTGGACACATTTGCTGATTCCCAGGAACATGGGAAGGTTTATACTTCCAGCAATTTTAGAAAGCTCCTTCCCTCCCATTGTTAAATACAGTGGGCTTTGTTGATCTTATACATTTTTTGCTCCTTTGGTAGATGAAAAAGAAATTCCATTTTATTGGCAATTTTAATTGTTAGTGAATTTTAGGAGCCATTTGTATAAAAGGGATATATACTTGCGGCTGCCAATTCTTTATCGCTTGTATTTTAATTTCAACCAAAGTAGTTTGAATTTCACTTCCTAAATTTTGAATAACTAGATATAAATTACTATCTTTTTTGAATTTTAGGCTTAATCATTTTGAGTCTGAGTATACCTCAGGTTGGAGAAGACAATGGCACACCACTCCAGTACTCTTGCCTGGAAAACCCCATGGACAGAGGAGCCTGGTAGGCTGCAGTCCATGGGGTTGCTAAGAGTCGGACATGACTAAGCAACTTCATTTTCACTTTTCACTTTCACGCATTGGAGAAGGAAATGGCAACCCACTCCATTGTTCTTGCCTGGAGAATCCCAGGGATGGGGGAGCCTGATGGGCTGCCGTCTCTGGGGTCATACAGAGTTGGACATGACTGAAGTGACTTAGCAGCAGCATACCTCAGATATAATTGATCAGTAGTAAAACTTAATGCTTTGAAAGTGAGTCTAGTTTTCAGATACGGCCTGAAGTCATCTTAATGTGGGTGATCTAATTAAATAATGTTTTGACTCCTAAACAGAAGTGTGACTGTGTATAGCCATGAGGTTGATAATCTTGTTTATTTCTGGATGAACTTCTAAAAGTGAAGTTACAAAATTGGCAAGGCAGGAATAGAGTTGCAGATATAGAGAACAGACCCAGCTAGGGAAGGAGAGGGTGGATGAATTGAGACAGTAGCACTGAAACATGTGCATTACTGGTGGCTCAGAGGTTAAAGCGTCTGCCTCTAATACGAGAGACCTGGGTTCGATCCCTGCGTTGGGAAGATCCCCTGGAGAAGGAAATGGCAACCCACTCCAGTGTTCTTGCCTGGAGAATCCCTTGGATGGAGGAGCCTGATGGGTTACAGTCCATGGGGTCGCAAAGAGTCGGACATGACTGAGCTACTTAACTTAACTTAATGGGAAGTTGCTTTATAACGCAGGGAGTTCAATGCAGTGCTCTCTGACAACCTATAGGGGTGCGTTAGGGGATAAGGGATTTCAGGGGGGAGGGGACATGTGTACTTACGACTGATTCACATTGTTATATGGCAGAAGCCATCACAATATTATAAAGCAGTTATCCTCCAGTTAAAAATTAAGAAAAGAATAAAAAAATAGATAATAAAAAAGGAATATGTGAAACAGATCTGATATGTATAACTAGGACATCTCCTGGGAATTCTCCATGGTACATCATATTAAAATAGATTTAAAAGCGTCTGCCTCTAATACGAGAGACCTGGGTTTGATCCCTGCGTTGGGAAGATCCCCTGGAGAAGGAAATGGCAACCCACTCCAGTGTTCTTGCCTGGAGAATCCCTTGGATGGAGGAGCCTGATGGGTTACAGTCCATGGGGTCGCAAAGAGTCGGACATGACTGAGCTACTTAACTTAACTTAATGGGAAGTTGCTTTATAACGCAGGGAGTTCAATGCAGTGCTCTCTGACAACCTATAGGGGTGGGTTAGGGGATAAGGGATTTCAGGGGGGAGGGGACATGTGTACTTACGACTGTTCACATTGTTATATGGCAGAAGCCATCACAATATTATAAAGCAGTTATCCTCCAGTTAAAAATTAAGAAAAGAATAAAAAAATAGATAATAAAAAAGGAATATGTGAAACAGATCTGATATGTATAACTAGGACATCTCCTGGGAATTCTCCATGGTACATCATATTAAAATAGATTTTAAACATTTCTGTTTTATAAAGACTGACTTGGGCAGACCTGCTGCAGCATTCATTTTGGAAGGATGCTTTTGCTAGAAACGATCAGGACTCAAGCACTGAGGATTCCAACATCAGGTAGTACGAGCTGATCTTTGTGTGTGGGGCATGGTTATTAAACACTTGGCCCATTACTATGATTGCAGCCTCAATGATGTGAATTTCTGTGCTTTTCATAATAGAAAAACAGGCATTTGTTTAATTAAGGGTTGCTTAAAGAGTTTAGTCATGACATTTCGTGTGCTTGACTTTGCTCATTTTCTGGTCAGTAGTTTATTCTCCAGACAGGGTTTTAGTCCTGAAGTCAATAGTTTTGTTCACCTGGACTCCCACCTTGTCAGCACATGGTAGGATCTCGTCTCCCTCTTTGAAATCAGGTGCAGTCCTGTGACTTGCTGTGGCTAATGAAATGTGAGCAGAAGTGATGTGTTGTTTCTGGGTAGAAACTCATAAGAGCCAGTGTGTGACTTGCTACATTTCTTTCTCCTGATGAGGTGATCAGGAAGAAAATGTCCAGGTGGAGTTGCCTTCAGGCTGGGTCTTTAGTGACCACGATGAGCAGAGCTTTCCTGCCTGCCTGTGGTGGCTGTGTGCACGAGTGAGACGTAAAGCTAGGAGATTCTAAGTCACTGCTGCTGCTACTGCTGCTAAGTCGCTTCAGTCGTGTCCGACTCTGTGCGACCCCATAGACGGCAGCCCACCAGGCTCCGCCATCTCTGGGATTCTCCAGGCAAGAACACTGGAGTGGGTTGCCATTTCCTTCTCCAATGTGTGAAAGTGAAAAGTGAAAGTGAAGTCGCTCAGTCTGTCCGACTCTTAGCGACCCCCTGGACTGTAGCCTACCAAGCTCCTTCGTCCATGGGATTTTCCAGGCAAGAGTACTGGAGTGGGTTGCCATTGCCTTCTCCGTCTAAGTCACTAGCATTTGTGAATCATGTTACCACAGCATAACCTAGCTCATCCTGACTAATACACTTCATTTTTATTATTAAGTCTTCTTAGCCCAGGACACTTAGAAAAGTGATGGTGTTTTGAAAAGAACAAGGTGAAAAGTAGATGAGGCAAAGTCCAGATAAACAACTCCTCTCTACTTTATTCGGTGATAGTGGTTGTTTGATTCTTAATTTTAATCTTGTCAGTTTAGTGTACTGGATAGAGAAATCTGAATTCTGTGTAAGGTCTCTCTCAAACTTTGGTTTCTGTAATCCACTGAGCTTTAGCTGTTTTCACACTTCAGGCTCTATGAAGAGTGCAGAAACCTGGGTTTGGGTCCTTGTCCATCAGTGTCAGCAAGTCCTAGGACACCTTGCACCTTAGTATGCCATCTTCCTTTTGATCTGTATGCCTTTTATTTCTTATTGGCCTTGCAAGGACTTTTTTTTAGCATGGTAATGAATGAGGTAATGAAAGAGTGGGACACGACTGAGCAACTGAACTGAGTGTATGAGGGGTGATGAGAATGAACACCATTGCCTGGTTTCTGATTTTAGAATGCATTCAGCCTTTGTGCATTAAGTACGATGGGCCTCCCTGATGGCGCTAGTGGTAAAGAACCTGCCTGCGAGTGCAGGAGATGCAAGAGCCACGGGTTTGATCTCTGGATCAGGAAGATCCCTTGGAGAAGGAAAATGGCAACCCACTCCAGTAATTCTTGGCTGGAGAATCCCCATGGACAGAGGAGCCTGGTCGGCTACAGACCTCAGGGTCACAAGAGTAGGGTACAACAGAGTATGCACACACACGCACACGATGAGCTGGAGGGTTTTGTAACTTCCCCGTTTCAGTTGGAAACGAATGTTATTAATAAACGTCAAATGCCTTTTTGTGTAGTAGATACGATCATGTGGTTTCTCTCCTTTAGATTCTCTTTATGGACTTTTACATAAATTGGTTTTCAAATATTGAGGCAACCTTGCCTTCCCACTGTGAACCACACTTACTCATGGTGTATGCTTTTATGTCTTGATGGATGTCTTTGGGACCAAGTGACGGGAGGATGATGAGAGAGGAGAAGTAAGAGAACAGAGAGATTTGCCTCACCTTCTTGGGATCATAGCTCTCTGCTTAGAAAAGAGGATGTTCCTCCCGCAAGATTTTAGGCATGGGCCAGAAGTGTGTGCTGCAAGATTACCTGGAGGCTGGGGCAGGACAAAAGGGAATAAGAAAAACCAAAAACCAAACAAAAAACTAGAGTATTTCCCCTGCTCTGACCCTTAGGGATTCCCTTTCCTGCTCCTTGGAACAGAAATAGAGGACTTCCGTGGGGCTCCTTTGAGCCCAGGGCTGGCGACACTGGAAGGGCAGAAATGACAGGGAAGCTCATTACTGGCTCCCTGATCCTTCGAGTGCTGGTTTACTTCTCCTGTTGGCCCACTGCTATTTATTTTTCAGGGGTAAATTTTATAGGCTTCTTAGTACAGTGCCTTGTACACAGTGCTCATTTTAGTTACTCAATGAAAAACACTACCTTTCTAATTCCATAGTTTGGCCAAATGTCCTGTGCAACTTAAGTATCTTTGCCAGCCTCTTGTTCGACACAGAAAACTAGAGAAAGCTCAGTAGTAAGCTTAACTGAGTTGAGTTTCTCTTGTTTAACAGCAGAAACATGGAATATTCTGGATCCCAAGATGCCACGGAACTTCTGAAGAGCCCTCAAGGTGAACAAGCAAAGGGGGAGAAGAGTGGGCAGCGACTCAGTCACTCCTTCAGGCTGGGTGAGCTTGCGTTTGACCATGTTCCTGCTCCGAACACTGTTTCTGACAGTCCCTAATCTGTGTTATCTGTCTCTTCAGATCTCTGTCTACGTCATGCCCTGCTCATATTTTTGTTCACTTATGGATATTGTTTTACTTCCTGCCACAGAAAATCCATCTGACTTGCGGCCTAAGAGTACCCTTGGGGGTCAGTTGAATGAGTCCATGTTTCTTCTCAGGTATGTAAAATAACAGTCCGTAAGGAGTCTATGGGGGATGAAAGCTAAATCTTCTTAAAGTGTCTGGTTCTGGTGGCGAACCACGTTGCACAGAAATAAAGGACAGGGATAAATGCCACATTCCTGTTTTGCTCTCCTTGCAAGTTCCTGTTCAGTGCTGGCCAGTGGAATGTAGACTTCCCTTTGTATTTTTAAAATTTCTAACCAAGCTACCTTATCTTTTCTATTTATAAGGGTTAAAACTTCTTGATTTTGTATTTCTACTGCAAGCAAAATTGAATTTAAAATTTGAGAAGTCTGGCTCCTTTATTTGGATAAAGACTTATAGGAAAAAACAGGATGTGTTTTTCTTTAAATGTAATTTTATCTGGGAGGGAGGCTTAAACAATATTTGCAGTCATTGAAATAATAAAATCAGAATGGTATTTAAAGTGATTAGGCCAATGTATTTAAAATTTTCATAATGTGTAAATATTGTTTATAGGTTCAGCCTCATAGTTTAATTTCATGACATAGGAGTTATAATAATAAACTAAAATTTCCTGATTTGTTTTACCCGTATTTAAATATAAAGTATGTTAAATTTGTCTATACATCTTAGGCATTTTACGTTCAGTTAAAAAAAAATTTGTACAATCTCTGCTAAATTTTGTGACCTAAGTAAGTACTTGTTTAATGATTGAATACAAAGGCAGGTAAGTGGAGGAGAGGTGATATTTGGAAATTTGAAGGAATTCATCACCAAAAGACCATAATGATTTAAATGGAAGAATTTCTTAAAATGCCAAAAACTCAGACTCAGAGACCCAGATGTAATGGAGTGGCCCCCAGAGTATGGCATCCATTGGTAAGTGTGGGAAGAATCACTAAAAACAGATGAGGATTATCACTTATTGCTTAAGTAGGTACCAAAGTAATTTACCAGTTCAAACAGTTTATAAGTTACAAATATTTTCCATGCTTTGTAGAATATCTGAGCTATTTTATTAATGTAAATCCTGCCTAGATCAGCAGACATTAAAAAAAATAATATTTTTTAAGCTTCTAGTTAAAATACTGTATATTAGCATGATGTGCCATGCCCAGCTGATCAGTTGTGTCCAGCTCTTTGTGTCCCCATGAACTATAGCCCACCAGGCTCCTCTGTCCTTGGGATTTCCCAGGCAAGAATACTGGAGCAGGTTGCCATTTCCTACTCTAGAGGATCTTCCCAACCCTGGGGTCGAACCAGGGTCTCTTGTGTCTCCTGCATTGGCAGGCGGACTCTTTACCGCTAGTGCCGCCTGGGAAGCCCCTTGAGTAATGTTAACTGGTGTGCATTTTTCAGTTCTCGTCCTACTCCAAGAACCAGCACTGCAGTGGCGTTAAGTCCTGGTGATGCTGTGACTCAGAGTTCACCACAGAAGACTTCCCCTGTGACCAAAGTAAGCAAAGATAGGACTTTTAATTTTTTTCCTTATGCAAGATAACAGAGACTCACAAGAATAATTGCAAGTGAATCTGTGAACTATGTTTGTAATTGCAAGACTTACAGTTAAGTCATCTTCCTTGATTATCACTGGTTTTTCTAGTAAGTACTCTTAAGAGAAAGGTGCTTCATAGGTGTTTTCTTGATAGCAGCTTTATTGAGATGTAATTGACACACCATGCAATTCACCCATTTAAAGTGTATAATTCAGAGGCTTTTAGCATACTCAGAGTTATGCAGTCATCACCACAGTTAATCTCATCATCCCACAGAGAAGCCCTGTGTACCCATTAGCAATCACTCCTGTTTTCTTCCAGTTTCTCTAACATTTGGCTCTAGGCAACCACTAATCTGCTTTCTGTCTTTATAAGTATGCCTGTCCTGGATATTTCCTTTATTTATTTATTTTTTTTTAATTAATTTTTATTTTTTTTAGTTTGTTTTGCTTTACAATACTGTATTCGTATTGCTACACATTGACATGAATCAGCCACGAGTGTACATGAACTCCCAATCCCGACCCCCACCTCCCCCCTCCTGCCCCACACCCTCTCTCTGGATTATC
>SJXQ01000300.1:223719-235100 GCA_006408695.1 Aepyceros melampus | reverse complement strand
AGTTCCATTCTTCTTTCTCAAGATGGCTTTGGCTATTCGAGGTTTTTTGTGTTTCCATACAAATTGTGAAATTATTTGTTCTAGCTCTGTGAAAAACACCGCTGGTATCTTGATAAGAATTGCATTGAATCTGTAGATTGCTTTGGGTAGTATACTCATTTTCACTATATTGATTCTTCCGATCCATGAACATGGTATATTTCTCCATCTATTAGTGTCCTCTTTGATTTCTTTCATCAGTGTTTTATAATTTTCTATATATAGGTCTTTAGTTTCTTTAGGTAGGTATATTCCTAAGTATTTTATTCTTTTCGTTGCAATGGTGAATGGAATTGATTCCTTAATTCCTTTAAATAGATCATACAATATGGGATCCTTTGTGACTGTCTTTTTTACTTAATGTTATGTTTTTTAAGATTCATCCAAGTTGTACCATGTATTAATACTGTATTCCTTGTTATTGCCTGATAATATTCTGTTGTATATACCACATTTTATGTTTCCATTCATCAGTCTGTGGACATTTGGGTGGTTTTCTTTTGGCTCTTGTGAGTGATGCTGCTATGAATGGTTGTGTACATTTTTGTGTGGATATGTATTCTATGCTACATCATATGGTAACTCTTTGTATCCTTTTGAAGAACTGCCGAATTGTTTTCTAAAGCAGCTGTACCATTTTACATTCTCAGCACCAGTGTATGAGGGTTCCAGATTTCACATACTTACCAAAACTTGTTACTGCATGCCAGTCAGTAGATTTTAAAATTGTGATGAAATATACATTACATAAAAGTGACCATTTTAACCACTTTTTAGTGTGAGTTCAGTGGCGGATAGTGTTGATACACATTGTTATGTAACCGTCAGTACTACGCATTCCCCACATTCCCCCAGACCCTGACAACAACTCTTCTACTTTCTGCCTCTGTGAATTTGCCTAGTAAACTTACATTAAGTGGAATCACACAATATTTGTCCTTTAGTATCTGAACTATTTCATTTAGCATAATGTCTTCATGGTCCATCTATCTTGTCGGGTATCAGAATTTCTTCCTTTTTCAGGCTGAGAAATATCCCACTGTGTGTTTGTACCAATTCATTCATTGATCTTATGGTAGACACTTGGGTTGCTTCAACCTTTTGGCTATTGTAAACAGTGCTGCAATTGTCTCTCTTTATTATAGCCACTCTCAGTTCAGTTCAGTCGCTCAGTCGTGTCCGACATTTTGCGACCCCATGAATCGCAGCACGCCAGGCCTCCCTGTCCATCACCAACTCCCAGAGTTCACTCAGACTCATGTCCATCAATCAGTAATGCCATTTAGCCATCTTATCCTCGATCGTCCCCTTCTCCTCCTGCCCCCAATCCCTCCCAGCATCAGGGTCTTTTCCAATGAGTCAACTCTCCGCATGAGGTGGCCAAAGTACTGGAGCTTCAGCTTTAGCATCATTCCTTCCAAAGAAATCCCAGGGTTGATCTCCTTCAGAATGGACTCTCAAGAGTCTTCTCCAACACCACAGTTCAAAAGCATCAATTCTTCTGCGCTCAGCCTTCTTCACAGTCCAACTCTCACATCCATACATGACCACAGGAAAAAACATAGCCTTGACTAGACGGACCTTAGTCGGCAAAGTAATGTCTCTGCTTTTGAATATACTATCTAGGTTGGTCATAACTTTTCTTCCAAGGAGTAAGCGCCTTTTAATTTCATGGCTGCAAAATGAGTCAACTCTTCGCATAAGGTGCCCAAAGTACTGGAGCTTCAGTTTTAGCATCATTCCTTCCAAAGAAATCCCAGGGTTGATCTCCTTTAGAATGGACTGGTTGGATCTCCTTGCAGTCCAAGGGACTCTCAAGAGTCTTCTCCAACACCACAGTTCAAAAGCATCAATTCTTCGGCGCTCAGCCTTCTTCACAGTCCAACTCTCACATCCATACATGACCACAGGAAAAAACATAGCCTTGACTAGACGGACCTTAGTCGGCAAAGTAATGTCTCTGCTTTTGAATATACTATCTAGGTTGGTCATAACTTTTCTTCCAAGGAGTAAGCGTCTTTTAATTTCATGGCTGCAATCACCATCTGGAGTGATTTTGGAGCCCCCCAAAATAAAGTCTGACACTGTTTCCACTGTTTCCCCTGTTTCCCCATCTATTTCCCATGAAGTGATCTAGTGGGTATCAAATTAGATCTCACTGTAGTTTTGATTTCATTTCTTCATTGGCTAATAATATTGAGCATCTGTTTGAGTGCTTTTTGGGAATTTATGTCTTCTTTGGAAGAATGTTTATGTCATCCTTTTGCCCATTATTGAGTTGGAGGAATTCTTTGTATATTTTAGATATATTATTATAAATGTTTTCTTCCATTCTGTGAATTGTTCTTTCACTTGATGGTGTCTTTGAACCACAAATGTTTTTAATTTTGCTATAGACCAAATGATCTTTTTTTGTGTTTGTTGTGGCCTGTACTCTTGGTGTCATAACTAAGAAACAGTTGCCAGCTCTCAGGTCATGAAGGTTTATTTCTATGCTTGTCGGTCTCCAATCCATTTTGAATTAGTTTTTGTATATGGCGTGAAGTAAGGAGGTGCATCCAACTTTGGTTTACATGTGAAATATCCAGTTGCCTCAGCACCATTTATTTAGAAGGCTCTTCCTTCCCCATTTAAACGTCTTGGAATTCTTGTTGAATATTATGCTTAGTCACTCAGTCATATCCGACTCTTTCCAACCCCATGGATTGCAGCCCACCATATTCTTCTGCCCATGGAATTCTCCAGGCAAGAATACTGGAGTGGGTAGCCATTCCCTTCTCCAGGGGATCTTCCTGACTGAGGAATAGAACAGGATCTCGTGAATTGCAGGCAGATTCTCTACCAGCTGAGCTACCAGAAAAGCCCAAGAATACTGGAGTGGGTAGCCTATCCCTTCTCCAGGGCACCTTCCTCACCCAGGAATTGAACCGGAGTCTCCTGCATTGCAGGAGGATTCTTTACCAGCTGATCTATCAGGGAAGCCCTGTTGAATATTAATTAACTTAAAGGTTTATTTCCAGGTCTCAGTTCTATTCCACTGACTGATTCTTTCCTCATGCTGGTAGCCCAGTGTCTTGGGCACTGTGACTTTTTAGGAAGTCTTGAAATTAGGAAGCATGATTCTTGACTTTGTTCTTTTTCAAGGTTTTTTTTTTTTCTTGGTCTATTCTGGGTCTCTTTAATTTCCATCGGAATTTTAGGATCAGTCCACCAGGTTTTGAAAAGAAGCCATCTGGGATTGTGAGAACAATTATGTTGAATGTCTAGGTCAATTTGGGGAGTATTGCCATGTTAGCAGTATAAAGTTTGCTTCCACGGATATGGGATCTCTTTCTACTTATTTAGGCCTTCTTTAGTTTCTTTCAATCATAGTTGTTTTGAATGCAGAAATATTTTGAATTCAATATTTTTCCATGTTATCTTTTATTGTACTTTTTGCTTAGTAGATATAATTGCTTTTAATTCTTACCGTAATTTTTAGGTAATGGGAAATGCATTTGAACCATGTGAAACTTAAAATTTGCATTGAAATGAAGTGGTAAAAGGTTATAATAAAATCTCCCTTTGCTAATACATGTTTTGTTAAATGTGAGATATGGAATCAGTGTAAAAGTAAAAAGATGCATTCTGGAATATGATAAATGTTGAATTTCTTTTGCCAGATGTTTATTGTAGAGGAGTGTATGTAATCATCTTATTGAGAATATTCAAGCACTAATTATAGAATTACTATAAGGGAGCTTAGATTTTATAATTCTTTAAATGATACCTGATGCTTTTTATTCAATTACAAAGATTTTAGAAAACTTGGAAAATGTAGAAGAGCACAAAGGAATAGAAAACTGCTTGTAGTTTAATTACTACCTAGAGTAACCACTGATTACATTTTGATATAACTACTTTTGGTTCTATACGTGTATGTTCATTTTTAAACAAAGGGACATAATTTTATAAAAGTTTTTTTCATTTAATAAGTAAGACCTGATTGCACCTTTTAATTATTCCTGAGCATTTTATTTAACAGTTTATTTTTTGCTACTGTCATTGATATATGGTATTTTTATAACCTGTTTTTGTGCATACATTCACTGTATATGTATGAAATTAATTTTTCTAATTGGTCTACTTTACTAATTCTTAGATTATTTTAAAAGTTTTTCAGTTGACTTCATCTTGGCTTTTCTTTGGAGTTTTTCTGTTTTGAAAGTCTGTTCTTAAATTTTTTAAAAATATTTTTTACAAAAATAAATTGTGTTTGACTGCTTGGTGGGAAAAAAATATTTTTTACAAAAGTTTCTTCTAATTCTTCATGAGTCTCTAATATTCTGTCTTCTAAGTTGCAAAGTGGTTGTGGTTTCCAGGAACTTTATTAGCTAATTATTCTATCCTTTACCTTAGTTTTGAATAGTTTATTTTTCTACTTATTTTTCACTTTACTGATTTGATTTTCTGGTTATCAGTTTGTTGGTCAGAGTTTCAGTGGACGTTCTTAATGCATAAATCCAATTTTTTTTTCCTGATGTGAAATACTTAAGGCAATAGCACTAGGAATAAAAATTGAATTTAAGGAGAGCACAAAGAAGCATTTCAAATAACTGAAGGGGATCATCTAGTTATTTGTTTTCATTATGTATCAATTCACTTGGGGATTTATAAAGATATAGGTGTTTAAAACCTACTTCAGCCTGGAATTTTTTTTACACTGTAATTTAAGCTTTATATTGACTATTTGGTGGGTGAAAGATAAAAAACATGCTGATAATTGTAAGATCAGTTTGCCTCTTCATAGTTGAGCACATCAGACTATAGATCTGTTTAGTAGTTCTAACCAACCTTTGTGGTGAACAGAAGCAATCAGCTACTTGCTCTGAGCTTTGTTTTCTTCACCTGTAAAAACAATAATAATAATACAGTAGATATAGGGTTTTTGTGAAGATCAGATGAGACTGTGGAGGTGTTTTGAAGAGCAGTGGAGGTCCATCAGTACAAGTGACCTTTTTCAGTGGAGTCTACTTAGCATGTTACTGACTCCGCCTCTTAAAGCTCTTCACTAGTCACAGAAACATGGGCTTTCCAGGTGGCACTAGCGGGAAAGAATCTGCTTGCTAGTGCAGGAGATGCAAGAGAGGGGGGTTCAATTCTTGGGTTGGGAAGATTGCTTGGAGGGGAGGGCACAGCAACCCACTCCGGTGTTCTTGTCCGGGAAATCCCATGGACAGAGGAACCTGGCAGGCTGCAGTGCATAGGGTTGCAAAGAGACACGACTGAAGCAACAGCACGCGCAGTCACAGAAACGATCTAATTCTTGTTACTGTTCCAGATTGCAAGTGGCCACATGAGTCAGCAGGATCTGGAGTCCCGGATGAGAGAGCTTATCTACACAGACTCAGATCTCGTCGTCACCCCGATCATTGACAATCCGAAGGTGCGGAAAGACACCAAAGACACCCTACCACCCTGGGGCTGGAATCTGGTTGACGATTTCATTCCCCAGTCTTATCTTCTCCCCTGATTCTTGTGGTTGTCTGCTTTCTTTCTGTATTGCCATGTGCCCTTACTTAGATGAATGACTGCAGACATTCTCCCTGATGGTGTGTGGTGAAGGCACGTGTCAATGAGCAGCGTTCCCTGGCTGGGGTGAGGGGCTCATCACAGAGAGACCATAGCTCTCATAGGTGATCAGGATTGCAGGGCAGGTGATGGTGAGAGACGGGGAGCTTGTGTGCAGCTTGTCTTAGTGTTAATATTATACAGGAACATGGCATGGTTAGTAGAACTAGGGGACTGGCATTCATACAGTGCTAGTTACTGCTGAACTTACTCAAATTTTATCACTTGTACCACCGGTGTCCCTGTGTCAGGATTCCTATTACAGTGGGATCTTTTGCCTCCAATTGGTCCTGGACGCCGTGATCTTGGGGTAATTTCTCACTCTTTCCTTGTCTGTTATGATCTTGTTCTGCCTGTAGTGTGGGAGATCTGGATTCCATCCCTGGGTCAGGAAGATCCTCTGGAGAAGGAAATGGCAACCCACTCCAGTACTCTTGCCTGGAAAATTCCATGGGTGGAGGAGCCTGATGGGCTACAGTCCATGGGGCCTCAAAGAGTCAGATACGACTGAGCGACTTCACTTATGATCTTGATACTTTGAAGAGTACTGGGTAGGTATTTTGTAGAATGTCCCTCAGTTTGGGTTTGCCTAAGCATTTCTCATGATTAGAAATGATGTTATGCATTTTTTGGTGAGAATACTACCAGCAAAAGTTTTAAAAATGCTCCCTAGGGAGTTTTTGGAAAAGTTAGACATAGAAATGAGGGTTGAATTTTTAAATTAAAAGTGGCACAATGAAGTCCTCCAGCTAACCCAAACTCATGGATCCAGCTGCTGCATGTAGTCTTCATTTTGCCTGGGAAAACTATATGGTCTTCTGTTCAAGACCTCAGCCTACCTTCCAGCTCTTCCATAAATCCTGACCTGATCAAACCTAAAGTCCTTATTGATTCTCTAGTTTCTTAGAAACATTTCTCTGAAGTCTGTAATTGTGTTCTGCCATTTTTGCATTCTAATATAAATATCTCACGTTTTTTCTGCTATTTAACAGATGTTTGTCTTATCTTTCCAACCAGAGTGTCAGCTCTCTGGCCGTTGGATCGTGGCTTTTGTGTGTTTCTCTCCCCCTTTGCACTTAGCACAGTGCTTTGCTTTGACAGGTAGCAATGAATACTTATTGAATAATTAAATTTCTAACCTAGAAGTAAATTAGCTTAAGAGTAAGCCAAGATAGGGTGGACTGACTCTTTTCCATGAAGTTTTATTTTATTGCAGACGTAAATTGAAATGATTTTATTTTATGCCTTATCACTCGTATTTGTGTATTAATCTGAAAGGGCTCTATTGATGCTTGTTCTTTCTGGTGTTGCGTTTTACGTTATTCTTCTCTGTCCTCATTGATTTGTAATGGCATCACTGACTCGATGGACAAGAGCTTGAGTAAGCTCTGGGAGTTGGTGATGGACAGGGAAGCCTGGAGTGCCGCAGTCCATGGGGTCACAAAAGGTTGGACGTGACTGAGTGACTGAATGGGACTGAATAGGAGATACATCGGGAGACAGATACCCTTCTCAAAAGTTTTTTTTTTTTTAACCACAGATCATGAAACAACCACCAACTAAATATGATCCAAAATTATTGCATCTACCAGCACATTCAGGTAGGATCCTAAAGAGCTTATCAGACACACAGATCCATGGCAGACAGATACAAGTATAAAATTTAATTGTAAATGGAATATTTTATTTATGAATAGCTAAATTTTTATTTTCCTGCCAACTGGCTATTTTCTTGAGGCATTGTTGTATAAATCACCTATAATCCTCTTGTGCCAGCGTTTGCCTTACTCAGCTGGGTCCAGGCTGCCATGGACTCTTCTGGGCAGGAAAGTTTCTGTGAAGCTGGGTGGGTTTTCCTATTGTGTGTGTGGGCCCTTCTCCTGCCCTGGAGCTTTTAAGCCAGTAGAATTTCCAACATTAATCGTGCTGTTGTGGGTACAAAGAGTTGGAAACCATAAGGAAGAATCGAGGTTTCTACCTGAGGGAGTGGGGCAGTTGAGATTGGAGTCAGATGGCTCATTTCTGTGGGGATGATGTAGGCCTGGAGAGACTTGAAGGGTGATTGTTACTTTTCTTTTTTTTCCTAATGGAAAGTCTTATTTAGGGTGAGTGTAGGGATTTTTTAATACCTTGAATTTTGATGTATTTTGTTTGATAAATTATATTTTAAACTAGACCTGGAAAGATTCTTCGTCATAGCTGGAGTAGAACCTAAAAATTGAAATAAAAGTAAATGTAAAATAAAATATGTTCACGTTTTAAGTATTCCAAGAAGAAGCACAATTTATGAAAACTAAGGTTTATCTGGAATATTTCTTCCCTTTTCCACTTTAGTTTGAATTATTTTAAGAAATTATTGTTAAAGCTTATTTTGTTTAAACATAGAGATTAGGCGAAATTAATTTTAGCTGGCGTTTCATTTCCCAGTTTTTGCCTTTTGTTTGTAGGCATTTGGAGGTGGTACTCCCAGATGGTTTCAGCTCTGTATTAACCTAGTTAAATTTACTAGTCATTTCAGTGGGACTTCATAACAACTAGAGAAATTTTGGCTTTCCCAATATTTTAAGGCTAGGTTGCTCTATTTATGCAAAGGCCATCTTGTTTTTTTTCATACTACAGTTTTATTTAACTTTGCATTTTGTTATGCTCTGGGTTGCAAGAAAATTCTACTAAATTTAGGCATCTGCCTTGTTTTTTTAAGCATAGTTTTCCGTTGACATAGTTTAAAACATCTCCATGGGTAGAAAAATAGAAGACTGTAGAAGAGTAACTAAAAGTAGTGGCATCTTTATAGAGTATTTTTGGTTTTGATAGTGTAAAGTTAGGATTTTCTTTGCCCTCACTTTAGCTATTGAAATTCTGTGTTCTGCTTTCTCTTGCAATGTTTTTAGCAATCTTTTTTCACATAATCCCCACTTTTACTGTTTTCTTTCTTCTGCAGTGGATAAATTAGTATTTCTAGAAGACCAGGACTGGAATGATTTTCTGCAACAAGTGTGCTCGCAGATTGACTCCACTGAGAAGAGTATGGGGGCCTCGCGAGCCAAGCTGAATCTCCTCTGCTACCTGTGCGTGGTAGCTGGGCACAGGGAGGTGGCCACCAGGCTCCTCCACTCCCCCCTGGTGGGTTCCTAAATACTGGGACGCAAAGAACTCCTTTCACGTTCTTGCAGCCTGCCTTCTGCACTTAACTTTTTTATTTCTATAGAGAGAAAAGCAAGCGCTAAAATACTAATTCAATTTAATTAAAATGAAAAAAGTAATTTATCAGGATGACAAGTTTGCCAGTATTGTCCTCTGTTTAACGCTTGCACCTAAAAGCATTTGAATCGCATTGACTTTGAAGAGCTTCTTTGGTAACATTCTACTTGCATTTTATGTTAGCTTGTAGTAATTGTAAGATTTATTTCATCCATGAAATCATAAGAGAGCAATCTTTTCATCAGCTGCTGGAGTGAGCTGCCCGTGTGGAATAGGGGCTCTTTTCCTGGATCTTCCTGGTGAATTCCAAGGTTTCTGATGTGACACTGAATGGGGAATTGAGTCTCTAAGCGTTTTTCCTTCTTCGTCTGATATTATTATTTCTTGGGCTCTCTTGGCTTATCAATGAAACCATGGGAATTTGGAAGAGCTTTTGAAGTCATCCTCAGAAAGGAGCATTTTCCTTTCTGGGCCTTCACTGGGGAACTACCTTGAAAAAATTTAAGTTCATTTTCTTGCAGAGTAGTGTTACAGTTCCTTATTTGGTACTTATGTTTGTGGGGTGAGGGGCAGTGGCATGTTCAGAGAATAGAATTGAGGTGGAGAAACTGGACGTGCTTGTTTCTTAGTTTTTACCCAGTATATTCAGTGCTTTTGCACCTTTGTAAGTGATTACTTCCTTGGTGCGGAATTTGCATTTCATTTGTATATAGGTTTGATTTGTTAATTTAGTGCTCAATTGCTGTCTCATTTCATAATTGAAATACATTTTAATTTTTATATTCTAGTTCCAGTTGCTAATCCAGCATTTGCGAATAGCTCCAAACTGGGATATGTAAGTAACATTTATATTTTAATAAATTATTCTTATTAAGTAGTTAAAACACACATATTCATTAAAAGCACATACTCTTAAATACTTATTACAAAATATTCTAAAGTAATGATAACTCTGAGTCATAGTCCTTTCTGTACCATTCCAATTTAAAAATGAAAGTGAAATTGACAGTCGTTTGGTCATGTCTGATTCTTTGGGACCCCGTGGACTATGCAGTCCATGGACTTCTCTAGGCCAGAATATTGGAGTGGGTAGCTTTTCCCTTCTCCAGGGGATCTTCCAAACCCAGGGATCAAACCCAGGTCTCCTGCGTTAAGGTGGATTCTTTACCAGCTGAGCCACAAGGGAAGCCCAAGAATACTGGAGTGGGTAGCCTATCCCTTCTTGAGTGAATCTTCCTTGACCCAGGGATTGGACCAGGGTTTCCTACATTGCAGGCGGATTCTTTACCAACTGAGCTATCCTTATGCTAATATTATAAATACAATTCTAAGGTTATATAAACTACTTTAAAACTTTATTCATGGTTACTCTTTAGAATATTCTTTTAAAAATAATTTTAATTCATTTGTTTATTTCTGGCGGTGCTGGATCTTAATGGTGGCAGGCGGGCTTCTCATTGCAGTGGCTTCTTTTGTTGCAGAGCATAGGCTCCAGGCACGTGGGCTTCAGGAGTTGCCCACATGGGCTCAGTAGTTGAGGCTCTCAGGTTTTAGAGCACAGGCTCAACAGTTGTGGTGCACAGGCTTAGCTGCTCTGAAGTATGTGGGATCTTCCCTGATCAGGGATCAAACCTGTGTCTCCTGCATAGGCAGGCGGATTCTTTACCACTGAGCCACCAGGGAAGCCCTTGAGTATTCTGAATCAAATACTTAACACTTATCCCTGTGTTTTAATTTAGTTACACTAAGGTGTTTTCCTTTGCCACTTTATCTTGCCTTAAGGTGGTTCACCTTATGACCTGGGGAGTTTCTCTTTTGCTATCCTATCATTTTGCTAGAGATCAGTGGAGAAATAACTCCAGACAGAATGAAGGGATAGAGCCAAAGCAAAAACAATACCCAGTTATGGATGTGACTGGTGATAGAAGCAAGATCTGATGCTGTAAAGAGCAGTATTGCATAGGAACCTGGAATGTCAGGTCCATGAATCAAGGCAAATTGGAAGTGGTCAAATAAGAGATGGCAAGGGTGAAGGTCGACATTCTCGGAATCAGCGAACTAAAATGGACTGGAATGGGTGAATTTAACTCAGATGACTATTATATCTACTACTGTGGGCAGGAATCCCTCAGAAGAAATGGAGTAGCCATCATGGTCAACAAAAGAGTCCGAAATGCAGTACTTGGATGCAGTCTCAAAAACGACAGAATGATCTCTGTTGGTCTCCAAGGCAAACCATTCAATATTACAATTATCCAAGTCTATGCCCCAACCAGTAATGCTGAAGAAGCTGAAGTTGAACAGTTTTATGAAGACCTACAAGACCTTTTAGAACTAATACCCAAAAAAGATGTCCTTTTCATTATAGGGGACTGGAATGCAAAAGTAGGAAGTCAAGAAACACCTGGAGTAACCGGCAAATTTGGCCTTGGAATGAGGAATGAAGCAGGCCAAAGACTAATAGAGTTTTGCCAAGAAAATGCACTGGTCATAGCAAACACCCTCTTCCAACAACACAAGAGAAGACTCTA